>VZSF01008422.1:381415-765445 GCA_013398295.1 Chionis minor
GAGAGGGGATAGGAGAGGTGGGCGGTCGGGGGGGGGGGGGGGAGGTGTGGTGGTGTTTCGTTGTTTTAGTTACAGGTTACAGTTTTCACTATTTTCAGCAATGCCATAACTTCTCAGCTTGTCAGTAAAATCTTTATTTGTAAAAAAGTGTTGGGCAAAATGTAGTGATATATTTTTATAGTGGTCTTCATGCAGCTCAACTGCAATTTACAGAATAATTATTTTCCTTTGATGCTGTATCTCATTCTTTCCACTCCTTATTCTGAGGGTGCTCAGTAATACATTGGTTTGTGAGACAGCACTTACTTTCAAAAGTGCCATTCCACATCAGTCATCAAGGCAAAAGAAGGTAAAACAAACCAGCTACTTTCAATGCTTTATTTGTGTTTTTTGATCAGGGAATAAAAAAATTCTCCACAGCACCTCTACTTCATCAACTGCAAAAGTTGACACGATGTCTTATGAAGACACAGAGCATTCAGACAAAAATAAATATTGAATACCCATCTTTCTCACTGAACTCTTTCATTCTGTACATTTTCATTGTGTGAGTGAGTCAGGACTTCACCAGGAAAAACAGCATGTGATTGAGAGGTTATTCACACTAAGTAACGTTAAGTAGTTAACTTAATGGTCTTAATCACCCCCTAGAGGCATTCAGTTCTCTCTATTCTCTACATTGAGAATTTCAGTTCATAACTTCGGGTGCACAAAATTACAGGGCACGTGCTGAGGGAGTTAAATAGATGAGGTGAACACTCTTATGCAGCTGAAGACCTGTTAAAGATCCCAGAAGAGGTCCTTAGCAGAACAGGGACTGTACTCCAGGGCTGAGGGACCTCTTCAAACAGAGAATGGTGAAATGCATCAGTGCTTTAGTCTACTGACTACAGATACAGACATGAGCTACCATTTTAATTGGTAGCTGTTATGAGCATAGGTTTAGATAAAGTCAGGTCTAAAATTCCCTAGGATTGCAAAAGGAATCTGATAGGTAGGGGTCAGGTTCCAGGGTTACTCATATCAGTTAACCTGATATTACTCAGTGCTGATCACTTTGACATTACTGTAGCAATCTGTTATCTGACAGACAGATTGCCACAGTCTGTCTACTCGTCTGGCACAGACTAGGACACTGTCATCCTCAAGATCACAGAAGGGGCCTCTTCAGATCATCTAGTGACTAGCTTTGTGAATGAGGAGAGGGCAGTGGATGTTTTCTAACTGCGCTTTAGTAAGACTTTTAACACTATTTCTGACAATAGTCTCATAGGCAAGCTGACAAAATATGGATTACATAAGTGAACAGTGAGGTGGATTGAAAACTGAATGAACAGCGAGGTCCAGAGGGTTGTGATCAGGAGCACAAAGTTGAGTTAGAGGTAAGCCACTAACTTGGTGAATCCTAGGAATCGATACTGGGGCTAATACTGTTCATCAAACATCTCGATTAATGATCTAGACAATGGGATAGCACAACCTCAGCAAGTTCACAGATGATACAAAACTGGGAGTGGCTGATACACTAGATGGTTGTTGTGGATGCCCCATCCCTGGAGGTGTTCAAGGCCAGGTTGGATGGGGCTTTGAGCAACCTGGTCTAGTGGGAGGTGTCCCTGCCCATGGCAGGGGAGTTGGAACTACGTGATCTTTAAGGTCCCTTCCAACTCTAACCATTCTACGATTCTATGATTCTGTGGTTGTGCTGCCATTCAGATGGACCTGGACAGGCTGCAAAATTAGGCTGAGAGGAAACTCATAAAGTTCAGCAAAATCAAATGTAAAGTCTTGCACCTGGGGAAGAATAATGCAGCAGTACATTGTACCCAGGCAGAGCTCCCAGCCTGTCTTTCCGAAGAGCCTGTATCCAGCCATTGCAGAAATCTAGTTGTGTGATTTATCTCATCATGTGTCTATTAGCTCAGGGACTGTAACTGCACATAGATTTCTAATTCCTCCTGTTGGTTCTCCATGCTGCATCCATCAGCATCACAGTGTTTCAGAGAGGCACCCAGGCATGCTTGTTCACCAGAATAGTCTAAAGGGCTATCGCCACAAGATTGTTCCACAGATGCTTCTGTCTTTGTACACCTATGCTTAAAGTGATTCTACTTCAGCATTGTTTTGTCGATTGCTATGTCCCCTCTATTCCGATCTCCTCTGGCTTTTAGCTTGCCAACCCCATTTACAACTTGCTCACTTGCTTGTTGAGGAAGCTCTACCTCTCCTGCAATTCCTAGTTTAAATCTCTCAGTTCAGACATCCTGTTAGCACACATTGGTTGCTTCTCGTTACATGCTTTGGCCACAAGAAACTCCTCCCTCATTCTGCATCATTGAGTTTTTGCTAAGAAATGGATTCCAGCCTTCTACTGTTGTAAACTTCTCAAGATCTATCCCACAATCATAGAATATCTTGTCCTTATTTCATATGGAAATAGTGCTCTAGAATATCAGCTCCTCCTCTACAGAGAACATGATCCCTAATTTCTGGTCTTTGTTCCTTGCAAGTCCATGCCATCCACCTTTATGTCAGTACTGGATTTCCTTTACGTGACTCTTTGTTTTAGTAGCAAATCAAGGGTGTAAAGGCTGTAAACTTAATTGTCCTTTACATTTTTGAGATACCCTTGGGTATGAATGATATCCAACATAATTCCCATGTGGGACTGGAAGATATTACACATGACCTATAAGATTTGGTCTTTTCTAGGACAGCTTCTTGAGGCTATGCAGGATAGCCTACAATGTCTGAAATGGCATTAAAAATGATGTTTAAGTACCCATTCATTTTTCATTTCAGTCTTACATCACCTCTTAAAATGTAGCAGCTTTGTCTTCCACCTCACCCTCATTCTACTATAGCTGAAAGAACCATGTTATTTTAGTCTCTTCCTATACAGGGGTCTAAGTAAAACTCTCAAACTGAAGAGAGATCAGGTTACCGTGTCTCTTCTTCAAAGTGTATTTTAGAGCCCTGCAGAGTTTTGAGGTCAGAATAATGGGTCAGTGTGTTCTTGGATATTTTTCCCTCTTTCCTGAGTATTGATATTTTATTTGGTATTCTTCAAATATATGATTTGATAAATGCATTAAATATCCTCACTACTAGTCCAAGAAGTCATGTACTGGTTTTCTGCAAAGGAGGTTACCTGTTATCCCTGTTTTGAGAACACAGAATTCTTCTTTGCCGTTCTACTTTTTTACCCCCACATTCTGCAACAAATAATTACAGATATGTTAATTTATTTTCAATCATGGAAAACAAGTGTAAAGAATAATAGAGGAAAGTGTATTTCAGTTACAGAAGTGGATTAAGGATCAATTATCAACTTGTTCCCTGTGTTCTTTTCCTGTAAACTCCCCCAAAACTTCATGCTAAATCTTACTTCTCTGTTGAGCCCATGATGAATTAAAGAAAAAGCAAAGGAGGTGTTCAGTCTTCTGAAACACCTGCTGAAAAACTTAGAGGAGCGAATTTAGCATGCCTTGTTGCTCAGACATGAACGGTTTCTACTGGCACTGTCTTCCTTTCTGCTGCTACCATTTTTGCTTTGGTATTGCTCAAGGATTGTCTGCAAAGGTAGGTATTTCAAGCACTAGGAGTCCAAAAATAAATGCTCTAAGCATAATCATTCCAGGTATAACTAAATCTTGTTTATGTATTTGATTACCCCTGGCTGGCTCACCTTCTGGCAAGGAAAATTCATCACGTCAGTAGGGGGAAAGGGTGAAAGCTTTAAAACAACTTCCTAAATAATAACATAAACCAGAGAATAGTTCAGTTAATCATTAGTTTTACCTATCTGATGTGTGAATATTTATGATAATTTATGTATTTTTCATTTGTAATCAGTCACTTGAGGAAATGAATACAAGTGCTTCACAGAATGCTATTTTTTCTCATTTTCCTTAATAGGAACAGACTAAAATTAAATGGAATGATAGAAAGGAGAGATGGTTAAGACTTGTCAGGTCATTGAGGTTGTCTGCCTGCCAATGAAGCTATGTTGCCTGCGGTATATGCAGGTGCTTTGTTTCAGTCTAATTTTAAATGACTCATACAGTGAAGCTCCTTGCACGACCTCCCTTGGGAGACAGCTCTGTAATCTAACATCTGAACGGTGAGAAAATGTTTCCTGATACTTGGCTGGAGATTTCCTTTTGCACAGCATCAGTCCATTGTTCCTGTTTGTATCCACAGAGGCCATCTTAAATCATTTTTCCTCTTAATCTCGGTTTGACCCTCCTAAAAGAGATAATGGTCATATTCCTCCCTGATTTCTCCCACCTTGCATTCTGACTTGCAATTTGTTTAGTCTAACTATTACTAAACTATTCCTAAATACTTTCTAATAATTCCTAGAACCAATGCATGTATTCTGATGTTATTCTTTCCTGATATGCTTGCTGCTTTTTTTTTTTTTGACGTGTTTTTGGCACTGAGATGCTCTGAATTCTGGATCCAAGGTGTAAATTATCAACATGTCACTTCAGTGCAGCTCTTCCAATCAGTGCTCACTGTCTTTTCTCCACCAGCTTCACTGCTTTAACACTCTCCCCACTTGCATAGGAACAGGTTTGCTGTATGTAGCTTGAGACCTCATCACAAAGCATCACAGGAAGGGAGAAGAGGAACCAAGCCGAAAAAATGAATGGAAGGACTGAAAAAAATATGTATTTGCAGATTAAATTAGAGGGAATAAAGTGGTATTAAAATTAAATGTTCTTTGGGAGTAGTAGGAAATTGCAGAGTGTTTAGTCTGAAAGAAAACAAAACTTTCAGGTACTGCAAATTTACGCAGGACGAGTGGAAATTAAGTAGATAATACCGGGTGGAAAAAAGTGAATCCGGACTATTCTTATTACAGTAGCAAGTTTTTAGGGGTTTTTTGTTGTTGTTTTTTTTTCAGTAAACAAATGCACAGAAAGCTATTCCATCTGTGCTTTATTTCACATTAGAATTGATTTAGAAAAGCCTTGTGTTCTGTGGCACACAGGAAGATTGAGTTAATGGTGCCCGGGTGCCGCCCAGCCTCTTCACCCAGGCCTGCTGCTCAGAGGAATGGGGTCTTGCAGCACTGTCTTCCTTTCCAAAATGGCTGGAGAAGGGACCCCTTGGCCACAGAGGCAGGCTGGGTGCTTCACACTCTGCACTGGGCCCTCCTTGTACGTCCAGCAGGGCTTGGATACCAGCTATCATTATTTATTAATAACTTCACTTTATGCCAGCAATTTTCCCCCGATATATTGTATTTGCAAGTCAAATCAAGTACAGCATATGTCCTTTCTTTCTCTTGGCTAGAATTACTTCACTTTGCCCTTTGCTGACGCTGTCATTTTCCCTGCACACCTTAGAATCTTATAATCATAGAGTGGTTTAGGTTGGAAGGGACCTTAAAGATCATCTAGTTCCAAGCCCCCTGCCATGGGCAGGGACACCTCCCACTAGACCAGGTTGCTCAAAGCCTCATCCAACCTGGCCTTGAGCACTTCCAGGAATGGGGCATCCATAGTTTCTCTGGGCAATCTGTTCCAGTGCCTCACCACCCTCAGAGTAAAGAATTTCTTCCTAATATATACTCTAAATCTCCCCTCTTCCAGTTTGAAGCCATTACCCCTCATCCTATCACTACACGCCCTTGTAAAAAGTCCCTCTCCAGCTTTCTTGTAGGCCCCTTTTCAGTACTGGAAGGCTGCTATAAGGTCTCCCCAGAGCGTTCTCTTCTCCAGGCTGAACAACCCCAACTCTCTTGGCCTGTCCTGATAGCAGAGGTGCTCCAACCCTCTGGTCATCTTAGTGGCCCTCCTCTGGACCTGCTCCAATGGGTCCATGTCCTTCTTATGTTGGGGGCTCCAGAGCTGGACACAGCACTAAGTTGTGGCTCCTTCTTTGACACATTTGTGTTCTTTTTTTCATTGCAGCAAAGCCATTTCTGGAGGAGTTTTGTTACCTATTTATTTTATTAGTTCCTCAGGGGTGATGCTTGCTAGTACAAAGTACCCCTTTGTGACTCTTAAGTTTCCCCAGTCTTCTTTCAGCTAAAGGGTTTCAGTGGTGCCTTATGAAGAACCATAAGGACTACACATCTTAAGTCTCCAAAGAACTTATTTCTCAAAAGTTAATGGTTTTGCTTTTATGGAAAACATTTCTTAATAAATGCAATCAATAGCTCATCGTCATCATCTTCACAAAATATTCATTTTCACTGGTTCATTTATTATTTCATACTTTTTAATAGAGCATATATTTTCTCTTGCTCTTGTTATCATTTGTACTTTCTAGACTCTGCAGTTTTCTATCTGTCCTTGTACTTACGTCATATACTTTGCAATATTATCTTTTCCTCTAGGTACCTCATGAGCTTTTTTGAAGATCTGTATTTAAGATATATTTTTACACAACAGATATATTCCTGAACGGTCCCACATGAACCATGAGTAACTAACTGAAAATGACTATCTTTCACCTATAATTGGAGAGCAAGGATTGCAAGTGCAATGAACTAAGATAGCAATAAGTTCAGTAAAATAGACATCAATGAGGCTGAGATAATATTGCTTCTGAAGCACAACAATAAAATGAGATTTCAAACATATGTGTAGAAAGGGAACTATATCTGCACACTTTGTCTCCTGCTATCCAAGACAATTCCTGTAGGTTCGAGACCCTAGTAGGTAAACATGCTTCTTTTTTCCCCCACAAACAACATAATTAATAGCTAAAATGACAACAGCAGAATGAAAGACAAAAAAGGGAGTAAAGAAAGGAAAGATACAGAAGGGAAGATGTATAGACATAACCTGGAAGGTTCCAAAAAGGTCTAGAGAGGACTTTCAATATTAGAAAAACCTTCTTATAAAGGAGCCAAGATAAAAAAAATAGTGTATCTGAATGAGTTATGAGTTCTGAGATACATACAATACTTTTGAAAATGACAAGGAGTTTGAGTAAAACTTTGGTTGAATAGGAATTAAAATTTTGCTATCATTAATCTTAATTACTATATGAGTTAATTTTAATTAATTTATACGGTAAAAGCATTAAGGCTTGAATTGTATTAATTGTTTATTGAATTAAAGATTTCTTACACTAAAACATGCTTGCTGATATATTCAAATTAGCAAAACATTCTTGAAAAGATGTAATTTATGTGAGCAAGAGAGGTTTTATAAGGACAGAACTCCCACTGGTTCCTTGAATAAGATAAACTATCCCAGCAAAAGGCGTTCTTTGCTAGTATAAATATGTCCATTAGCTTTTGCTAATGCAGTTGTGTTAATTGAGGGGGCTGGGAGGGATATTTTTTCATACTCCCAATCAAGTTACTGTGACAAAAATTCAGATTAGTCCTCAGTCATTTCACAATTAAGGAAAAAATTAAGAAATCTAGGTGACATTCCTCTGCAACTTCTGAGGATGGTATAGGAGCATCTGCTGTATTTTGGATAATTGAGAAGAATAGTTCTTGAATATTTTATCATCAACATCTAAAGCTAGAAAAAATTGTGTATTGCCTTTCATAATTTCATAGTAATTATTTCTTAATTCAACAAAGTGTTCCAAATTCTGACTAACTGTTTATATATGCACCATAGTTAAAAAACCAAAAGCCTATTTTTAAAACTATGCATTTTATAAGTCTCCAAAGAAAATTAATTTGTGTTAGTGAACACAACTGGACAATTGAGTGTGCAACAGGTATTTAATTCTCAGGAGATTCACAAGAATCTCATTCAGGAGATTCATATCCATAGTTTTACATTTGAGTCACAAGATGCAATTGCATCGCTCCTACAACAAGGCTTCCGAAGTGTGTCTCATACTGGAGCATTTATGGAAAGTGTCTTTCTCTACTCAACTTTTTACTGAGGCAAAGTTGTCACATATCATTTAGTTGATACTATCTATAAAAAATTTTAAAGTAATCATGAGATAATTCAAATTTATTATATACATGTTTAAATCCAATACTTACATTTTCACAGTGCCCTACACTTAAGATGCACATTCCTACAAGAAATGGATCAAGTGCTTAGAGATCGGATCATGGAGTATATATTTGCTGAGCATATAATGACACTACAAATGTAAAATTTGTAGCATATAAAATAACTTATAGTTTTGAGAAATAAACCTGAATGCAGTCTGTGTTTCATAATAGGAAAAAGACATGACTAGAAGCATCTTATTGTCAGAAGGAAATGGCTGTCATAAGGCTAAGAAAGTAGTTAAATGTGAAAATAACTGATGAGATGGATTTAGATGTTTGAGTTTTGAATATTATAGCTTTTATTTTCCCATCTTAAAGTCACCTACAAAATCACCATGCTAACCAAAAATAAAGTTATGATGTACTCATCCAGGTCAGTTAATGAACCTGGAAAAGCCTAAATCAGAAGGTGCTGATTTGTGTTCCGTTATCAGTTAAAATTATATTTTCAAGATAGCTATCAAAAAATATCTTAATGCATGCTATTTAGTCTGTGGGTTTGAAATAAATGATGTTAAGAAGTGAAAATACAGTAAATAACATGACATCTATTTCAGTGCTTGTTCCTCTGGGAATTGAAACACCCTTTCACTCTAGTATACCACTTGTTTGTATTCTCATTTTACTTATATTCTTATGGTTTATTCTGTGTTCTAGGTATTTGGATCTCAGCAAATACATCAGCAACCAATGTGAATATTTGCAGTATTTCCATAAACATGCTGGTTTGTGATTGTCGTCTATTTAGGATTTTGCATATTACTATTCCTGTTATAACCCAGAACACATGACCTATCTGTTCAAATCAAATCACTAATCATAGCTCAGAATTTTAATAATCCTCGAAATGAACTCATCCATAAACTAGTTAGCCACATAAAGTGCTCAAGTGGTAAGAATGAGTACATTTGAGAAACTGTAAAATGAAAAGACAGACACATCTTTATAATCCTATTGTTTGGGTTTTTTACTTCACACGAGTATGGACTATAAGTATAGTAGGGGAAAAAAGCTTTCTACAGTGCTTAGGAGAAAGTCTTTACTGTCTACAGCAAATACTTAATGGGGTTCATAAATTCCAGTGGAAGTTTTCTCATACACTTTCAGATCCTCAGTGGTTTTTATTATTACAGGAGCCTGTCAAAACTCAGAGTCCTGCACTGGGAGTCATGTCTCTGGTGTTAAGTAGTTTTGTTACCAATTATGTCGTCATTAACTAAAGTAATGATATAATTTCTGACTATTTGTCTTAACGTTTGAACCCAGTTATTTTAGGTTAAAAATGACCAGCACTTAAAATTATTGAAAATACTTGTGGCAAAAATCTTAGTAGCGCCAAGGCGAGTTAGAAGGTTTTCTGTTGAATGCTGTTTAAATTTGGTATTCAAATTATGGTTTACAATATTATTTGGGAAACAAATCCAGAGAAAGCAGTAAGCTGTAAGCAGTGTGGATGAAGTAGATTGGGAATTTCACCTGATTACTCAGAGTATTTATGTATTTATTCAATTTAATTCTCAATCGAGTCCGCAGAGACCAGCATAATGAAAAAATTAAATTATCTATATACCTATGATGGAAAAGTGATTGCAAAACACGCTCTCAAATATTTGAAATGTGTAAATGCCAGCAAGGAAGAGAGGTTATTTAAGATGTTGTGAGGAGTATTAGTAGAATAGCCAAATTAAATTTAAAAAGGAAGGATTTCATCTAGTGTTCGGGGTTAGTTTCTGACAGCAAAACTCTTTCAAGTATAGAATGTTTTTGAAAAGTAGTAGCAGAAAATATCTCATTTAGGTAATCAAAAGTAAACTAAAGCACAAATTGAGAAAATATTTTGAAGGAATTATTATCCTAAGTGTCTCTGTAACTCAGCTTGAAGAACAAAATAAATCTTTTCCATCTGATTTTGATAAAAATTGCTAAAATTTATTTATTTTACAAGACTCAGTGTCACATGGTGAATAAATATTGTTTGCCACATTTTAGACAAGATTTGAGTAGCTTTCCATTGGTGTTATGAATTAAAAGTCTTATTTTAAGTGAAAATGAAAAGTCACAGCAGAAACTAATATCTGGCTACAAATAACAGAAAATTATTTTTCATAGGCTCTAACCTGCTCCTGTGTCTCTTGTTTGTATGTTAGCTGCAATTTGTTCTCTTCTAATGAAACATTTCAGTAGTATTTGATATTTTGTTTAGATTTTCTTTAAATATTTAGTATAGAGCTTCTGAAGGACATTGGATGTATAGACAAAAACATAAAGGCAGACTATTTACCTATGAGATATCCAAAATCACCAACACCATTTCAACTGTTGACAGCAAAGCATGTGTCTAGGAAGACTATAGTTTCTAGTTATCCTTGCTGAGGATGATAACAAAACTATTGTTCCTAAAAAAATTTGTGATGCTGACACAAAGGGAGGGAATCATTTCAGTGCTAAGGCACTTGCGTCTAGGAGTCTGATGTCTCACTGCTGTCAGTTAATGAGATCTGGTTAATTATCCAAGGTGAGCCTGGAGAGGGATTGAGCTGATCAGCCACTAGATGTCAACTTCAGGCTGAACCAAATCATTCCCTCATCTCTGCAGACAGTGTCAGGGCAGAGAATTCTTAAACAAAGGTGTTGAGTATGATTTAGAAAAACATAGGCTGTCTTTGCACTAGCAAGTGTTATGGTAATATAGGAGCATATCTGTAGAGAGAAATGCACGTGTGCTGCAGCACCAGTGCCTGCACTGTGTACATCATGCAGGTTAAACTCTATTCTAGTGCTGCAGGTTGAATGCACCTTGGTGACCAAGGGACGTCTTCTTCTGTGTTAGTTTCATCAGAAAGGAGTACAGTTTGTGTGCTCCGAGATGGCTTCACATGCACAATAATGCATGGTAAATAGGAGCAATGGGGAGGACATCAAAGGTGCCGAACTCAAATGCTAACGTATATGCAGACCTTGTATATCTCACTGAATGTTAGGCTGCTGTTCCAGAAGGTCACATGTCTCCTGTAGGTCCTCTTTCAAATCTTCTAGCCCTGTGTAAATGTTCAGGGTATCTTGCTGAGTCCAAAGCTGCAGACAACACTTGGACTTGGTCAACTGGATTGTAATCCTGATCTCCACTGTGTATCCTGGGAGTTTATACATTAAAAGTAGACACCTAAATTCCGATGTTGTTATCAATTGCTCAATCTCACTCAATAAAATGGATTGAAGTTACAAAATTCAGTTGCTATTGTTAACGGTGAACTTCTTATTGTGGAAACTTAATCTTTTTCTTTTCCCATTTATGACATTCCCAATTGTTTCTAGGTTCACGTCATGCTCTGGTTTCACATACTTTAGTTTTCATTTATATTCATGTTTGAGTAATGTAATATTTATACATTTGGTCTTGGCATCCAGTGAATGCTAATGATAGACATTCTCTCAGTCCCAGAAGAACCAGCAAAGACTTTTGTTAATTACACATTGCTTATCACATAAAATCTCAGACAAGTATTTGGCTGTGTGTCAAATGCCTCTAGCTTGCAATTGTAGAATTAAACTATGGAAGATTTGGGAGTGCGGTGTCTTCTGCTTCATTTTAGATCAGTGTTTCCAGTAATTGGTAACCTTGTGGTCTTTGTTTTATCCAGCATCTAGCCAGACTCTGGAGTGAACTTTGTTAGTCATGGCTAGAGTTTGAGAGGGTTTTCTTTACACAAATTATAGTATTATATTGTTCTTTAGATAGGGCCATCTGCACCTTTGGACTACGTAGGATAACCTGAACATTCACACAGGGCTGGAAGATTTGAAACAGGACCTGCAGGAGACATATGCCCTTCTTTTTGGAAACAATGATGAAAACCAGGTTGATGTAAAAGCAGCTGTGAAGACCATATCCACACTTTAGCATCCACAGTATGGTATATGTTCCCACTGTAATACGAGGAAGAAACAGTCGTCATCACCTGTACTTAGATCAAAGATGCATATAGCTGTGCAGGATGAGCCATCTAACAAAAGGTGACACTAGTCTGTAACTATAAATGCTCAAAAGATGGTGTCAATGCTAAGTACAAAAACAGACTGATAACACTCCATCCCAACAATTACAATTTGATTTTTTTATTTTGCTTCCCTTATGTTTTCCACAACATTCAAAGCCATGGGAAAAATCCATCTGCAGACAGAATGGCTGTTGTAGGATGAGCTGAAGTGTTAAGAGTGACCCAAAATAGTGAAAACTGATGCGTGGGTAAGAAGTCTTGGGAAAATTCAGCTGAGGGCAAACCAGCCACAAACTGGTCTGAGACTTCTTTGAAGCATCGGATCCAAATGGCCACTCCATTCTACAGTCCATAAATTAACTGCTGCTTTTTTCCCCATCTCCTGATAGTATTGAACGTATAACCCATGCTTCTCCTAATGTCCTATATATTATAGCTATCAGATCAAACTGCTGGTAAAAATGAAGTGCAAGAATATTTTGCACACAGCCTGACACAATGAAGTATCTCCTTAAATGACTCACTGAAAATAATATGAATAATTCCAAATGCTGGTGAATCTGAGTCATCTGATCCACTAGTTTATAAATAGCACAGATACCTTTGCTTGCTTTCATGCTGTCTCTAGCCATTACAGTTCATTAAGATCAGATGCATGTTGCTTTTCTCTGCTATTTGGATTATTCAAGCCATTAAGGAGACACAGGAGTGAGAGAGTAAAAATCATGAGAGCTTTTGTGTCGATATTGTTGCTAGGGAAACCACTTTCTTTTTATTTCAGTGCATGGGACACTAGTGTCACTTTGAGTCTGACTTGCAGAAAGACAACTTCAGAGGAAGGTATCAGGCATGAAAAACAGAATTAATGAAATCTTTAACTTCCATTGTAAATAGAAAAAGAGTTATACAAGATGCTTCAAAAGCAGCCTGAATGACCTGTGATCTTTTCTGTTTGTTTGTTTGTCTTTTTTTTAAATCTGACCAGAAGTTTGAAGGGAATGTTAAAGACAACAGATATGAAAGACTTGTGGGTCTCTCCAGACATGTCTTAGATAATGTCCCATGCCTTTTTCTGTACATGCATCATTGTGATGCATCACCATTTAAGCAGAATGGAGAATATGTGGCTGGAATGACAAGGAATATTTCACTGTCTCCAGAACAGTCCTCCTCTGCTCACAGCTGTCTGTACAACCTCACTTGTACCCTTACGTGCCCGGAAGGGTTTCCTGACTTAGTCTAATCAGTCTTCAACCATTCTGTCCTTTAAAGCCCTTTATAAGCCACACTTCTCTTAAGAAAACCTTTATATGTATTTTGTGAAGAGCAATAATAATAAATTTAGAAATGAAAACCAGAACAAATGCAAATCCAGGCTAAAGCTATGAAGTCTATACAACACGTGAGAGGTTTCACCACTGGATTGCCTTATGTCATTTAAAGCTCACTTGCCATTCTCATTTTGATCAGATCTTCTTGAGAATCAAACTGTACATAAAAGGAAGTTGAAGCAGCATCGGTAAAATCAGTCTAAACGTAATCATTTTTCTTCATTCGTTAAGGGGAGGAAAGATTGACAGCAAAGAACCACCGCAGCAAAGCACTCTGAAAGTCTTTATCCCTTTCAGTGCAATACTTGCAAGTTACAACATCTCCCAACTCTCAGTATGAGGAATCGGAATATTCATCCAGTGGCTAGATAAGGAATGTGTAAACTGCTCTTTTAAAATTACAGTATTTGTTAGATTCTGATTTCTGCTTTCCCAAGATAATTTATCTTAACTATATATTATTCTTTCTTTACGGGGATTGGATAAAAAAAGGATGAATTAAGATTGATTTTATACCTTAATTATATTTAAAATAGAGACAGCAAAGCACTGTAACTGTAGTGCAAGAAAAAGAATTCTGTACTGGTAGGGGCTATGGGTTTTTTCTGTCTCTCATTTGTTATGTTCTAGATGAATGGTACTAAATAAATAATAAGTTTTGAGCAATCCTTTAGAACACTAAAAAGCATAAAACTTTTCAGAGTGAGTGGGGATTTCACTTATTCATAAATAAACCCAAATAGGTTCCTAACATCAAAGCTTTCCGTCTTTGCATTGGTTTTATCTCCTTCTTACTTTTCTTCTTTCTGTTGCCCACTCAAAATAAACATGAGAAGCAGAAGCCAGTTTTTCATGAACAACTATCAGAATCAGGTTACAGTCTGAGACAAATTTACATTCCAAGGCTTTTTCAGCCATTTTGTGAAAACTAGTTTTTCAGCTATATTTATTAACGTGTCATTGACACAGCATATTCTCAGCATAATCTATGAAGGTGTCTTCATTAACAAATCACATTAAACAGATACAAACTGTACATCAGCATAGCTTGCAGCAGGTCAGGACAATTAGATGTCTGATTCCAATCTTTCTTCCACTACGGCACATACTGTAGCTATAACCAAATGTCCAGGTACGTTATGGACTGGATGGGTGTACAACTAGATGAGTGAAAACTAGTTTGATATAATTTATTGTATAATTTATANATAAATCATAAATGATAAACAGCTAAATTATTTTGGTAGCCTAACTAGGAGACAAAATATCTAGGGAGTTTCTGTAAGGTGGAATGTTGATAACAGCCTTGGTAAGACTGTACCTCTTGCTTGGGCACTTGAAAAGAGACTATTAAAGTGAGAGTAAAGAATTATATTTACATCAGTTAAAAGTCAGATCAGTTGAAATTTGACTTTGTGCTTGTTTGGTCAAGGTTACAGTGTTTCAGTGGTCTGTGATGCATTCAATATATTGTATATCATTTATTCTTCAGTTACAAAGCTGTAGAGGTAGCTAATATCATCTCATGTATCATTTTTGCTCCAGTAGTTTGTCATGCAGTTGCTGTCAATAACAGGATGGAATCCATGCTATTATAGATATATATACACATTTCATTGTTTTCTAAGGTTTTGACATAGGTCTTCCTTTTATGTAAACTTTTGTACATCCAACGTTCTGAAGGTTTCTCAGTGATAATGGTTTATTAGGAAGCAAAATATTTCAAAAAAAGTAATGTCTGTCCGTGTTAGCTTGTCACTGTTAAGCTTAATTAATTTTATTCTCACAGTTCCTTCTGTGCAACACAGCCCCATAGATATCTTTCTTATACATCAGTAGGTATAAAACAGTACATAAAAATAGTGTTTCTGATAGGCAAAGGCCACAGCTTTCATTGCTTTCAGTGTGAGTTTAACATGTGTTTAGCTGGGTCATACACTGCACAGGCATAGAAACCAAAAACCAAACATCTGTAAATAGATGTTTTACCGAGTGGAGGGGCAGGTGCTAAATGACAGATGACTGATTCAGAGATATCTGCAATAGATGATCTAGGTAAATGATAATAGATTGCAAACACAAAGGGTTTTCATGAAGGAACAATTGGTCTTACATACACTTACATACACTATGCACTTACATACAGGTCATGATTTTTTTTTTCTCATAATTGGTGGCACTTAAAAGTTCTAAGAGCATAGCAAACCACATTAACTGAGTGCGAGCTCCCACGCTGGTGTTAGGGCAAAGAGAGAACAAGATCACAGAGCGGAGGATTAGGCTGGCAGGACCTGGGATGTTGCATCCCCTTTGTGCATGAAGCTGCTTGAAGCTCTCCTGGTTGTCTCTGTCCTGTTGTGGTGCATGCAGTTCAAGCAGGAAGATGACAATTTAAAGAAGAGTTCATGAGAAATATTAAAGGACTGGAAAACGTGATTTATGTGGGATACTCAGACCTGAATCTGTCTGGCTTAGCACAATAAAGCTGAAGGGGTGACTGTCACACTTTGCAAGTATATCTGCGGTGTTTGTAGAAAGAGATATCAGGTAATAGATAGCTCTTCAATCTCGCAGCCAAAGTATAACACGATCCCCTCACTGTAACTTCAACCTGTTCAGATTAGACATAAAGCACCAGTTTTTAGCAATGGAGGCAATTAATGAGATACCCAGGGTTAGTGTGTACTAAATTTTTAAAACTAGGATTTGAATTTTTCCCTGAAAGGCAGGCAACAATTCAAATGGCAATTAATTCAGGGGAGTTCACAGAAGAATGTGTCCACAAAGGTACTGTGCTATTTTACAACCTGAGAACCTTACCAATTAATAAGATTCCTATAGGGAAGGAGAGGCAGCTTGTTTCAGGTTGCATTAGCTCCTGCAGAACAAGGAGTATTTCACTGCATTGGTACATCTCCAGCAGTGACAAGTGCCAACCACCTGGACGAGGTCAGAGCTGGAGTCATCCCGTGGCAGGAGTCCTTTTTCTCTCCAAGCACAGGTCAGAAGTTGTGGCTTGCCTGGTGCAGTGCTGTTGCACAGCATCACGAGTGATTCTATTTCTGGCATCCCCAGCATTCGCAGCAGATGGAGCCACCTAATAGTTTTGGCATTCCCAGACTACTGCCGCCAGTGTGACACTATGGGGCAGGCAGTTTTGTGCGTGAAGAGCTACCCTGAGCATGGTTAGGGGCTAGCGTGGTTAATGGGCATTGCCAGAAGGCACCGTGTGAGCTGCAGGCATGTCCCATGCCGCCACAGCCAGCTTTTGGGGGCACTGCTGTGTGCCAGAAGCCTGCGCCGGTGCATTCACACGCGGGTCTGATGCAGGATCTCCGCTCGGGTATCGCACGGCACGTGGCAAAGTCTGCACGTGAGGTTCTGGCTGCTTAGGAACTGCAGAATAGGGCTCTCCCAGAAGGACACGCTGTCTGTTTAGTCTGTAAATGTAAAATGTCCATTTAAAATCTGCAGTGAACATTGGAGCGCTCTCTGCTTTTATAATGCTGGAGGTATTTGGCATTATCCGTGCAGCACCTTCCCAACACAAACGCGGTGCCAGAGGTTTCAAACAGACTGTAGCTGGGCAATGCATTGACCTCTTCATCCAGTGAAAAGCTCCCTCTGGTTTTCTTCCTGTCCTTCCTGTCCCGTTCCACTCTGTAGATGGACAGCATCATCAGCCAGGAAATTGCTTCATTTCAGTCAGCTTAAATTAAGTACCAATGTTTTTAAAAATAAAGATTTGCAGGGTGTATAGAAAACAACTGCAAGTTGCAAAGTGTGTGTGGGCAAAGCAATTCTTTAAAAATTCAGTTCTTAATCTCAAATGTCTTCTTTTATAATACATTTGCTAAGAATCTGTAATCCAAGTTAGAAAGACAAAATATCAGGATGCAAGTATGTGAAATCTTAGGGATAGATTTGCTAAAACAATTTGCATCTGACTATTTTTCTGTTCCTTTAAAAAATGTTCTCAGTTCCACAATTTTTACTTAAATTAAAATGTAATCAGCTGAGTGACAAATAGCTGCTAGCTTTCCTCATAGAAAATAGTTCTGCATGTTAACTTTTCAGTTACCGAAATCTTATGTCTGGAGGGGTAAAAAATGTAAAATAACATGTGGCTATTAGTGTGTTTAGCCTGCTATTCACTAGGTGACTGACATCTACATTGGTAGCAGATAAGTTATATTCAGCTCAAAAGCTTCCATGAAGGAAATTCTTACACAAAAATACAAGTGCATGGAAAAAAAATTTTTAAAGGAAATAGATACCTTCATTTTTCCTGAAAAATACAGTCAAGTGATTAATAAGCATGGCAATTGATAAAACATGTCACTTGGGTGAGAAAAGCATTCATATTCATGGCAATCCATATATTTCACTTTCTTCAAATAAAATCTCTGAATGGATTTTGTCCAAGGGTCTCTAACCACACTTGAAGTGGTTAATTCTGTTTAAAGATTTCTCTCCCATAAATAATCTTGCTGTTTAGTGAACAGACACACTGACATATCATTGGTCAAGTTACCTGTGGCAAACCTGATTCCAAGTTACAGGCAGTACTAACAAAATCAAGCAGTCCTGATTTTTTCTTTCACATTTACCCAATACAACTTCAACATCCATTTTACTGCCCTCCAGGTTTCTGAATTTCCCGTTATTCATTTCTGCAGTGCAACCAGTGTACAACATTTTTTTTGTTTTACAGGCATCTGAAGGACATTTAGTTCTGCATTTAGAAAGCTTTTTTAACTACTAATCTGAAATGTCTGTATTTAATCCAGGCTTGCAAGAAACTAAAGGAGTGTTAGAGCTAGATTACAAAAGAGTTGGATGTTAAGGTAATACTAGAGCCAAAAAAGACCTAATGGGTTAAAAGACACTTGCGTCCGTTATTGTGCAGTGTTTGAGTTGAATTAATTACGTCAATATGACAGCTGGATGTCACTCCTTTGTTGGGGCATTGACAGACATCCTCCCCAGCACCAGCTGCCCTGCTGGAGAACCGGCAACCTTGGCTGCTCACTGTGGCCTTCCCCTATCCCTCTCTTTTCCATAGTTCCCATTCATCTGCCAGCATAGCAGGTTGCAGTTGACAGCCCTCTGGTCTGCCTCAGAAAAATCAGCTAGGAGCACTGACGTGAACCATCAATAAGGATGATGGTCCAGTAACAGGGCAACAATGAAGGATGCAGGTCAGGTACAACTTCCACTAGCCTTGGGTTTTGTTCCAAACTTGCGACACTGCTGCAGTCTGAAAGCTATTTTGGGAGCTTTACACAAAAATAGGTCTTGCTTAGCAAGGTTAGTGAATATAGTGACAATGACATCTGTAAAAGCAGTAAGTTTAGTTCTTCGGGACAAAAAATGTGCATAGAAATTCAGCATTTCGAAAGAAAACACAAAAACTTTGTAGTAGGGAGGCACTGCCTAAGTATGTGCTAACAAAGCACTGCAAGTAATGGCAGACAGCAGCAACTTTTAGGATCATTCTGAATGACGCTTTTAATGTGGGACATTCCACTTGAAAATCAGAGCTGACAGTAGCTCTGTAAGTTTTTCCTTGCAGCCTGCTCAGTAATTGTTGATCTTGCCTTCTGTCTGAGGACCTCATCCTTGTGCATTCTCCGTACCTATGTCACCTTTGATCTTCTGACACTGGGAACCATTAAGAGCAAGGCTTACACCGTTGGCTTATTTTACAGTAGTGACTATTCATTCCTCTGATTTACTATAAATTTTGATTAGAATATGTGTAGTGCCCTAGCAGGGGCAGTGTCTGCGTCACATTGTCATTACATTGATGCTTGCAGCAGCTTCAACCTGGCAAAACTGTAATTCTGTAAACTTTGCTGTTTAGATATACTGGCTCAAGTTCAGCTGTAAGAACTAGACACAATAGCATGAAAGCTGGTTAGAGTTGAGCAGAATTTGGCACACTTCATAATAAACGATTAATTTTGCAATTTTGGACTGCCATAATTGTGTTTTGTACGAACAAGACGGACCAAGCGCTAGGAGGCCATAAGTATGAACGAGGAACATACAGTTTTAGAAATAAGGAACTCAGCTTAGTTTTCATTTATACAATTAAAGACATTGATTTCAGCGACACTGTTCTGGATTTGTCAGGGTAAGGGAGTTCCTTGCTGTGTTTTGTCTTAGGAAAAGATTGTTGGTATTGCTCAAATAAATTGTTCTTCAAGGGCCTCTGCATATTTGCACATGGTGACCAAGTCAGGGCAAGCTAACTTTCAAACTATGAAAGTAACGCTTTCAAAACTCTTTCTCGTGTAGGTGCATAAGAAATCTTGCTTAAGCTTGACATTACTACTACTGTCACTACTGTGTGTATATAATATATGTATATACACGTGCACACATCTGGCTGCATGAGTTGCCATTTTTTTCTGATGTGGAGAGGACATAGGTTGCTCCGCAGATTATTCGTGTTTTTTCTGCTAGTTATTATATTCTGTAGGGGACTGTACATCAAGCTTTTGCACATGTAATTCACTCACAAGCTCATAGACCAGCACTAGAATCCAGAAGGAATTTGTACCTATCCCCCAGCTGAAGACTGATTCCCATGTCTAGTCCCAGTCATGTCTAGTCCTTCTTATCCTTCATTCTTTCAGGGACAGGAGCGTGTCCTGTGGGTTGCAGAACCTGCAGCAGCCTCATACTTCAGAGCATCTGAGAGCATCAAGATCAGTCTTTGCACCCTGCTGCTCTGATAGATGAAGTAACTGTACCTACAGCCTCATCACTGCCCTCTGTCACGAAATGTAGGAGCTTTGCCTTTTATCCCAGAGCCACGGGTACGAATTGAAAGCAGTACCTTTGCAGACAACTCTTGCTATGCCTTGGTGGGCACATCCTTTCTTGTCCCATCACTGCTTGTATGACGCCTTTATCTTGGTGATGACTCCAGACCATCCCCTGGCACTAATAGCTGTAACTGCATATGCCCAGGGCACACAGATGCCCAGCAGTTAAAAGGACAGAGTTAAGAAATATTGCTAGGAACTGAATTGGAAAGAATCCAACCGCCTCTGTAATAATGCATCCTGACTTCTGAGAGGGAAAAGCGGCAGTGGCCTTTTGAAAATTCATAGGGCTTTTCCAGTCTAGGCTGAATGGTGAGGAAAAAGGTTTCCTGCCTTTCCAGTGCAGCCCTGTGTTCCCTGCTCTTTCTCCCAACCCCACACTTTTTTTGCTGCTTCTGTCTGTTCCTGTTCTGATTTCTCCAGGTTCAAACCAGAACTCCTTCGCTTTGAAGCTCAGGTCAGCACTAGGCAAGGCACTGGGCACCACCGTTGCTAAGAGCAGCCCGTCCTCTCCCAGTTGCATGCTTGTGCGTTGACAGGGTCAGAGCGTGATTGAAGGGTGAGAGATGCACAAAAGCAGAGAAGGCTTGAAATTAAATAGTCTTTGAAGCTTTTTCTTAACTAGTCTCACTCTGGCACCGACCCCTGCCTTAGGGGGATGATCCAGTGGCATAGCAATGACCTAAAGCTACTGCTCTGCCCACTCATGCATGCAAGAGCAAGAATTTATCTCAGAAATGACCATAGGAGAGTATCTGGGCTGCAAATAAACATTTGGAAGAGATGTATATTAACATTAAGAGAATGAGGACTTTATTTTTTTTTCTGAATAAAACTGTTTTTTTCTGAAATACTGAATGCTACACAGTAACAAAAAACAAAAAAATCCTGGTGGGCTAGACCTTTATCTCTTCTCTCATTTATTACTAGTGCCAATGGAGTAGCTGTCCTAATTAAAAAGAACTTGCCCTTTCAAACAGAGGAGCTGGATTCTGATCCAAATGGCCTTGTGGAAAAGAAATAGCTGAATGAAGTCATTACTCTAATTAACATTTATGCTCCTAATGTTAACAATGTACTTTTAAAAGGAACCAGTAGCATAGATATTCCTCCTTAAATCATCTAATGGTCTGCTGTGGGTACTGATTTTAATTGCCCTTTGGTTATCAGTTTAGACAGATCTACTAGAGGCGATTGCATTGTAAATCAGATATCTCAAGAAAGTCATTAATGAGCTAATGAACAATAGATGCTTGCAGTGATGAACAGATAATGCTTATTTAGCCAAGTGGTGTACTTAAGTGTTCTGCGTTTCATGTGGCAAGAAGTGACCATTCACCAGTAACTAGGTAATAATGTATTAGCTGTTATTCGGTCTGCTCTATGGTTTTATCTTCTACTTCCCAGGATTAGCCCAGTCCGCTGTGCTCCACATCCCTAAGCTGTTTCTGTGATTTGTAATTCACTGAGCTGTAGTTTGGAGCCCTGCATCTCTGTTTGACTTTGTTTATATATTTCTTGTCTCCCTTAGCATAAATCATAACGACAGCTTAATTGGTTTATATTTCTGAAGCAGTTTGAAATGTGAAGTGTTGCATAAGTGTTCAAGGTTGTTATTACTTTGTGACTCTTCCCAACCATTTTCTTTCCAGAATGAAAATTAAAGAGAAATTATTTGCCATTTACAAGAGTAAATATGGTGAATCCTGTCATAAGTAATCACTCAAGGATCACCCAAGAAACCCCTTTGTTTCACGGAGTTGCACTTTTTAAATGCTTGAACGTTGCATTTCCTTCATAACATAGTAAATACATTATCTGGAATACTAATACTGGAAGTATTAGATTTATGCTTATGCGAACACAGAATTAGATCTTTGATATCTGTGGCTGTGAGAGGGTAGTTTCATGACAGAATAAGGGCCCTGGAAAATACAGGTCTTCTGTAAACATTTTCCTATAATTAAACACTGGGTCATTTGATACACTTCGAATCTGAGATTATGACTTCTTTATTTCAGAGGAGGAACATATATAATTGCACCCGTCTTTAAAGCACAGTATTATTACAGACTGGAAGATTCCTTCATGCACAGATGCAAATTTTACCTAAAGAGTTTACGTATACCAAACTAGGGGGTTTTGGTTGTCTTTTTTATTTTTTTCCCCACAGAGCAGTGTCAACTGGAGACTAACCTTCTAGCTTTTCCTTAGGACCTAGCCAGCACTTAGCATTACCAGAGAATTTTTATCAGGTGCAGTGTTCAAAAAATAAAGTCACACAGGGACAGATGTTTGTGCATTTAATTCCTTTTGTTGCTTCCGCTGGCTTACAGGGCAGAGTCAAGAGGTATCCATGACAAAGTAGAAAAGTCTTTTACCCTAGAACAGGATTTTAGGATCAGAAATGAAGCAAGCAGGCAAAACAAGGACAGCCAACAAAAAGTAGCCTAGGGCAACAGAGTGTGTCAATGAGAAAGAAAGAGATAAGAAACACTTGGACAGTTGTGCATGTTGGCTTCAGTCTGCAATGACTGTGCAGACCACACATCAAAAATATTTTACTGTCCTTGACAGAGAACAAAAAAGGCCAAGATTTTTCAGCTATTACTTTTGGTTTTTTCTTTAAACAGTAAACCTGGTGAATAACAATTCATTTATTCTGTCACTGTTTTTAATTATTTTTCTAACTGCCTTCAGGCAATTATTAGTTGTCATCTTAAAGAGACAAAGTGAAAGTTTTCTTTGTATTTTAAAAACCACTCTTTCTGCTGTTGATCAGCTGTATCTACAGCTCTCACTGGTGTAAATCCCATTCATGTTGTATCTTTCTAGAGTAAATTCAGGAAAAAAGTTGGACCATCAGCTCCAATAACACTTAATTCAGTCAACACTGACAGATGCTAAATTTCTGCAGTTTCGTGCATGCAGAGACCTCCATGGCCTTGGGACCAAAGTGTCTATTTGTGCCTAAATTCTGTCATAGGCAATAAATGAGTGGGAAGCATTGATATCCTACACATTTCCACAGCAGTCCTAGCCATACTCAGAGAATGCATAATATGAGTTGGATGCATGGCAAAAATGCTCAGAGTCTCATAGTGGTGAAGGTGCTTTCTTGATAGCCTCATGAACATCTTCTTGGTAGCCTCATGGCTGAAGAAAAGGGCCAGTGGAAGGTCAGAGTTTATTTATTGTCTCACCTCTTACTCCCAGAGAGTGCCCTAGCTGCTGGATGAAGGTGACCCTCCATTCCTTCTTTTGGAAGAACAACACTTATAATTTGTGGGGCCTGAAGAAGGGTAAGATAGAAGTGATCTGATTACATAGTTTAGGAGTGAGAAGACTCATCAAGCGTGGCCAAGCTCCATACTTGGGCTGTCTCTTTCCCTACTCTGTTCTTCTAGAAACGTGTGATAAACTCATCCCAGGAAATATCTATTACACCATTCCCCAATATCTATTAGTTTGTTTCTACTCTGAGTTTTCCTAAATGACTCAAAAATAATTACTTTAGTTTAAAAAAAACTTTCTTTTTTTTTCCTCCTGGCTGAAATTTGTGTTACAACACAGGTAGGTTGTGGGGTTTTGGGACTGGGGATTGCTTCATCATGCATCTTTAGGTAGTAACTGAGCTCTGGAGGAGATAAAATTCCTTGTTATAGCACAAAAACTCATTAGTAGCAAAGTTATGGATTAAAACTCCCATGAGGAAAGTAAAGCTCTGTATCTCTGTCATATTGGGAACAAGGTGGTAGACAGCAAATTGAATAAAAATGTACCAAGTTAGAAAGAGGTATCATATTGGCTTTAAGGCAAAATGGGAACACAGAGTCTCCATTAAATGTTTAGTTAATCCTCAGTATTTAGGATTTATAATACCAAACTACCTTAAAAAAAAAAGATGACCTACATTAATGTGGCAAAACAACGCTCTTCTGTCGATGAAAACAGAATTTACTTTTTTTTTTCTTGGGGGTTTGGGATTTTTGGTGTGGGATTTTTTTTAAGTTTCTTTGTTTATCATCTTTACCTGGAATTTCTGGGAGTCTCTGAGGAGTATTCTTATCTATTCTGAGAACTTCTTACAGGAAGAACCAATAGGGAACATCTGATTTATTCACGTTGTGCGAGATGACTATCCAGGACAATCTGCAGGTGCCTTTTTAGGCACATAAGGCAAGGACTCCCTGCATACCTCTCCAATTGGCAAAATAACTTTCTCTGGTAGCAGCTTGAATAAATGAATACAAAAACTGATTGACTACAGGGATCTCTTTTTTTCTTAAAAAACAAGTTTCAAGAAAATGTCAGACAAAATTAACATTCTAGAGTGCCTTCTTGAGGTTGTCAGGGAAGTTGGAGACGACAGGTTTCCAGCTATAACCCAAAGAAAATGCCACTGTGAAATTGTATAAGGCGTCTATAAATGCAGCTTCTAAAATAAGCCTAAATTCCTGTGGAAAAAAGGAAATGCGGTACTGATCAAATCAGGAGTGGGAGCATTAATCCAGCATCTTGTCTCAGGCAAAAGACAGCTCGCAGGACTATAAGACCTCTGTAATACACATTTTTGAGTAAAGTCACCTGGTCCCTGTTCCCCTACACATAACATTTTCAGACAGATCTGTAGCACCTATGGATTGATTTAACATGCAGGTAATGTGTCAAGAAATTCTGCTATAGTAACTGCGTGTTCTTGAAACTCATTCCCATTTTTGACTCAAAACTTGACCTGAAAAACTTCAGAAGTTCTACAGTTTAATTCATTTTGAATGCAGGTGCACTGCATTCAATTTCTCATCTTTAATTTTATGTAATTTTTGTAGTTATTTACTTTTAGAGTATTCCTTCCTTTTCACCACTTGATTACATAAATACATTTGATTTGTACAACTGAAATACATTTGGGTTTTATTATAGGAATTTTATAATTTTTTTTGCTTTTCTCAGAACATCTTTTATTTCTGTAATTTTTTTCCTTAAAAAAGTCTGGACCAACACTGTATACAATAAAGTTCTCAACGACATTATTGAGCATTGCATTACACATCATTTTATTCCTTCCATAAGCTGCCTTCCAGTTTATGGCTCTAGCTTTTCTTATTATTTGGCAGAAGGACACTGCCATTCTATAGTGAGCTGTCTGCAGTAATGCCAGTATCTCTCTAGAAAGGACAGTCATTTTACAACCTGATGGTTCCCTGATTTGCATTTATCAATAATAACTGTTAGCCTTCCTTTCAGCATGATGCCTTCCCGTACAGGTGTAATTTTTTTCATTTTTTTTCCAGTCCTTCTGAAGCTTCAGAAACATCACTTCTGTGGCCCAGACTAAACTAGATAAAATTTTGTCTAGAAATGCTCTTAGTCTTTTCTCATATTTCCTTTCCAGATCATTTATAAGGGTGTCAAACTATGTAGGCACCACTGTCAAAAGGGAGGGACTCTCCTGCAAGCTGTTCTCTAATGTGGCAAAGGACTTTTACTTCTCCAAGAACCTTAGCAATAATGTATAAACTATACAATATCAGAGTTCAAGGGAAGTAGGGAATCTCATAGTTTGTTAAGCCTAAATCTTTAAACAATGTCAGAACAATAGCATGACTCAGTGTGTGGGGTTATTAAAGGTCTGAGTCATGCCATCTACCGTTAGCTATCTAAAGGGTGTCTGGACCTTCTTGTAAGGTCAGCAGCCAAAACCACGTACACTTCCAGAGGTCAATCTGGATCAGTAACCCAAGATCAGTAACCAGGGTAAGTGGGTGGAGAAAGCTGGTTACTTTTAACTAGACATCTAACTTCTAAGCAGCAAAAATGAAGTGAGTTAAAAACCTCCTCTCTCTTACCATTTAGGGATCAGACACAATGACAAGTGACTACTCAAGGACTAAATCCAGACAACAACAGTCAGCTCACAAGACAAAAGATATTTGTGCTGTGGAAAGAAGTATCTTGGTATCTCTGCTTAGCTGCAGCAAAGAATATACTGTTTAGGAATTGAACCATGTGTCTTTTATGGGAAAGCAGAGGTTTCAGATTGTACTGTTGCTTTTTAGAAGAGAAGGTCAGACAACAGAATTGCTTTAAAATGTGCAAAATACTAAAAAATAGTTACTAATGTATTTATCAAGCTGTATTGTAGCACAGTCTTATTCCAATATCCTGCGTTCATACCTGTGTGATTATTGCTTTTGAAATCCAGATGCTCTTTTGTTTTAATTAATTCCTGTCCCTTTGTCCACGACTTTCCTTAAATAAGTAAGAGTAGCCCTTGAAAGATCTCTATCTAGATTTTTCACCTCTGATATGCTGTGATCAGTATAAGATCAAAACATGGAAGCTAAAGGTCACTTCATGTTTGCTGGTGGTTGGGAGACCTGTGATGATGTGCAGTGCGTGCGGCACACTGCTGCATCTGATAAGCAGTCATCTCTCTTCTAGGCCGTTATCTAAAATTGATTTGTTCTGCTTCTCAGAGAGAAATAGAAACTTGAAGAATATTTGGGAGAAATAAGGTCGGGACCTTAATCTTTGAGGAATCTTAAAGCGAGCCTGTTCCATCTCCCTAGCCACCTCCTCCTTGACTTAACACAGGATGGTTTATAGTTACTTTATCTGAAATGTATTTACACCTTCAACCCATGGGATTTTTCAGGTCTGATGGGAGAACTGTTATTTCCCAACTGTGAGAGATTTAGTGCTCAAGAGGGTTGTATCTGTTCACATGGTTTGGTCTTGGTAGGAATTAAAGGGATGATGAAAACCGTGCAGGCAGTATCTGATTCTGTAAAGGTGAAATTGTTCTTTCTGCTTGCTTCATCTATTTTTACACAGGATTTTTATGGGTTAGCCTCACATGTATGCCTAAATTTGTGGATAGGAGTCTCCAAATCACTAAAAGATTAATTAACAAAATCTAAGGAATGCAGAATATTTATAGGATAAAACCACTCTAGTACTTAAGAAAAAAAACAGAGAGAATACTTTAGTTAAAAGAAAAAGCAGCTATGTAAAATGGAACTATGGAAACAGAAGTGAAGAAAACAGGAGTGTGAACTCTCTGAAATACACTGAAGCATGAAGTAACATCTCTGAGGAATTCACTGTTTTTTTAAGGAGAATTAACTTCGTATGCCTTAATTTGGGGATCTTCAAAATTTCTGAAAATCAGAATTGTTTTAGGTCATCCTCTATGCAGATCTGATATACTCTATCAGTACCTTAAGGTTACAAAAATTGATTTGTTACTGATATTTATCTTGAAATATACAAATTAAGAAATCAAAACAGACTCATATATTCTTACTTTTACAGTCTTTCCCAGTCTGTCTGTAAAAGAGAGATTCATACTGGGGGTAGCTGGGGTCTGAGAGTAAAAGAAGAGCAGGTCTGTCATGTTGGAAGGTTTGACAGCCCGTCTGTCTCCATTCCTGTATTTGTGAATTTAGAAACTTCCTCTGCTATTGCATTCATTGGGGGCTGGAACACTCCTGGGCAAAAATCCACAGCTATAATTAGTGATTTAATTTTAATGTAGATGAATAGACAATCCTGAAGCCAGTTATTAAAATGTCATTAGTTGACACAGAAGTTAACATATCTGCCTAATGTCTGTTAGCAGAAGCTGCAGAGACCAACCCAAATGGGAATTCTGCCTGGGGAAGAGTCACGGCAACACAAGGCATCAAAAATCTCCCTGCCTCTGGGAAACAGCTGGACAGCCCCTGCAGAAAATGCTCAAGTGTTTGTTGGGAATGCACAGGCAATAACTCTGACCCCTCTGTTCCATCAGAACCCTGGGATCTACGGAAAATATTCCTTTTGAGTAGCTTTAGCCGTAGCCAAAGCCCAACACAGTTAGAAAATAGCTAGGGTGAAAAACAGACTTTATAACAAGTAGCTCTGGGGATACCTATATCCAGCAAGTAAGGAATTAGTTCTGTATATCTTGTATAACTCATTCTGACAGCCCTCCCAAAATATATAAATTTTAATTTGTATTTTTAATTCAGACATTAATGTAACAGCGAGGCTCAGAGAACTAAGCAATCTGGATTGAAAGGCTTTGAAAAAGAAAGGAAAAGACTTCTCTGGGATCTTGAGTCTTTGGATGAAAGTAGAGAAACTAAAAGTAGCAGCAAAGATCTTACCATAAATATAACTTGGCTTGTAAATACTTCAGAGAACACAACAGAAGTTAAGAGCTAATGTTGAAAAATATTATCATGAATCTGTATTTATTAACATGTTTTCCCCTAAATCCTGAGAGATCTGAACTATGACCTTTCCTCTTTGCTATCTTAATGACACAAGATCATGAGTAAAAATAATACCAATATAAATCTAAAATCTAAAGGCTTTAGAAATTTTCATCTTTTAAATTCCACTTACTTTAACACCACACTAACTGCAACTTTGATCCATCAAGCAGTATTTCAAAACCATCATGAAAATGTATGAACCCAAGAACAAAATCTACTCACTCAACCTTACAGCAGTGATTAAAAAAGCCCTAATTATAGTATAGTCACTCGTCAAAATAAATTACTCACTCAGGGTGAGTGGGTGAAAAGAAGTTTGTAAGGCTTCCTTAAGGAGGTGGTAATTGTCTTGAATTTTGTTAAAATACATGACTAATTATATTTTAACAATATCTATGTACTGTTTTCCTCTTTGGGAATTTCATAAGGTGGTGGTAAGAATTTTGAGAGCTTTTGCAGTTTTAAAATATTCTGTACATATGTATTTGTATTTGTACTGCAGACCATGGTTCATGGCATACAAAAGAATGTTATAAATGACATGTACAGGTGACCAGAAATGTTAGAATAAAATAACTATATAAGAATATACCAATTGAAGATACCACTTCTACGGCAAAGTGATGTGTGGATCTGACAGCACAGTGAAGTGAGAGAGTGGTGACACCACATGGTTGGCTACACAGAATTTAGGAGGTCCATGGAGCCTGCATTTAGGAATCTTTCCTGTCTTCAACATCCATTGCACACAATACCAAATCCTTCAAAGAAGGTGTCTGCAACCCTTTCATCTGGGCTATGTTGACCACGAAAATTTAACGCAAAGTTTGAAAGACTACCAACCACTTATGATCTTACCCTGTTGGTTATACTGCCAGCGTGTTGCGCCTGTGCTGAGCAATACCAAAAACATCGGCTTTTTTTCCTGCTGTCTTCTGGTGGTTGCCAGAAACCCCCATTTAAATTTGCATCCAAAGAATGGTCAATGTGTGGACTCCAGACTGCACCAGACTCGAGCCTGAGGTCCCAGGACTTGCAGACCATGAGCCACTACAGATGGAGACACTGTTTTTAGATCTCCTTTCATTGTTAATGTTGCACTTTTTAGTTGCTTCCAAAACTGGGGTTTTTTTTTTTAGTTTTTACTATAATTTAGATGATGTTCAGACACCTTTGTCATAGGCTATAAACAGATGCTTCTTGATGTTTGCAATAGACCTCTAGTCATAAGCAAATGCAGCTTTCATCTTTGAATAAAATAATATTCACATTTATTATCTTAATTTAAAAATAAGCTAATTTCTGCCTACCTAAAACTCTGTATACCATTGCAATCTGTTATTTTCTATATGTATTTGTTTGTTAAAATAGCAAATGTCTCTTACATCCAGACAATAGACTTCAGAGTACCTTCCCCTTAATTATCACTAGTGAGTGACCACAAAAGCAATATATAGAGATTTAACATTCATCATAACATTTGCAGTTATTTTTCTAATAACTGAAAAACAAGGTTTGTCTTTCATTTCCTAGAGTTGTGGCTGACACACAATTTTGACTGATACTTCAGCAATTCAGTTGTATAAACAGTACAGACAGATCAATCTAAATGAGGGTGCTGAATAAGCAAAAGCAGGGGTGTATTTGTCGCTGGGTATTGTTTCATCCCACTCTAAAAATAAGTGTGAAAAGAAATGTGTATCTTATTCTGGGCTCAGAATCTGAGTCACACCATTGCTGCAAGTATTTGTATTAAAAGCTTTTGGCTCTGGCACACCTCTTATTTTCTGCCTGATTGTTCGTTCTTACTATAATTTCCTAATTCCTCAGTACCACTTTTAACTTTTCATAATACTTACACTTTTTAACTAGACTTTTTCATTTCTTAAAGCAGATCAGTGGAACTTCTGGAGCCAAGGAGTCTCCCAGCAATAACCCCCTTCCTCCACAGCCAGGGATGCAGACCTGGCAAAAAGCCCTTCCTCTCCCTGGCCCATGTGGAAGGATAGAACTCTCTGCTCCATTTTGGGCTCTTTCCTCATGGAAGGGGAGAGGGGATGGTGGGACTGGTGGTGAGGGTGCTCAGCAAGGCCAGGCAGAGGAAGGTGTATGTAGGTCAATCCCTGCGAAGTGGAGCACATCGTGGGAGACACATTTATAACTGCATCCAGTAACTGGGATCACTGGGTGTCAAGCACACCAGTGTAGTGACCATCAGTAGATGTTGAGCCTTGTTATCACTTCAGCATGATGATTCTTCTGCTTCTTTACTACCCCCAAATGCCTTGTCTTTTTTTATTCCATAAGGGCTCACCTTTCCTCGGGAAGCAAGTTAGCATCTATCGCTTCATCATCAAACACTTCATCGATAAAATAAAAGTTTTACTACTTCCTGACATAGGTGAGCTCAGGTTAAGAAAAAAAAATAGATGCTTTGTCCTTCTCATTTTCTCCTTTTTCTGGTTCTTCTGACTTTCTGACTTCCTGATCTGGTCTCTCTCATCAGGGCTAACCTCCCCAGTAATTTTCTCTGACTCCCTCTTTGCAGAATCAGGTAGACCTTTCACACAGCTTAGGGATGGCAAGGAATACTTGGTAATTGCAACTGTGCGATGACTTCCAAGCCGTTTTGGCAGCACACAGGTTGGGTTAGGCCATCTTCAGTGTTCAGCTGCACTCAGAAACAGGCTGGGAGCACTGGGGCAATCAGGCACAGCAGCACGATGGATTAAGCAGTGGTGGATTTTCCACAATTAAATACTCGTTCTGCACTGCCTGTCTGCATGAAGGCTTTCAGTCAGGTCCAGAGCAAAGAGCTTAGCTTAAGCTCTGCTGGCTTAAACTGACCTCTTGACTTTGCGCTGGTGCAGCAAAGGAGTAGGCACACGTGTTTTAAGTACAACGAGGAGGCACGTGAGTAAGAGAGTGGCTGCACTCAGACAAACCAAGGGAAACTGCAGCCCCGTACTCTGTCTCTACTAGTGCCCCTTGGTAGAGGTTAAGACAGAAAACCATAAGAACGGGAACGGCATGCGGAGACACAGTCTGTGCTCCACCAGTCTGTTTTGTATGGAACTCTTGATTCTGAATTTCTACCATTACATTTAATAGGCTTTCATATTTTTTTCTTCTATGACTTTGTGTAATTGCTTTTTGACTGTATTTATGATACTGGCAGCATCCGACAGTGAGTGCCACTATTCTTTTATGCTGTGTGAAAAAAAAACCCACTTCTTTTGCTTGTTTTAAACCTGCTAATTTCATTGGGCATCCTCTTGTTCTCATGTAGTGAGAAGCCAAGCATCCATTCATTTATTTTCTAGGCACTTTCCCAGGGTTCTCCTGATTTTATACATATCTGCCATATCCCCCTTCAGTTGTCCCCTTTCCAAGCTGAAAACTCCAAATCAATTTAAGCAGTTCCAAGCTTTAATTGCCCTTCTTTAGTTCCCCCATGTAATTTTTGAGAGGCAAGTACCAGAACAGCAGGCAGTGTACAAAGGGAGTGGTTTTGTATAGTGCTATAAAGGTGTTTTCTGTTTTGTGCTCCATTTGTTTTTTTAAAGCTCCTAACTGCTGAGGTTTTTGACTGCCAATGGGAGCGGGATTCATGTTTTGTTTTAGTAAGGTTTCTTTTTTATTATTTTTTTAAAATTAAACACAATTGAAATTATTTATTTGGTGTGCTTTTTGCACCCACAGGAAGCTGAATTTGAGTACCTTAGGATTAGTGTTTCAATAGTAACATCTTGAACCAGCCCTGTCCTTTGCTTATGCAAGATGAAAAGGAGCTGGTTTTATCAAAGATTTTCTGAACATCATTGCAACAAAAGTCACAGTGTTTAAACATTTAGTCTCTGCATTATATGTAGGTATGACAAGTGCTGAGGCTTTATGAGAGATCCTCCTATTAGCTCGAATGCTAATTTCTAAGCCTTAGGCAAGAAATTTCAAGACACTGAGAAACTCTTTTTGATAGAAGATAAAGTTTACATTGGTTCTAATTTTTCTTTAATGGAGTATTGCTCCTTCATTGAAATGGCTGAGTCTCTCATCCTATATGTTTCTTCCTTTGGAACTGTATGGACTCTTTTCCTCATTTTTATAATGCACTGATTGTGTCAATAGATGTAGAACAGTTTCTTATTTTTATTTGCACTGCTTATGCATATATTTGAATTAAGGATAGATAGATAGAGAGAGAGAGAGAGAGAGAGAGAGAGATAGATAGATAGCAACTAATAACGCAAAGCTCACTTTTAAATCAAAGTTTACTGCATTTTCAGTTTGAAACTTAGAGTGAAATCCTCTTTTTGTCCTCATCTTAAATGTGCATTTTTGTTTCTTATATTTTTATATATGTCATATTCATAGAAATTTTTTTGTTATGACTTTTGTCTCTGTTTCCCACTAATGCATACAGTAAGTCAAAGTGAAAAAGTGTTTAATATCAAAAAAATAGAACGAGCATGTCCTTCATTTAAAACATCTCCTATTCAGGATATTAGCATTACCGCTAATTACAACTGTACTCAATTTTGTATGACAACAGCAAAACTAAGAACAAAGGAAAAAAATCCAAGTTTTCACAGTTTGTATCACACTGTTCCTATAACCCTGGGACTTGCGTGCTGATATTTATGAAATCAGAGGAAACCAGTGCATGCTTCAAAAGTTTTGTGAAGCTTGTGGCATCTGTGGCACTGCTTAACTTTCAGACTGGTAAAATGGCTTAGGTCAGGGAGGAATTTTTTTAACTGAGGAATTATTCTTTCAAAATATGTAATATTTCAGACATGCAATCTCACCAGTAATGGTAACATGCACTTAAGGAAACACAAAAGTAGACTTCCAACTGAGCATTGCCTTCAAGACTGTTGGTTTTCAGGTACTCTCAAAATACCCTGCACTGTCAAAGTTTAGAAGTTTGACTGTGACCAGAACTGATGTTTTGGAGGTATAGTTTTGCAAGTGGATCAGGGTAGATTTCCCTTCCCCCTTTAGACCCCAAATCCTGCTTTCCTGCTTTAACCCCAGGAGTCAGAGAGAACTCCTGAGGACTGCGGGAGAGCAGGTCACAAACAGCCACACAAAGACACAACTCATTGCACCGCTGGCATCAGGGCTCTGTGTTAAACCTGCTGCCATCTCATAAAATCAAAAAAAAAAACTTCAGCAAGTCTGTTTTTCATTTTGCCATCCCTAAACCCAGAGTGAGTATGAGGGCCATTTAACACAGTAAATTTTTCTAGTGTGTTACAATTACAGAAACATCCATTGCGAATATCGCTTTGCTAAACCACTGCAAAAAAATTCATAGACTATTTAGTAGTTGCAAGACTACTCTATTACTTACCTGTATTGAGGTTGTCGTGAGGCTGAACATTGTAATTCATTGGAAACACAGAGGAACACTAGTACCAGAAATAATTTTACTCTGCCTGCAAAATGCATCTTATGAGGTTTACTGCGCAGATATAACATATTTCTCTATCTGTGTGATGCCACGTGGTTAAAATAGTTTTTTCCAGTTGCTAGTATTATTTGATCATGCAGAAGCCCGAAATTGTGGGATAAGAATTAAAAAATGCTCACACTACCTACAAATAATTTCAGCACTTTGATATTCTTACATAGGTGCTTTTTTTCTTTGGAAAAGTTTCTCGGAGCTGGACAATATTTTTAGTTTCTCATACTAACTGCTTAAAATCTACTTCTAAGTGTTCACTATTTTTCGATGCAACTTGCAGATGAAAAAGGAAAACTGCACAAGTAGCGTGTTTTTATCTTTGTCTTATATTACTCTTTATGTTTGCTTCTAGAGAGGACTTGCTAATTATTTTAATATGCTTTTATTAAATTATTTTAATATTTTCTTTTTAACCATGCTTTTAAAGACAAATTTGAGGTATCAGTAAGAATCCAGTTTTGAGACCAGATGTGCTAGAAATGCAAGCATACAGATTTTGATAGATAAAATCAGACCATGGTCCGTCTAATCTAATAATCCTTCTGACAGAATGTAGATGATTCGGAGGACATTGCCAGAAATTTCATGAGACAAATAGAAGGTAATCTGTCAGCCACCTTGAGTATTCTCAGAATTCCTTAATACTTTGAGATAATTTTAAACCCTAAAGCATAAGGTTTCAACTTTCTTTGAAAATATATTAGCATTAACTATCACAAATCTGCAACTCATGAAGAGCAAAAATTTAACAAATATGAAAAATAAGACAGTGCAAGCATTACTGAAAACTGCAAATCTCTGAATCATTGAAAGATTACTTCCTAAGCAGGTGAGAGAATTTGGAGTGTGTGAAAATGACATAACATAGTGAATAGCCAGTACATTTATGGTCCTTTTGATCCCTCAGAAAGTATGGTATTGTGGCATAAATGCTACAAAACTAATTTGTCCTAACTAATGGTTTGAAATAAGAAAACAATTCTTGTATGCTGCCTATTTGTCAGGTATTTGGATGAGAGGAAAGCTAACTTATCCTGTTAAGGTTTCAGGAAGGGTTAATATGGTATATACTTGTGAGCATGATTTGATCACTAGTGCTACCACCAAGAAAATTAATCACCATTTCATGAAAGGTGAATATTTCACTTCACAGAAAACATTTTGAACTAATCTTTATATTAGCTGGTGAACCAGATTCTACCTCACATAATACCATTAATCTAAGACAAAAGAAGAAGCATCAGCATATAGATTTATGCAAATTTATGTGTTATTCCTTTTTTTTTACCTTCCAGACAACTATTACGGCACTCCGAAGCCTCCAGCGGAACCAGCTCCATTGCTGTTAAATGTAACAGATCAGATCCTCCCAGGTGCCACTCCCGGGGCTGAAGGCAAACGTAAAAGGAATAAGTCTGTGAGCAATATGGAGAAGACAGGTATTGAACCACCAGAGGAAGAAGAGGAAGAAAGACCTGTGGTCAATGGAAATGACGTGACAGTAACACCAGGTCTGTTCTTCCTTCTTACTTTGCAATGCGTTTCTGTTATTCAGAGTCCTCAGTTACCTCCTTCTGCAGTGAGAATATGCATGTTCAGGTAAGGATGTTCTTGCAAGACTGAAAGCCAGGAATCCTGAATAATAGAAATTCTCTGAAGCCTGAAACAAATTACTTAACCTCCATTTTGGGGAGTCATCTCACTTATCTCAGCTACCATAAAGATATCTTGTCTCTGAACTAGTCCCTTTGAACACTCTTTATACACCAAAGAGAAAAATATCTACTTTCTGAATACAGTTCATGTGACCTGTTTTAGATTTCTACGTTAGGAAATTAATCACAAGTGACTATTTCTCTCCATTGACTATAGAGGGAGTCTAGAGAACTGTAATTTGGCCAAGTGAATCTAGTCTCTGTGTTTCAGGTCTCCTTCTTCTCAAATGGTGATACTCACAAAAGAGTTCACTACAATATGAAGTGAACTTTTTGTAAATTGTTATGAAATCTTAGCAGCATTGTGGAAGAGGAAAGTTGGCATCATATTAATGAATTTGTGGCAGTGCTGATGAAATTTATCTGGCAATTCTATCAGGAAGGACCCTTTTCAGCGATGTTCCAACACCTGCATAAAGCTGATAAAGGTTTCAAATATCTAGTCCTAAAAGGCAGCTGTTGTTTTACACCTTGGATCATAATGCTTCAGAAAAGCACAAGAGCTCAAGATACTGACTGGTGTCCTGAGTAGAGCACTCCAGCCTTTTCTCAAGCAGGTAATCATCTTCCCCTTCCATGCTTCAGCAAGTCATCGTTTTACAGCACTTAATCATTTTTATTCTGAAATTGGTTTGAAATTTGAAATTATAATTAAGAAATTATTTTTGTTGTTGTTCAAGTAGGAAATTAAAGAATTTAGGCTTTTATATCTTTCTCAGAAATAACTCTGCAAATCCTTTTTGGTGAACTTAGAAATTCAGAGACAAAGTATTGAAGTCTGGAGTGACAAGCATGTGAATGAGAAGATAAAATGGAATATTGCAAGTTCTCAAAATGTATAGGTTAATGTGAAACAAAAAAATCTATTATCTGATCTCCTAAGCACTGTAGAAAAGGTTTTCATACTGCAGATTCTATATATACTTCTTTTTTTTCTCCTACTGCATTAGAAAGTATATAAAATTGAATATGTTGCCATCAGGGATGTATTTGCCACATACTTTTCTGTAGTTGTTACCTAACGTTACATGTAAGGGCAAATTCCCGTGCAGAATCCATGCCCGTGTATAAGGGGGGTGGCAGGGAGTGGTGGGGTGAGAATGGATCTCGTTCTCCCCTCTCAGCTGGCCAAAGGGCTGCAGCATTACTCCCTGGTCGCTGCCATCACATGTTGTACGAGTCTTGCTCATCTCGTCCACACAACATTGCATCTGTTGGCAATGCTCTGACCCTTAGTGCCTTTCCTACACGGCTAAGCAGAAAGGGATGAAGCCCAGAAATCCTTACATAAAACATCAGCACTGGCTCTGTTGCCAGGATACTTCCACAGCAAAAGAGGCAAAGGCAGGATTTGGTCTCTGATATGTGTTGTAGAAATCATTAGAAAGATCATTCTTTGCAGTTATTCGAAATATGCCACATAACGGACCATTGCTGAGGAGTAATTTCCAGGGCAATCTGTTTCAGCTCCGACGAGATCAAGAAGCAATGTTTACCTGCTTTTCTCCTTGCATTGTACACCCGTAATTTGTTTCTCCCAGCCAAATTCTATGTGAACAATGACTAGGCAGCACCCAGGAAACAGGCAGTGGCATGTGCCGTGGTCCGAAATGAAATACATGAGTATCGGCGTAAGACAGCCCCCCTCCTCCCCCTCCTCGACCCCCACAAAGTAATTCCTGTAGGTGTGGCCAGCAGAACAAGCGGTGCCTGTGTCAGCTATCATGGTTTCATAAGCAGGGTTTTGTTGTTCATTTACACTGATTGAGGACTTGGGGGATTGTACCAAAGCAGCTCTGTACATACGTGCTGTGTTGCCTTTGTTGGGCAGTGTAGCTCCCACGGACCCCATTACTGCAGTCATTTTGTCTGGGAGCTGACGGAGTCTTAGCTACCTCTAAAATGTGCGTGCACTTGTAGTTTCTGTCTTTGAACAATCAGGAAAAACAGAATACGTTAAATTTTGATTTTAAACTCTTGGTGGAGGGAGCAATCTAGTTTTTATAAAGAAGCGACGAAGGTAGGATACTTTTTATTTCCAGTTCTTTTAGCAAATGTATTCTATTTTAAATGCTTCACTTCTAACGGGAGTCTTTTGTTAAATATAGGACTCTTGGGACATCCAAAACATTGATACATTTTTTATAGATGCTCAGCAACTTAATGGCTTATTAACTGCCAAAGGTATCAGAGTCTGGCAACTCAAAGGACTGCTGGAACACCTAGGACTTCTAGGTTGAAATGTAACAGATTTAAGGTGAATCTGAAGAAAACAAACCCGCCTTTATCAGACAAATAAGCAACATTTGTAGTTGCAGAGAGCTTTGTGCTTTTGGTCTGATTTTTCAGACCACTTTTCAGTGTCTGTTGAGATAATCTGTACATCTGTTGAGCTTTATTAGTAGGAATCAATTTTTCATTAATTCACTTCCACATACCTTGCTTCATCGGCCATCAAATTTCCCTCAGATAGTTGTATATGGACAGACTGGAGATCTTCAACCATGATCCATACTTGCCTTTTTGTTAATTTGTGTTGCCCAATGTGTACATTCCTTCTGATTTTTGTCACCTGTCCTCAGCCCAGAACCCAACAGGAATCCTTCTCAATTCTTCAGGGTAGGGCTTTTGGCCCTTTTAGAATGGAGGATCCTCAGTCCTTCATCCTGGATCTAGTTCTCTCAGGACAAAATAGTATGAATTGGAAGATGGGATTTATCTCATCCACCTTTAGTAAATTATACGCCTAAGTGCCCTATTTTTTGTTTGAGCTACTTGTCTCTCCTCTCTATATATAAAGTAAGGAGAAAGAGGTAATTCCAAACAGTAAGAGAACATAACTCTTTTAGATACCCATTTTAGGGGATCACCTCTACAATCTAGAATGCTTAATTCAGCCTACGGATACACAGGACCGTAGATGGCTAAGTAATGAAGAACCCTACTATTTGCCAAGCAGTATACGAGAGACAAAATCTATAGATTAGCTGTTAAGATGGCCAAGTCTGGAGTTAGCATTGGGTTTCCCACACCTAACGTGATTGCCCACATTACTGGACTGCTGGCTGCCCTGGGTTGGGTCTCTGCCATTCACTGGTTTGGGTGAGATATCTTGCACCTGAGAAGTCTTTCCTGATGGATGCTGTGTTGAAATGAGTGATTTCTGCAAAACCGATGCTTTGACAAAAGAGGTAAAAAGCGTCTTGGTCAAATTGCAACCTGCTTGTCAGACATTCAGTTTTCACGGCTGTTGCTGTTTGTGTTTGCAGAGAATTAAGTCGGTCTCCTTCACAACCAGCATCATGATTTGACACTGTGTTGGTCATGTCACATTTGCTTCACACTTCTGACTGATTAAGTGTTTATCATCCAAACTCCAGAAGAACCACTCTAACGTTGAGAGAACACTTATGTATGTGCATTATTCTGACATTACTTGAGCAATGATAAGTTGCACCCAGAGAATGAAAGTTCTGTCAGGCTCAAATTAATTGAGGGATAAGATATGACATAAAGTTTCAAAATGATCATTCCATGCCTTAGGTTGATAATGAAGCAAAAGGCTAGAGTCCCAATGCCGTCAATCACCACGCAAGGTGCAGTAGTCCCAGGCAACAGGTTGAGCTTATTCTTTTATTCTTACCCAGCAAAGACAGCCAGAGGCATGAAAATAACACACGTTGCATCCAAGAGCCATAAGATTTTAAAAAATACAAAAGTTGGTATCCGCTGATATTTCTGTTGTAGGCGTGTTCTTTAAACTCAATTTGTTGCAGTTAGGTCACAGCTTCTGGGCTACAGAATACCCTATACTCACCCAATCTCCATGTCTCCTGTTTTCCTTCCCCCACATCAGCTCCTAGTTCTCACCGTGGTAGCCGTCAGTGGGAGCGGTGCCTCCATGCAAAGCACCAAACCCCAAGTATGCTCTGTGGGAAAGGGAGCAGCTCCAAGGCTGCAGAGTGATATTTTCCCAAGAAAATAGATGCACATAGCTTAGCAAATATGAGTGGAACTACTTTTGTATCCAACAGTTATTTAAAACAGATGGACTGTATCCCATGCAGAATTTAACAAATTAGTCATTTAGATACAATAATGGTATAAAGAGATGCAATATTTTCTTTAACAGCTGCTAAAACCAATCCATAAATTACTATTTAATAATATTTCCTTTCATTTGTTCTCTGCTGGTATTGCTTAGGTCATCTGAGTTGGTTCTTTTGGAAGAAAAGAATACGATTTAAACTTTACTGCATGAATAATCTGCAGCATTAAAATAAAGGAATAAAGTGACAAGGTCCCCTTACATGTTTAGATGGCAAATTTCAAGAGTTAGACTGTAAATAATAAAAACAATTTAAAGTGCAAACAATGGCGTTAGTGAAGATTCAAATTCTGAGACTATCACAACATAACTACTGGTTATTTTTTTAAAAAATGGTCACCACATTGTCTAAGAGCTGTGTAGAAAATATGTCATATCAGCCAGTAATATTTTTAACTGGTGTTTGGAGTCAGAGTACTACAGGGATGAACTTACAGTGTTTCATGATAAGCAAGTATTCTTAATATACACATTATCTTGTTCTCAAAGTTCTTTATATTTCACCAGCACTTGCTGGTGCTTTGCTGGTGCCTGTTCTGTCAATTCACAGGATGCTCACTCCTGAGATATTGTGCTAAACTGCTTTTGAAAACTGGACCGTGTAACCTGTTTTGTAGTGAAACAGCAGCTCTAGTAGGCTATTTCACTTGATGTAAAGTCCATAGATTGTTTTTTTAGTGACAAAAATAATTCTGGACTCATATTATGGTACAATTTTAGGATCCTTTTTTATATCATATATTGTCTGAAGATAAATATTTGTGTTCACAGTGTGCTACTGTAGTATTTCGAACTTTATTTGTACATGTAAGACACTGGCAGTTTTTAACCAGAACTCCTGCTTTTTATCAAATCAAACATTATATATGACTATATATTAGCAGAAAGAAACACAGTAAGGTGAATATCTACCTTACCTGGAGTTTGTGAATGATAGATATATATATTACAAAAGATAGGATGACACCATATTCCAGATAAGCAGGACTAGGATGGCCATCATGTAAAACTTAATGTTATTAAATGGCATTAGGCAATTCTACCTTAATTGCTTGGGTTTTACTTATCATGATGCCTTCCCCACTATCAAAGTAAGCTATTAAAAGATAATGATCCAGTAATTAATAATTCATGAGACTTACTTTAAAATAATTATATTTTTAAGTTAAATAAGCATCAGGTTCCTTTATTCCCCACTATATTTTGATAGCAATCTCTGTCTTAGACAAGCTTAGAATATTTCTTCTAATCCTCAAGACTTCGTTTTCACATTTTTTCTGCCATCATGATGGCTGGGCTTTGTTAATATAGTTATTGAAAATCAAGAATCTGACCTCTTCAGACCTGTTAAAAATAAGATCTTGAGTACATGTACTACAGATATCATGTTAAAATCCCAAGACACAGCAATGTCACCACACCTGTGCTTTATCAGATCAATTGGCTGATCATTAGCCATTGCATGTGATGCACCTGTCATACATACCATGTGGCCATATGTCTTGTCTTCACTTTAATCTGTACAGAGTCCTTCCTGTAGTAGAATTGTGGTCAAGACTGCAGGTAGCCTCAGGAATACAACTCACAGATCTGTCAATGATGCTTTAGACAGAGGAGAACTTATTTTTGCTTTGCAGAGATAAGGACAAAAAAATCCAAAGAATTTATCAGCAATTACATTGTCCTGTTCTCAGGGGAAGTGGAGACCATATATCCTCTCTGCATTGCAGGAAACTTTTATATATTTGAAAATATTTCCCCATCCATCAGTCTTTTCTCCTCAAGGCTAAAACCACCTTGTTTTCAGTTTTTCCATACTTCCAATCTTTTTTTTTTTTTTTTTCTTTTTTTTTTCCCCTTTTCTGTCCTCTGGACTGTTTCCCGTCTTCCTTGACAGGAAATTCTTGAAACTGGGTACAGTATTCCTAATTAAGCCTAACTGTAGCTGAGGGTGGAAGGACCTGTACAACATGTGCTTACCCTTCCTGCCCATTATGGTGCTTGTTTTTCTTTTGCAATAGTATCATTATTGACCGAAGATAATGGCTAGTCATCCCTTGCACATTCCCATACCTCCATTGTATTTTCACTAGGAATTCTGCCTAGGCATTCACTCCTCATGTTATATTTTTGCAGCTGATTGTGGCATTTAGCACCAGACAGATGTCACATATTTTGGAAAGCCAAGGCAGGGGAGACACGGGGATTCGGGAGGGGTAGGTAAGGAGGAGGGGACTTCCTGCTCAGCTATGGGATGCAACTAAGCAAAACTTGCACTTGTGTCTCTTGCTAAGTGATTTCTTCCCACAGACAGATTCACACTTCGAAACAGCATAAAATGATTGTAATATCATGTAGTTCGTGTATGAGCTAAGATTTAACAGCATGAACTGCATATGGCTGTAGAGCTATAGACCATCAACCTGTTCAAGGCTGGATCTATTTTTTTCCACACTATTCTGAAAGATTGTATTGTCAGTGTCAAAAGTCTTTTTTTAAGATCATGAAAGCTGTATCTACCATTTCTCCCCAACGAGCAGCACCTGTTACTCTGTCATAAAGAGAAATAAGATTAGTTTGGCACAGTTTCTTACTGAGAAATCTTGACAATTATTTATCAATTATTATTTATTATTATTGAACACCTTTGCAGAGCTTACATGTAGGTCGTTTGATTGCTGGTCTCAACGTCCTTCTAGGAACTGAAAATAGAAAGACGTGAAGATACAGTTTTGTGGGCCTTCCTCCTCTGTTATTACAAAAAGACATAATTGAGCAAATTATTTCAAAGGCAACTTAGGTGCTCAGAAATTAACAATATAAAAATATCTAAAAACCTAAATCATAGATGCTTTTCTGAAACCAGGACAGTATCTGTCCTTTCTAAGTTCCTTTTCTCCATGAAGTCTCAAAGGTGTAGCCATTACTAGCCACGGGTCTGCTTCATTGGTTCCCTCAGTAGCCTAGGTTTCATTTCATCAGGCTCTGTCAATTGAGAATGGCTGCTCCATCTAAGTTTTACCTGGCCTGTTCTCTGCCCACTCTACTCCACGTTTTTTAGCCCTATTGCTGATGTTAATTATGTTAGTCATTTAATCACAGGTAATCTTTTTGCAGTATTGACTGAGGCAAAAAGAGCGCTAACTGCCTTGGTTTTCTATGTGTCATATATTTTTAGCTTTCCTTCCTTCCCACATAGTGGAATGAGTCTGCTTTTGGTCTTCTTGTTATTGTTAATGCACTTACAGAAAGTTTTCTGGTCACCTCTAATGTCCCTGACTGTATTCCATTTTCTAGACTGACTGTTCTGCTTTGCTCTTACACGCCCATATTGTTATTCTGTGTTAATCCTTAACAACTTAGTCTAGTTTTCACCTTTTGTACAATTCTATATCAAGTAGCAGACCACTGAAAAGTCATGGCTTAATCAGAATGATCTCTGATTTTTCTCACTATGTTTCTTTTTCATTAGAACAGTTTGTGCTTGCACTTTTAGTATTGTATTCTTTAATAGTTCTCCTGAACTACATTTCCCTTGCCATTGCTTGCCATAACATCAAATTTATTAATTCTGCAAGTTTATTAAAATCTTGGGGGTTTAAGACCATTGTTGTTAATTTTTCATTACTCTTCTTTCTTGCTGTCCTAATCATCACAAATTAGATCATTTCATCCAAGTTGTCTTCCACCTCCTACATGTTTCACACAAGTATCTGCATAGTTCTGTGCCCTGGATGCACTGTTAGTTCATTTAAAATTGTTGTCTTCCTGAACTTTATTGTAGACTACTTTGTTGGCTTCTTTTAAAAAAATATTTTCTCCTTTTTTTAAATAATTATCCCCAGACTTCAATATAGTCCTTATAGTACTACTCAGAGCAAGTGTATGTACGTTTTTGATGACACAAAACTATACGTACTTCCTTCATTCCTTACATATCTTTATGAAAAAGCTATAGTAGTCTCAATGTAGTCTCTATCACACTGATTATGTACCATTTTGGTTAATTATGGTATACAAGTTCACAGTTTGTTCTCAGGTTTTTTTCTGATATTCATTGTCTGTGTCCCTGTGATGTTTATCTGTTGGTGAGCTTATGTCACTAGCCTTCACATAACCTAATGTACAGCCACGCTCCCAAGGTCTGAGATTAATCTACCATCTTTTTAACTATCTAGAAACTGAGAAAATAGCCTAAGCAGGACGGAATTTGGGTTACCTAACTTCAAATGTAGGGTCATTTCAGCCATCTGACTAGGATCCCATCATACTCGGTGGAGATTAGGTCAATATATTCAAGTTGTGAATTTTAGTTGCAGTTCATTCAGACAAAAATAGGGGTCTGAATACTTTTTCAGTGAGATCAGGCTTCATTTCAGTGCAACATAAAAAAGGATCCAAGCATAAGAGCTTCTGTTGTCCACTGAGGCAACTGGTTACTGCCACATTTTTTAAAGAAATAGTTCCTAGATAGACCATATGATAAAACACGTAACTAGTAGACCAGTCAACCAAATTGGCCTCCAAGGATGAAGAAAGCTCTTTCTTTAGTAGGACAAGTTTTCTCAAGCATCCTCTATTTGAGCTAGTAGTTGTCAAGAAAAGACTGTGTTTTCTCCACTGTCAATAGTTGTGTGCATGGAAGCCCGGATCTGTGATACTCATTCACGCAGATGAATATGTAGGCTCTTAAGTGTGGAGACAAGTGTTCAACAATATGGATAACGCACATTTAGACTCTTAGTATTGCACACCTGGTCCCCATTTACCTGGGTTTTTTTGAGATATCTTTATAGTTTTGTCTTCTGTTTGTGTTCAGCAGATGTTTTAACAAGTATCGCTACTACACTTGATTATCTAAAAGTAAATGGGAACAGATTGTGGTAGAGATACTGCTGGACACCACATTTGTTAATTTCTGACTATGGAAAGTAAAATCAATAAAAAGTGAAAGATCAAGTACTGAAAAAGACATTAGAGAGGAATATGCCTTTCTGAATATGTTCTTGGTCACAGTGAGACACAACCACATTGGGTATAGAAAGCACGTGGCATTGACTATGGGAAACAGCCTGCCACAGATTATATGGGTAGTAAAATGACAACAACCTTCTATACGGTTAATATTGTTATGAATTGGTGGATATCATATTGATTTCTTTGATGTATGTAATGGATCTAGGTAAAGCAATTAGTATATGTACTTTTTTAATTGAAAAGGACCTGTTGTCTGTAGTAAAACAGGGAGGTACTTGCTTTATGGGTGCATAGTTCGAAAAGTTAGGACACAAGACAGTAGTGCTGCTGGATATGAGGCTGCCTTCTGCTCAGTCCTAACCACTGGTCTGGAAGGACTCCTGGGACACAACGAGACAGAACTCTTTGGCTTGTTTTTTAGCTCTTTATTAGTTTCTTGTTTCAGTTTGGTTTTATTTTCTTTTATTGTGTTCCAGATAAAATGCATCATCAGAGGGACACTTGTGTAAGCCCAAGAGAATACTTCTCTTTATTTCAAGACTTACAGTTCACAGAGTATTGCTTGGAGACTTGCACCTGGTAAATTCTCCACCATTAACATGGATATCCAAAAACCTGTAATTTTTCTTCTTTTGTAGAATCAAGTGAACATGAAGAGAAGAGTACAGGTGTCTCAGGCGAGGTATCTTCCACCCAACCTTGTCCTGCACCAGGATATACTCAGCCTGAAGAAGCAAAGGAGGATATGGATGTAACAAAGCAGACTAAACCTGAAGAGAGCGATGACTTGGGCCCACTGCCTGATAACTGGGAAATGGCTTATACAGAAAAGGGGGAAGTCTACTTTATTGAGTGAGTCTTATTTCTCCTCTTTCTAAGAGCTATGTCATTTTTAACTGGGCCGGGAAATGGTTTATATGGTGGAGTGGAGCATTGCGCTCCTTCCCATTAAAATAGCAGGAATGTTCTGGCTGTGAAGGCTCCTGAGAGCTGGTGGCAATCCCTGCATCACTGATTCACACTGAAGCACGCAGTTGCGCTTCAATGGCAGCAATTAAAGCTGGTGTTTCTTCTCTCAAAAGCAAGGCTTTTGTGCTGTTCTGGTGCTTATGGGAGAGTGGTGCAATCGCTAGGTTCTTCCTTATGTGGACAGAGGTGGAGAGGGTTGAACTTTTGCCAATTTTAAGAAAGAAAAATGGGCAGGCTAAAAACCAGCCAGTGAACGGTAGACGGAGGTCATGCTATATTCAGAAATAATAAAATAAATGAGTGGACAATAAGGAGAATTAATTACATGTAGAAACTCTTTCCTCTTGGTAGGCTATACATACCTGTTGCTACTGTTGCTAATTAGCCAACAAATGGGTATGAAAGTTCTTCTCTAAGTGCAGTCATGTATACACTTTACCAGAATAAGAACACAGCAAGTGAGTTCATATAAGCTCATGTTCCACAAAAAAGAGAGAAAAGAAAAAACAGCATCTTCATCATCAGAACACTACTACAGAGGCAGCAGTAGCATTTATGTTTGCTTTAAGGAAGCGCCCGAAACAATTTGGAGTGTCAGCCATTATTCTGCTTATTAGTAGGTAAAAATAACATTCGTTGGTGTCAGTTCTGCTTTAAGTCCCTTATTTCATGTAAAATGTTATGACCATCACATGAAGTGTAAACAAATGATAAGAATAAAGTTTGTGCATGTGATTTTTCATAAACACTGGCATGATTGTAGCTTATGGCATATACAAGGCTGAAAAGAGCAGTAACTATTAAACCATAAGTGTCTTTGCTGAAAAGGGCAAAAATATGCTTATTCTAGAAAAAGAGTAATTATAGTAACTTTGCCCAAGCAAGCAGAGAAGAACTAGGATGACCTCAGGGCTAGCTCAAACCCTTGTTTCCTTCTTACTTCACTCTCAAATTTAATTTTTCTGCAGATACTGAATGCTGTGACAGAGAGCAGACTGAATTATGTGGCACTTTTATTTTACTTGTAGCAAAAACCTGTGATATGTTTCGGGGGTGGGGAACGGCATGATGGGTAGGTCACTAACACACCAAACTATGACAGTGGTAAATATCACAGCAGGCAATTTAATCAAAAATAAATGTATATTTTGTAACAAATACAGTGAATGCAAATAGCCCTGCTGCTCTACAGAGCAGCCATTCCACTCCACAAATTCCTTTGATGTTACAGTTTACTTCCTTTCCTGGAAATGTTCTGGTTTACACTGCCGTTCTGACAATGCTCATCATTCACTTCTACTAAATGAATGTCATATAAAGCAGAGAAATCAATCAGAGGTGCAGACTGGATAGAAAGGCTGTTATAAGGGCTCCATGCCTTTGTGATTGTATTCTTGAGTAATGTAATTGCAAAGAAGTGCAATTATGCATCTGTAAAAATACTAGATTATTTACTAGAATCCTAGCAAAGGAACAAGTCTTTGATCGTTTGAGTTTTCACATTGCACAGTCTTCACAGGGTTAAGTAGGAATGTAATGCTGTGGGGAAGCTGTTAAATTGCCTCTTTGTTTACAAGTCACTTTGGTTAATGGCATGAAGAGACTCCATTTGCTTTTGCAAAAAAACAGAAAGATAAAAAGACAACAAAAACCTATTTGTCTAACAACATCTCCCTGAACAGTAGTAAAGATTCTACTAGATTATTAAATAATAGATGAAAACCAAACATTTTTAAAGTGTACATCACAATGGGTGGAAAAAAGTCATACTAGGCAGCAGCTTTTATTGCTTTATTTGAGGCTCATGTGAATTGTGCCTTTAAACCCAAAGGACTTCAAGCAGTAAAGGATCTCAAGTTCCAGGTTGTCACAGGTATACCCAAAGACCTTAGATTTCATGACAGCATTTTCATTGTCACCTCAAACTAACCTCTAAAATTTGTATGTGAGATCATTTATCAAAAGTGCCATCAGAAGTAACGTGGCAGATTTACAGTGAGAGAGGGAGTGACTTCATAAGAAGAAAGATAACTGTCTGTAGACAATATTATTTATTTGTTAATCATTAATGGCCCAGTTAGCATTTTGTAAAGCACACTGGAAGGAATTTCCGCTGCCTCAAGGTATAAAAAGAAAAAAATAAATCATAGATTCACTGGATGATTCAGAGGATGGTTGTATTTTAGAGCATGGCTTGGTCTGTTTCTTCCTTTCTTTTCCTTTTTTGACATAGGTGCATAAACTTATGTTTACCTATATTAGCATTCACAGACAGAACAGGAAGAGATCCCTTCTTACTGCATAATACTTACCACTGTTTTTCAGGAAGAGCTACTGAAGTACATTTCTTGGGCTGTTTCTAGCCTCCCTTACACATAAATCCGAATTTTCAAATACAGGCACACACCACACTCCTACATTTGCTTTCATTGAGAACATACGCTAATGAGAACATGCAATAATTAAAACACTGTATATAAATTGAAATAGCACCAAAAAAAACCTCCGGTTGTGCTCCTTCTCTCCTACTTTAAATAGGGCTGATGAGTGTGACCTATTTTGGCATGCTTAAATGAATCTTACCACTGATTTTTAGTTTTTCCCTTTCCCAAGGCTAAGGAAATACTGCAATTCCCCATAACCTTCAGACCTCACCTTGCTAACCACTCTCAAACCATGAACTAGAGACATGAGTGTCATGTCATCCTCACAAAGTCAGCAGGTGTTGGCTTTATTGGATCCTGGGTGGTCGATGTTTGCTGTGATGGTCCAGTGCAGTGTTGAAGGAAATACAAAAGTACCAAGACTCTCAGTGCCTCTGTTATCATGTGCAGTCAGCCTTAAATGCAGCCCTCACCCAACTCTCCAACTCCATCACATACCCCATGATGTTATAGACTCTCCTGTAGAAATGCTTACACATTATAATACTTGTTTATAAAAGGCAAAATTGATCTTGCCTCCCTCTCCAGCTCTCTATCCACGTATAAGCAGCAGAGCTCTCCGGAAGGGGTGTGCGGACAGTGACACATTAAACCAGGAGGAGCTGCAGTTTGCTAAGCTGAGCTGCCACTAAGTCTTGATGATTAGTCTCAAAGACATTACATAGCCCATAACAAAAGCTATTTAACTCTGTACTGTTCAAAAGCACATGTGATTTCTTACTTCAATAAATGGTTTGTTAGTGGCGAAAAGTCTAGAATAAACTCAAACCTCTGTAATACATCTTTAAAGGATCATCTTTGTTGACTTGTGATGATTTTTAGGAACATTTGGCCACATGAAGTTTAACAAAACACTTCCCAGTACCTCTCACAGACATTCAGTCTCTTCCTACTTCAACACCTACTCCTCCGAGCACTGTAGTCAGCATTGCTTTTTGGACTTGTTGCAATACCTTTTTCTAGTTGTTAAAGCTGCTTTTTTTATGAGAGCACCATAAAAGACTACAAAACAGCTATAAAACAGGCCTCTGCCAAGGACTCTCCTCTTCACAGTAAAAAACAGCCATTAAGTTTTTGAATACAGCTGGTGCTATTTCAGGTGTTACCTGAAAAGATGTGCAGCTACAAACTGGAAAAGTAAAATCCTGACCTGGTTTGTTTCTAAGAATATCGCTACTGACTTCAATGGGATCAGTAATTCTTCTTAGCAGTTTTTAAGGCAGAAAAGTCTTTTGAATGCAGAAATAACATGTTGATCCTAACATCTTGCTTACCTGAAGGATCGTGATATATTTAGCTGTTCCTTGGTGCTCCATCAGTTCACCATCAGAATGCAAGATATATTAGTTAAGCCTGTGCACATTTGATAACTTTATCTTTTGTACTAAAAGATACTACAAGTACTGAGGTGGAAGTACCCCCTTCTTCCTGATCAAGATTGCTTCCATATCCTAGAAAGAATTTGGGGAATGCTAACATCTTTTCTTCTCTTGTCTTTTGATGTCATAAAGACATTCTCAGTCTGTACTAGTGGTGTACTGTCACTTGCTCTCACTTGCTATGCTTTCCCTATGCTGACATCCAGGACAAATTGCCAGCTCAACTCCTGTTGTCTTTCCTCACTTTCTTATTTCTTGTCTTTCCTCCAAAGGTCTCTGCTGCTCTGCAGAATTGCTCTTGCAAGGAATCTCTTGCAATCTTTCCTCTCATATCTGTAGTGGTATTATAATTTTTCTCCTTGGTATTTATTGAACTAGAAGATTCAGCTCACCTGGCTTGCCATATAGTATTAGGTGTCTAGCATAAACCAGTCACCAAGATTCCTTCTGTGGTCAATGGAAAGAGATAACTACCTCCAGAGGCTGATTCATCCTGCGCAAAGATAAGGGCAGAATTTATTTGCCTAAATGTAGGTGATTCTACCAGTAAAGATGCCCTCGGATATCCAAGGGTATGTCTGCATCAGTATGTAAGTTTGTGTCAGGAGTAAACTTTTGAAGCAATCTTCCAGCTGTCTCAATGCACTGTGACTTGCTTCACATTTCAGAGTCCATGAACTGGTTTCCTTTCAGATGAAACTAAAATGAAAGTTGATCACTAGGAGTGCACATAATTGCCTCCAACTTCCAAACACTGAACGCAATCCATGAGACCGGAATTGAGTTAAAACCAGTCTGAATTCCTTCTGATCTAAACCATGTCCCTATCTAAATTAGCAATATTGGTAGACTGATAACAGTGAAACACCTGGTGCTGATGAAACAGCATCCACAGCTACTAGGTCTTTTCAGGTGCCATGGGCTGCATGCCCATGAATGGCTTCTAATGCATTGGGCGAGTTCTTGTGTATCATCTGGTTTAAATTCAAGTGAAAGAATCTTACAAGCTGGAGGAATGCTCAGTGTGTAAGTGAAGATAACTGAGAGATTCACTTGAAAAGCAACCTCCTGATCTGAGCCAAAGCACTACTGTAGTAGCATGCTAATAGCCCAAGACATCTCCATGAACCTGGAAATACGACACAGAACCTGTCAAAACCAGCACCCTTCTGCAGTGGCAGCCGGAGGCCATTTGGGAGATGCCACAGGACCAATGTCACTAAGCGCATACAGTTAGGTCCCCAATCCCATTGGAACATAGGTAAGATAAATTATGCTGTGTAGATGCCTCCCCCTTGAATAGAGGGGAATCAGACACAATTAGCTATGCAATTTCTAGGTGGCTGAAGTCACATGAGATGAAGCCTATTCTTTGTAAGAAATTAACAGCCTGAGTCAGAATGACTTAAAGAGCAGAAATTACTGTAAGAGACTTTAGGCATTTATATATTTCCAAAAATATCTTACATAAGCATCTTCTGCTCCTGTGAATGCCTAGAGGCACCACTGTATTTGGGCTGAGTACATAAGTGCTGATCTACTGCCCAAGGCCATCTGGGATTCACAGGATAGGCGCCCCCAAACCTGTGTCTCTTAAGAACCACATACTTCGAGCACATCTAACAGACTGACGGCATGAAATGCAACACAAACTAGCTGTCATAGCTGCTGCCATTCAGAGTCTAGCCAGAGGATGACTCCCTTTTGTATCTGTCCCTACATGTGTGCAAGAAGTTTGAGTAGCACCCATCAAAGAACAAATTGTGAAATTGCCGTTTTGATGCTCTATTTTCTTGTCACTGTGCCCCTAGACATAAATTACCTGAAAATCATTACTGTGCTATCTGAAAATCTCTGCAGATCTACAAATTTTAGGCATACAAAAAGGAGGGAGGAGTAAGCATTTTAGAAGTCAGGTGGCCTACAGTGCACTTTGTTTTTCTCTGCCTCATATACTCCCCTTTGCTCAAGCTGTTATATTGAGGACCATCTCGAATGTAATGTTTTCACAATAAAAACCCAAACAAATGCGTATGTGTTGTCCCCAAATACACTGAAGCAGCACATTGATAAATACCCATTTTGAAATGCCTTTCACAATAACGTGCAAATTACATACCTGGCAAGAGTCACAATTCAGAATAGGTTTGCAGTGTTTTCAAAAGACATTAAGGCTATTACTGTCAGTAACTACTTTCTATGTTCCCTTCAAAAATGTTTCAAGAGATTGTCTGAGGGCTTTGTTAGTACAAGAAACTTTATCTGTCAAAGTGCTTTAAACTGACAGATTGCTAACACAAATCCATTATATTCAAATCTTAAGTAAAATAATATACTGTCTAACAAATAATTATAATAAAAAGATAATACATTGTTAAATAAGAAAAGACACACTTCTAATGTTTTTACTTCCTAATGGTATGGATGAGTATCCAGTGGGATTTCAGAAGAGGCTCTGGTCCTGGTACCTAGATCCAGCAGTGAAAACAGGGAACTGGGGCATAAAGAATCTTTGCAAAGTCTTAAAAGCAGAGTTACAAAGAAAAGCTGGAGGAGAACAGGGGGTTGAGTCAGGGTTTCTGGGAAGTATTCTGATCTTTCTTTCACTCTGTTTAAACCAGCTGAATGATATTTTTTTCACATATGTTTAAAATTGTCTATAACTGATACGGGGGAACTCTGAGTGTAATAAACTTTCTGGTAGATGTAAATACTTGGTAAAGAGGGAGGATTTAAGTTAGTTCAGCAATAATTATTTTATTGACTTTGGCTACAATGTTAAGCTCTGCTGCTTTACTCAGTCACTTTTTTCAAATTATTTTTCAAATTTGCAAGACACTTCAGGCCTTTAAGCAGTTTCTATTTGGTATGGCAGGAAACAAATTAGGATGAATTTTAAAATGTTATGCTAGTCCCATGTTCCACCTGTCTGAAGCAAAATCAAAGGGATTCTTTGTTGACTGCTCTCCAAGTTTCCAAACCTAGGTATTTGCTCTTCATTTTAAGACAGATTCTAAGATGTGCATGGTTGATTTGCCAGCACTTACCTCTTAGCTAAATCATCCTAGCTAGTAATCAAGATCACTGAAATTGTGTAAGGATGGACTTTCTAAACCTGCCCCTTAATGATGAGGTACGGTTATTGCTGAGTAATGAAACAGTGGCCAGTGGAAAATGCTGGTGAACCACAGCTGTATTTCTCCCAGGATGCTTTTAATACACCACTTCAGTCTCATTCAGTCAGTGACAACTGCTCTGACTGCCTGTTTGTGCATTTATGCCACAACTGCCTTAGCTGTTCCTCTGCAATTCATTCATAACTAATCTGTAAATGCTCAGCCCCTTTTCCTTCTGGTCTCTCTATAAGACTTCCCAAATGGACACAAATTATTAGACTTAGCGGTAAGGCAGGCAAGTTATACAATGTACATTTTAGAAGGATTGTAGTGCTTAATAAGCATTAATGTTGACAGCTCATGCAGCAGATACGTGTTAATGTTACTTTTGCTATTGGTGTTAATTTGGCCATTTTACTGTTCCTTCTGTCTTCTTCCCCATTGTTAAAGGTTTCCTATAAAGGCTTTTAAATTAGATTAAAAACTCTTTAGGTGCTAAATATTGTTTCCCTTTAGCTTCTACAGATTGTAGTCCGTTGCAGAGCTGAAGAGGGAATAGGCAGAGCCCTGGGACAAAGTGGAGGTGTTGTCTTTCCTGAGATGTCCCTGCAGCCTGCCCTGGGACATTCAGCAAGCTGGCTCCACCATACTCTTGTTCTTCCTCTCATTCCCAACATGTCCTAGTTGTGTGGGGAAGAAGCTGCCTCTCTTTTTTTCTATGATTGGCTAATGCCAATTCTAGTCCTTGCTGGAAGACAGGTAACAGGAGGTTACTCTGAACAGCACTGGATAGTGCCAGCATGGCACCAGCCATGGCAAGAGCAGCCTCTCTCCTAAACCCACAACTTGAAAGCTGGCACAGGGGAGGTTGCAAGAGTACCCCAGCGAATAAACCTCCTGTGTAGGACAGAAGTAGACATGTATAACAAACTACTATGCTGTAATGCAGTATTTCCCTCTTTTACTGAGAGCAACACAACAGTAGGAATGTCTGTCCTCATTGTGGAAGTGTTTGTGTGTTGTCTACCTGGCTGCTAAGATGATCCAATCAATCAGTACTACGTAGTGCTAAAGAGGACATTGATGGTCCTGCAGAGGTGTTAGAACACAGGTGGGGTTGATTCTGCCTTCTTTCAAGTAGCGTCTGTCTTCCAAACAGGAACGGTTTTTTCACCCACTGGAGCACCTGTCTAGAAGCATTCAAAGTCCCATTGCAAGACGTACCATGCGTGTTTAGTGCAGGTGATAAAGTGGAGAGGCAGGGCAAGGGAGCAGGCACGGAGATGAGTAAGGAGGAGAGGGATGATTTTCAAAAGGTATTTTGCTCCTTCAGTTCATAGAATCATAGAATCAATCACAGAATCACAGAATCATAGAATCATAGACTACCAGGTTGGAAGGCACCTCAAGGATCAGCTGGTCCAACCTTTCTTGCAAAAGCACTGTCTAGACAAGATGGCACAGCACACTGTCCAGCTGAGTCTTAAAAGTGTCCAATGTTGGGGAATCCACCACTTCCCTGGGGAGGTTGTTCCAATGGCTGATTGTTTTCATTGTGAAAACTTGTCAACTTGTCCTCTTGCGTCCAATCAGAATCTCCCCAGGAATAACTTGTACCCATTACCCCTCATCTTTTCTATGTGACTCTTTGTAAAAAGGGAGTCACCATCTTCTTTGTAGCCACCCTTTAAATACTGGAATGTGGTGGTAAGGTCGCCCCCTAAGCCTTCTTTTCTCAAGGCTGAACAAACCCAATTTCCGATATGAGGAAAGGCTGAGGGAGTTGGATATTTTTAGTCTAGAGAAGAGAAGACTGAGGGGGGATCTCATCAATGTTTACAAATACGTAAAGGGAGGGTGCCAGGAGAAGGGGGCCAGTCTTTTTTCAGTGGTGCCCAGTGACAGGACAAGGAGCAGTGTGTATAAAATTGACTATAGGAAGCTCCATCTCAACATAAGGAGGAACTTCTTTCCTTTGAGGGTGGCAGAGCACTGGCACAGGCTGCCCAGAGAGGTGGTAGAGGCTCCGACTCTGGAGATATTCCAAACCTGCCAGGACGTCATCCTGTGCAACCTGCTGTACGGGACACTGCTCTGGCAGGGGGGTTGGACTATATGATCTACAGAGGTCTGGAGAGGCTTCCCCATCATCCAGATCACTTAGGAAGATGTTAAAGTGTTGGACCCAGTATCAATCCCTGTGGGACCCACTTGCCACAGTGGGGTTACCAGTTTGAAAAGGCGCTATTCACCACCACCCTCTGGGTGCAGCCGGTCAGCCAGTTCCCCACCCCGGGCACAGACCACTTGTCTAGATGGTAAGACAATTTGTTACAGATAAAAGTTCTGGCACATGACTGCTGCTTTTACTAAGTAGCTGAATGGGTTTGAGAGTCAGTAACTAAAGAGGATATTGAGTGCTCTAAGAGCTGATCTAGATGAGATACCATCTTCATCCTCTTCAATTTCTCTGCAGACTGAAGGATCACTCTTCTGTTGGAAAGGATGTTGACTTTTTATTTATGGTTTTGTTTAGAATGGCCACAATGCACAAAACTGGAAGACGTCAGTCCTTCTGGGTTTATGAAAGCCACGTTTATGCTGAAGGGAAGCGTAACTGTTTGCTTGTTGTTGTTCTAATTTTCAACAAAAACCTTGGAGGCTGTAATTCAACTAATTCACATTTTTAAACATTTTTAGCTTGGCACCTGCCTTTATAGGTGCCTGAAACCTCGTTTCTCAGGTGTATTCTAGAAAGGTCACAGGGGTGTTCTGGGCTGGTGAATTGGTCTGTGCTGGTGCTGTGTGGACTTGTGAGGAAAACACGGGCCAGCTGACGTGCAAGGAAGTTGCTTCTAGTACTGACTCTGCCACTGGCTTGTTTGGTGGCTGTGGAGGGCCACTTGATAACTCTGTGGCTCCATGTTCCCACCTTTAAAACAGGGGTGATGAGCTTTATTTCCTTTGTAAAATGCTTTCAGATCCACGTTATACTGTAGCAAACATTTCTCATAGTAGTCTTATATTAGTCTTTTAAAGCCTTTTAAAGTCTTTCAAAGAAACTATCTGTAAATCCGACTTAGTCCCTGCAATCAGTGGGGGTCCCTAAAGCCATTCAGAATGAGTAGCTGGGAGAGAGTGGCTGTTGTGCAGCCATGCCCACGCTCCAGAGACGCGCCTGCAGCTTCCACAGGTATGTCCAAGCTGGCTCTGGGCTCTGGCACTGCTAACAGGGCGCCCACGGCAGCGTGGAGCTCGGCGGGTGCTGCTGGCTGCACCCAAGTAGCTCGGTAGAAGCTGGGGTGATGAGCCCATGCTGAGCTCCATACGGCTGCGGTGACCTTGTTGCCAGTATCTCCCCTGGTTAATTTAAAGCTAGCTCAAGTATGTCTGCGCAAGCTGCATACTGGGCTGTGCTGTGGTATAAAAATACACCCTACAGGAGACCACAGGCAGCCGGAGCTTCAGAGAAAGCGTCTTAGTTACATTTGCAATCAAGCATGGGCTGCTGGCATTGTTTCAAATTTTCTTTACCTTTGGCTTCATGCTCTGTAAATACAGCCCTGCTCTCAAAGTAGGGGAAGGTTTTGTTTATCCTCTTCACCTGTCGTGAATGGTGTTCTAGACTAGGGCATGCTTAAAAGAGGAATTTAAATGCCTCAATTTTCATTTGAGTTGCCACTTTACCCGTACATAACTCTCATCTACCTTTTTTCCCATCCAAAATGTGGACGAAGCTTTAACATTGTGACAGCAATGCTGAGAAGTAGGTAGTAACGCTCTGTTTATAGGGAGAGGGAGAGAAATTGAGGCAGAGGAAAAGTTATCTGCCATGGATTAAACAGGGAGTCAAGGTGGGAGAAGGAACTGGCTCTACGCATTTCTTTTCCCTAGGGGAATGGGTGGTGTCTGGACCACATGGACTGTATCAGTTAATAACTCACCAACTACCAATTGCATACTAATCTATTTTTCATCAGATACACTCTTTTTGTACACCTTATACTGATGTTTAGAAGATAAGTCTTAAGCACACTTTACAATGATACAGCAAATTAACAATAAACTAAATAATTCAGTACTATATAAATTGTATGGAGCAAGCATCCTCCTAGAATGTATTAGATAAATAAAGCATGGGTTAGAAGTGGCTCTGAATGATGGTATTGTAGGAAAGGCATCCCAAAATATAAAGGAGTAATGATCACATCCTTTTCTGTTTTAGAGTCTTCCTTTCTTAACGTATTTAAAATGTTTGTCTCCAAATTCTAATGTTTATGGGAAAGGTATACAATGAAAAGATCTGGTTTTAAGTCTCATTAGCTGTGCTCAGTATCAATTCATTTGGCAAAATATTCTCCCAGAAAACAGTTTGTGCCAGTTCAATGCTATTTGATGGCTGATTCCTCAAAGATCTATTCTGAGTATAGAAAGGAGCCACATGATTCATTCAGCTTGTGCATATCTGTTTTATCTCGATAGAAGGATTATATATGGAGAGATAAAGGTTTGTTAAACAAAGTATCATTAATCACTCTGTCCGGAAATGTAGACTTTGCAGGAGCATGCTGTAATTTGCATCACTTTTGTTATGCCTTGCCAGTGCTGCTGGTGAGAAATAACAAACCTGTATTTATGAAAAGGACAGGTTTAAGATGAAAATAATTCTATCCGAAAACTGTGAGAATGCTACAGAATCCTGTCGCCTGCACTCGTTCAACGGGAGAACACTGTATTTGTAATAAATTCCTTTTGCTCTGGATGAGTTCTGCATTTTCAATGAGGTTAACTTGGCAACATTCTAGTTGATTTTAATAAAAATAGCTGCTTTGAGGACAGGGAGCTGAGGTTGCCAAATTTACAGCTGCCTTGCACAATTACTCTTACACCTCCTTCAGGGCTACTTAGAACCAGTAAGCAAATTAAGTGTATCGATTGCAATTTTGTTGGACTAACCCTTTATTCTTAAGGAATAAACTTGATTCCTTTCAGTATGTGTCTGCTCAGAGTGATCTCTTTTCTTTTCAGCCATAACACAAAGACAACATCATGGCTGGATCCACGACTTGCGAAAAAGGCTAAACCTCCAGAAGAGTGCAAAGAAAATGGTAGGTTATTAAGTTTTCGTTGCTACTCAGAGGGGATTTGCCTTTGTGTGTGTGTCTCTCTCTCAGTTCTTACAAAAATCAGGCGTTTGGGGGAATGATGAAAGGTGTTTAATTGCTGCTTTGGTTAGAAGCCATAAGTGATACCAGTTCTCAGTGTGCCATGTGTTTCTGCTTTTTATTCCCCTTTCTGATGCTATCCAAAGCTGAGGATCACAAGTGTGTTTTCTGCCTGTTGTGTGTGTGACTCCAGGACTGACCCTCTCCCTCATCTCCTACAGAGAACTTTGGTCTGCAGAACAGAATCCCTTTTCAGATTCTGAGCTTTTAATCTACAGGCGATTCAATGCATAAGGGAAACTAGCAGCACCGTGGGAATATGAATATTGTTTGATTTGTATTTAAAGGTACAGTGCTATGCTATTTAGTCACCAATTTAAGCAAAATAGTGTCTGATAAAACAGGGTGTGGGAGGGAGAAAGGAGATCAGTGTCTGTCGGAGTTCAGGACTGGATTTGGGGGGTACTGCATTGTTAATGGTTTAAAATTTAAAAGCGTAAATACTGTTGAGGATGCTTAAAGGAGGTGTAGCTGTTGTGCAGGAGACATGACTGTACTGAAAGATTCAGAGATGAAATAATACAGATCTTATCGAACTATCTTATGTGCATTCAGTATAATTTCTGTTTTTTCCTCTGGTAAAGTTTCCGTCATCAAAATCATTTCATAAAGACAAAGTAAAAATGTGTTTTAATAGATCTTTTTTCTGGGGAGGGTTATTTTCATTGTTTTATAGTTCAGAGTCAGTTCAATTAGCCAGCTAAGAAGTAATGATTTGTAAAGACTGCTACTTATTTTATTATTGCAAGATGCAGAGGATTAAATGCATGCATGCTATGTGCATCTATTCAAAGCATTTTAAAATATTTTAAATGTATTAATAGGCTTTCATGTACTGCATCGGCTCTATTTTAAATTTTCAAAAATATATTAATTTGGTTAATATAAATACTATTAACAGAAAGAAAACTCAGTGCCGTTTTAGGCTGATAAAGAGGTCACTGAGGAGTTGCTGGCTGTATGAAATGCAGGGTCAGTGGTTTGGTAAGGAATATTCCTGGGTTTTTTTGCAAATGGCTTCATTTTGAAAGGTTGCGATAGTCTAGAAATCCCTTCCTTATTTCAGCAGTAATTCTGACGTTCTCTTCTGACATCAGAAATTACATGTTTGAATGATTTTGTGATGCTTATTCTAGCAGTGACAACACTAGCTCCCAGAGTAAATTCTACAGTGAATACAACAGAAGTGTGTTACTGAAACAGAGCAAGGGCACAGGAGTTTTGCATTATAAATCTCTCGCATTACTTAGATGAAGCTACATCTTTGCCTGCTCCTTAAGGAATATTAGTGGAAAAAGCAGAAGAAAAATTCACCAATATCTATGGCATAACATATCACAGAGTTATTTGGAGTGTGTTGCTTTTTTTTTTTCTCTTTTCTTTTTCTGTTAACTGTCGTATACCAAGATCACAACAAATACTGAAATATTTTAAAAAATTCCAAAGTGTCTGAAACAATTTAAAATGAAGATCAGTGCATTAAAGAAATAGCGTTATTTTGTAGTTATTTGACTACTGGATTGTTGAATTACTATAGTATGCTGGATCATGTTCTTTAAGAGTGTTCAGCTCATTAATGCAAACTACTTAAGTGAAGCATTAAAGACTTTAGGGAGAGATCTTCTATTCTTACAGAGATTGTTTTTGCAACATCCTTTCTTTTTCTAAGGTTCTTCAGTTGTTCAAAAATGTGGGTTTGGGTTTTTTAAATCTAATACCTGTAGAAGAAAAGGTTCTTAAAAATCACTAATATGCCTCAAAATGACTGTACCTTGCCATTGAGGTCCAACACCAGGGACTTTGTTATAGCACACAGGGATTTGGAATTTCTGTTTAGATTTAAAGTCAGATCAAGGATTAATTTCACACGTGTTTCAGCTATGGCTTGGTAGGTGCTTTTTATGCCAAACATCTTTTCTGTTACACTTTATGATTTATTCTGGCATATTTTACTGAGATACAAAATTTTAGAAAGACATCAGTGTTTTAGATAGGAAATGATACTTACCTTGCTTCTTTATCACTATCTGCGTAACTTGTGTTTTTCATTGACATTGTTTGTCACATCTGAAACTTGTATTGATTCTCTGAGATACATTATGATGTCCTTGTCACCTATCAGATTCTGCTATCAAGTTTTCATTCTGAACAACTTGACTTCTGTGTTCTTCTTTCAGGGCAAATCCTGCCAAATCCTCCTTCTTCATTCTGCCACCAGCATGCAGTTTCCACACCAGACAACATCCAAGCAGCATACAATATTTGGGTCCTGATGTTCTGGGCTAGTAATATTGAGGGCCCCCTCCACTCCAGGCATTTCCCTTCTTCCACTTTCATCTCTTTGATATTCCTTTGCCAAATAGGATTTCTTCATTTTCTCTGACTTCTGTATCTGCAAATCCCAGTGCTTGCTCACCTCTCTTTGCAAAATCTGAACCAACCTTCCAGCACATCCCTCCTCTTGGAGAAATTTTCACATGCTTTTGCCAAGAGATTGACAAGCTCTACCCAGTCAAGCTTTCTTTGCCTCTGTGCTGCGGACTCTTTCTGTTTTCCTTTAATGACACCCACTGCTCTAAACCCCTTTGTAGGTCAGGAGGTTTTAAGGGCTGATCTTTATTTCTGTCTCTGTCATGGAACTTCTGTGTGAGTTTCAGCAAATTACTTCAACTTTTGCTCTGTCAGATCTACTTAGATGGCAGGTCTTTGAAGCAAGAATTGCCTTTTACTGTCTGTTTGTATGGTGCCTATCTGAGTTTCATAATAGCAAGAAGCAGAAATAGCTGACAATTCTTCAATAAGAACTAGAAATTTTTACGCATTTCTCATTTCCTCCAGAAAATCTTGACTTTATTAAAAATAATTGTGTTCTCTCTCCTGAAAATATGAATTAAATATTTGTGTTTTCTGAACTGGAATACTTATTTTAAATTATTCTTTTTTTTCCCCACATCAAAATTGGTTAACCAATTTCTATCTGTAGAGTACTACAAAAGTTCTAGTTCTGTCCCCTTTGTTTCTGTGAGCTAGATTCCCTGTTTGATACATTTTCTATAAAGTCATAGTACATAGCAGACTCACAGGATTTTCATGATTACAGGTAAATTATATGAGTGGTCTACTAACAGAGCTTGTTCTTTGGGAGAGAGTATGGAAAAGAATGACAAGTCCCATAAGGCAGTAAAAAATGTAGTTTAATATTAAAAGGCAGTTCAGCCCTAATGACAAACCTTTCAGGTTTTAGAAAGTTCATTTTTGATTAAGAAATGTAGTAATTAATTTTTTCTAATTCTTTAATTCATTTTAGGAAACTTTCCATTCTGGAGAAAAGTGAACATTTACTTCTTTATCCAATTTGGGTATTAAACAGATGTTGAAATTTCCTGGAATCAGAGACATCAAATTTCACTTACTTCATTACTACAAATTTTGCTTATTTCTTTCCTAATCTGTCCCAATCAGTAGTCTCCATCACTCTTAACCTTCCCTTTCTATGTCAACCTCCTTTCTCCTGTCTCTTAGTTTTCAAATACAAGTAGGCTTAAGACTATAAATAAATCTTTGACTTCACCTAGCATTCATCTGGCATCTGTCTTTCCATCTCCTTTACACCCACCAACTTGACTGCAAAATATAGATGTTTATTTAGGGTGAGCCGAGTTGCCTTTAAACTCCATTGACTGTGAATACCAGATCTATTCTGACACAGGGGTCAGATATCTGGTTCACGTATAAACACCTGTACATACACAGACTACGCTATTCAAGATGAACTGAATCCCACTCTCCTGTCACGTTTTGTCTTGTTATGCTTTTCCCCATTCCTGTAGGCAATGGTGAGCTCACTGTCACACACAGCTTTAGCACTCTTCCTCAGGCCAACAACACACACATCTACCCTTGTCCTTTTCATCTTTCTCTCCTACTTGAGCCCCTTGTTTCATGCTACGTATGACACCTTCCATTGGACATCTCCCGCCTCGAGTCCTCCAAGCAAATTCCCTTTTGCTAATATCAGTACTTTCCACCTCCGTATATCCTTGCCCTGCAACTTCATGGCATATAGGACTTTTCCCTTTTCCTTTTCATCCAGACAGCTGAGTTCCTTCTCAGGGCTTTGTGTGGGATGTGCAGTATGCACATGTAGTCACAAATTCAGGAATTCATCTCCCCTTCCTTCTTGGAGAACACTGTCATCATCTTGATCAATCATCTCTAAACATTTCAGAATTTCTTAGGGGAAAAAAAAAAGTAAAGCTGTAGATTTATTGCTATAACTGAATTTTTAAACATATATATTTATATATATATTGTTATTCTTGCCGGTGGGGAAGCCAAACTCAAAAATTGCAAGATAAATATTAAATTCAGAATCTTAAGGGTGATTGCTGATTAGTCTGTCTGTGATCACAAGGGTATAACTATCACAGGAAACCAATAATCTTTCACATGAGTAAAGAATCCCACTTTTCCTTACTTTTTTCTGAAACCTTATGTACTGCTTTTTTAGCTGGACACATCTCATGTGAGACACAAGACCATCTTTGTTCACCGTATGTTCAGTTTGGAAACCTCTTTAAATGGTGCTGAGATTTAAGAAAAAGGGTTTTCAAACAATTTTGTGTTATATTCTAGTAATGTCTTAATTGAAAGTGAAACTGAAAAATGCTTCATTCTCAAAACCTCATCATTTAACAAACAGTCCCTCTTCATGTTCCTGGTCTAAGGTCACTATTTTTACATGCCCCTATACTAATCCTAGAAATGACTGAAGCCCAGCAATTAGTCTGAAATCTTGACTGTTTTGGTCATTTCTAGCAGGTGTTCCTCCTCCCTAAACTGTCTAACTCTGGTAGAAATTAAACTCAGACTTTGAGTGACAGAGGAAAGTTTTATATGAGTACCTCAATTGTTATATTTTGACAAACATAAACAGGAATCTAAACTAATATTTTCTCAAACTTCGTCAGACTTTTTTACATTAATAACTTTCCATAATATCATTAGATTGACTGTTGACATGAAAGAAATAAAACCTAGGACTGTCTTTCTTATATTGCTTACATTTAATAAATTTTTAATTTCTTGTTAAGAGTTCAAACTGCATAATGAACCATTGCATGTATCTATTTTAACTTCAGTTGCCAGCAGATAAAACCTATAGAAAGAGATCCTGTAGATTTATGGATTATTATTATTGTTGGCTGTAAAATCTAACCTACTCTACTGTTTTAAAAACCAAGATTTTAAATTCATTGTTCTTTTTTGTATTTCCTGATACTTTTCTTCTTCCTTTGAGAAGATTATTTATACGAAATAAAAAGAAATAGTTTTTAAAAAAGAATAAATAATTGGCATTACCATTGATCTACATAATTCGTATTTCATTATGGGCATCTTAAAAATTTGTTCATGTTTGAAACTTTTGTTTTATTTATAAATTATTTTTCTTTTCCCTTGTAAAGATTTTGCAGCTGAACATATAAAATGAGTAAGAAATGGTTTCAAAACTGGAGCACTTGGTTTCTTGTTTTAATACATACTGAATACCTATCAATATTTTTTTCATCAAAAAAAAGATGTGACTCAGACTGCTTTATGACACAAGCAGTACTTTTAGCCACACTTTTTTTTCTTATATACACAGAATTTTTGAGCATTTCTGTCACGATCAAACTGTACATCGTCTGTCTGCATACACCTCCTTCCTTTTAGTAAGTGCAAACTGCTCTATAGTTAAGCATATGCATAACTCCATCCAACAATGCAACTTAAAGTAAATCACAAACATAATAAGAAATAATTTCTCATTATTTACCCGATTCTCCACTATGCTGTAGTAAGACATATCAACCCTTTGTATTTTTGTTTCATAGATGCATTTGGGCATAGGCATGTTGGGTTTATGGGTAAAGCATTAATTTTTGATTCCTTTACACATATTTTCACTGGAAACTAAGTACTGAACTTTTATCTTGTATGGATACCATTTTTGTGCAGCAATGCCAACTAGTGGCAACTGGTGCCAGATAAATACTTACCTACAAATAGGTTTTCACTTGACTGAAGTAGTAGCAGCCTTGAGTTTGAAACCAAATCTTTCAGCAGTCTATAGTACAAAGGGATGTGGGACTTTCTGGCTGATTGGGATGATTCCGTATCAGAGATTTTCATGTGGGCAAAGCAGTGCTGTACATGGGTAGAAGAGGATTAGGAATGAGGAGGAAGTGCCCTACGTTGTTGAGTGGACAAAGCACAAGGTGAACATCTTGCAACTCCGGATCAAGCCCTTGTTTCTGTTGAATGAATGGATCCCAATATGAACTGGGAGAGAAGGGTAGTTTTTGGATTTTGTCTAGTGCTGCGTGACCCTGAGCACTGTATCTCTCAATATGGTGTTCTGCTCATTGCGTCCTACTAATTTTTCTCTTTGTGGCTTGTGAAAGGCTTTCCTTTTTTTTTTTTTTTTTTAAAGTTTCCTCTGCAAACCAAATTGGCTTGTGCAGGCCAGAGAAGTACCCACTGAGCTCAGGGTGTAGCATTATCTGATCCAGGGGCAATGTATTTATCTTTGAGATATGCGTGTCTCAGCTAAATTTAGTTAAAAACTAACAATAGAGGGAAATGGCAGACAGTATGAACCCATAAAGTTCATTTCTCCAGGAAACCAAAGTAGAAAGAGATACCATCTTCAGAAAAGTAGGGTTTTTTTCCTGATGAAAACAAGAACTCCTCAAATTGTAGGAGTCATGATTGATATCTGATGCTAAGTGCTAGTTACATTGTGTGTTAACTGTTAGCATTTGTTTCATTGTAGTCAAGGGTCTACCAGCATTACTATTTTAAACCTTGTTTCCAGGGTATTTTATTTGCTCTTGGAAATACGGTGAGGAGAGTCTCTGTTTTAGACTTTGTGGCAGCATAGCTTAATTCTTTTCTTCAAATGCTGGAATGTTGTTGGTTATTAAATAGGTCACCATATAAAATAATACCTTTATATAGAATGAGACTTGGCTATATATAAAGAGACCTTTGCTTATTTTATTAGCAGTTTATACGTGTATTTTTTCAGGAAAGCTGCCTTGGAGAATTTTAGCTTAATGTTAATTTATAACATGTGACTAAGCCACAGATAAATAAAGGCCACAAAAATGTCTGTCTCTAATACAGTTTTCAGTCCATGGTCCATGGCAGCCATGCGATTCATAAAAATGTAGTTAGTCTGTGTTATCTTTTATTGTTCCTGTTGGCCTCAGTTAATAGAAAACAGCTGCCAACCACATTGAGAAAGCTTTCTATCTACCCACCTGTCCACCTCACATGAAATTTCAGAAATATTTAAAGCAAGTTTATCTCTTCTTCACTATAGCCTTTTGGAGGTTGGAGTCTAAATGCTAGTTATTTTCCATGAAAAATATACAATCTTATGTCTCAATATGGTCATGTTAAGTGATTTCAAATGGGAGACAGAGAGGACATGGCTGGGGAGGTTGTCTCTCTGCGAAGGGAAAAGCAAAGAATACCCCACCGTAGCTGATGTGGTCACCTAGCAGGTACTTACTGCAACATCTGACATGTGATGACCCAGTGCCTGAAAGGGAATCCAGATCCCCACGCTGGGAATTTATTTGTGGGTAGGGAAATGAGTACAGAATGACAAGCCAGAAAAGCTGCGTGGTGAAGAAGGAGATAGCTGAAGACAGAAAAGAGGAAAGCTCACGTCTGGAACCTTGATCATCTCCAGAGCTTAGCAAAATATTCAAGGCTCCGAAGTATCACATCCATCTAAGAGCCAGCATCTGGCCCCCTCTGCATCCTTTGTAGAGGGTGGGACTTACACATGTTTCTCAAAAAAGTATGTGGGGATGTATTTTTTTTATTTATTTATTTTAGAACATACCAATTTTCTCTATTACAGCCTAGAAAATATACTATCCTGCAAGTGAGAAAAACATGTTGAGTAAGCTCCTCTGCCTGGTGGGTTGCAAAGTATAACATCAGATTAATCAATCCAGAAAGAAAATATGAGAGCAATGTGGAGCATGGCATTGTCCCTAGACATTTTAGACCATCTCCTCTGGGATGGTTTGAGTTGCTGTGCCAAGGACTGTTGTTTTTTTTCCCAAGGGCAAGCAAGCAATGTTTGCAGAGTTCAACTGAGAGTGCCAGGCACACATGAGTAATATTGCTGCAAACTTTTGATACTGCTTTGCAAATGCTTTTCAATTCAGACATCAAAACCCTTCCTGTTCCAGGCCTGAGTCACTTCTGAGGAGGGACTGCCCATCACGCACTCCTGCCTGGTGGCTTTGTGATATGAACAAATGACTGGGAATTAGGAAATGGATTGACAGACTACCAAATTCATTTCCAGTTTTGACTTAAATCCAGGTGTTTCCAGATGATAAGAATATTGCACCTTTAAACTACAGAGTTTTTACTTAGAACTCTATTTTGCAGTTTATTAACCTCATTTTCAAGTAGTATTTAATGCCATCAGTTTTGTAATGGAGCTGGCATTACTTGTAATAATATTGATCACAATGAATTTTTTCTGTCCTCTAAGTACATATTGAACATGCATTTTTCAGCTAGCATTTTCAATTTTGAGTCAATTAAACAATAACAGGAAATCTCTTGAACTGTCATGACCTTTTGAAGGGCATTTTGTGCTGGCAACACCAGATGGATATTAATTGACCAAAAAAATCTTCAATGCCAAAGTCGCAATAATGGTAATAAAAATAAGAAAGGGGGGACCTCATCAGTATTTCTTCCTGGGAGTTCAGAAGATGCTTCTCTGGACAACCTGGCTGCAGTGACACAGCTTATAAGAGTAATTCTTCATCCTCGAATAAGATTGAGGTCAAAATAGCTGTCCACATGTACGTACCTTGACTGTATATGCCTTGGGGCCAACCCTGGGCAACCTGCTGGTAGCTCCCCGGGGAAACTCTTGGGTGTACGGAGCCCTTCCTTGGAGCACACTTATCGGTGTGACAGATAAATCCTTTAAGCTGTAATGGACTATTAACTATTACTTTGCTTTCAGAACCATTACAGTGTCTCAGAGTCTCAGACATACAAATCCCTGCAGAGTACTAACCTTAATCTTAAATAGAGTTGGTAATTGCAAGGATAAGAATGATTAAAATATAGAAAAAATGTCTGTTTTCCTTGATTGTTTGGCTAGTGCTTGGCTGCCTTGCATTCACTGCTCCTACTGCTGTAGGAAGATGCTCAAGAGCCACAGGCATCCTATGGCCTGTACAGATATTGTCAGCCTGACTAACTCTTCCAGTGACCTGAGGATTTTAAAGGTTGCTAAATGCAGGCAGAGGAAGCTACTAACTGGTCTAATGGTCCTTGATAGGGAAAATCACAGGCTTTCATTCTAATTAGTTCATGATGTTATGAAAACAAATCACTTCAAGTTTCAGTGTTTTATGAAAGGGGGTCAGGTAAACCCACCTTTCATGTGACTGTGAAACTTATTTGCTTGCAAAATGCTCTGACACTCTCAGCGGGAAAAGTTCCTGCAGATAAGAAGTATTATTTTTGATATATATATATGGCCGTTTATGGTTTAAGTCTTTATTATAACATGTATAATAAATACACACTGTAAGGAATGCAGCATGTTCATCAGTGATGTAAGATACAATGAACAACACATTTTAAAATGGCAATAAAGGTTGACTGTTATTTTGTAAAACTTTTTCAAGTTATAATTTAATTTCAGAATAAAATAAACACGTTCACCAGTAATGGACCACAAAACAGAGCCAGCAAACTGGAGCTAACGTGATAGTGCAGTTTAAACTACACTGCAAGTGAAAGATGGTCCAAGGCTACAGGACCCCCACAAAATAGCTATGGTAGCTTGAGTTTCTGCTGGTGCTGCTGGAGTTCCTCACGTCCAGTTTCTGATAGCAGCCCTTTCTCAATTTGCTGCCAAGTTAACTGGCTCAGCTTAAGGAGTTTTCAGCTAGAATGTGTAATGAAATTTAAAAAGGGAGGGAGAGAGATTCTTTAAACTCATCAGGAGAAACAGGAAACAGGTCCAGAGTTTTAACAATTCACATCTTTAACAAGCTATAAATTGGATTCCATTCCTCACTGAAGTGAGTAGCAATTCTCACTGACTGCACAAGGTTGATATTTGCCACTAAAATGCAAGTGTTGTGTGGTATGAGAATATACCTACAAGGTATATTCCTGAAATATTCAGGAATATTCCTACAAGGACCATGGAAAGGAATGCTCCAGTGTGGGAAATTCTGAAAGAAAATCTTTTCACATGGAAAAGAATTCACAACACCATATTTAGCAACAAGCATACTTAAGGCTTTGATGCCAATAAAGACACAAAGGTTGAAAATCCTTTTGAAATATTATTTAAACGTAAATAGAAATCAGAGTACGTGATTTTTATTCCTACTCTCTATAGCCTTAATCCTTCAATCCTTGACTTCTAAATGGCAATGAAGCATGATACATTTAACAAAAAGGGACTTGTGGGAATATATTCATTACAATACGTCCAGCTGCCTTAATTTTTATTATTTTTCCTCCCTCTGGCTTTTTTATGAATGCTCTTGTTTTTAACAGAGATCATTAATGAAAAAGGAATGGCAATCTTCTCCTTTTTAAAAATTAATCTTCATAATGGCCTCATTTTAAATTTCATCCAGAAGGTCAGCAATTTTGTTATATTTAGAATTTAAAAACAATTTGGTGTTCTTCAATGGAAAGTTTGCCTTGTGCAGACCTGTTGGGTATTTCCTAGTAATCCTTTCAAAATACATTGCTACTAATGAAGAAATATAACAATTTGCTAATATCTCTAGTAACACCCTTTTCCAGATACTTTGAGAGGCAGATTATTTGTCTTTTTTTTCAACATTTTTTGATTGTTCTTTGCTTATAATGGAATGCATTTCTAGACAAGTGAAGACAGATCCAAACTCTTCCTTACCTTTAGCAGTCAAGCTTCACAAATACAGTTATGTCAGGGTTTCTAATTATTATTAACTGCATTCTTTATACTTATGACTTCCTGGCTTCCATTTTCTTTTTATTTTTGTAATATGCTTTAAAAAAGATCTCAGTAATTTTCCTCTTGTGAGACCTGGGCTTTGATTCTAGTCCAGCCTCCTCAAAGTGAGTGCTGGAGTCCCTGTTAAGTAGAGCTGGAAAATTCTGCCTGAGCAGAGATGTTCTGTATTTAAGATTTGACAGGTAGCTCAGCACTTTAAAAAGCCACTGTCTTTCATGACTAATATCCTTGCGGACACAGTGGCAGTTAAGAACTGTTTGTGGGAGAGAAAAAAAAATAATGGTGATAACATTTCAAGCTTTTTGAGAAGTGTATCTGCCCGAGTGGGAGGCACACATAGGTATATGGCATGTGAATGGTGGCTGCCGCAGAACCGTTGAGAAGGAAAGAACTGCATTTTCTGAATTAGTAGTGGAAGGCTTCGGAGTAGAATAAGTGGCTATAACAGGTGGAAAGTATGAAAAGCAGAGATGTGGAGAGCGTGTCGCAGGCTATATAAAAAGAAGGTTTGCATTTGTGACGCTTTAAAACATAATTATTTCGGCATAGAAATATAGAGAGGGAAAAATCTCTTTAGGTATGAGAAAACCCTGTGCCTAGTAAAGATGGGAGCCAAGAACTGGTGAGGCAAACAGGAAATATTCTGGAATCCAGATGGGAAATGTTAGAATTTGTTTCTGTTAAACATCAAATCTTTATATATAACTAAATTATACAGAATATAGTCTAGTGTTTCATCAAAATAATAATTTCTGATTACATATTCTGGGGATGTGTTGGATCTTTGTTGTCTATGCAACTGTAGAAATGAGAAGTCCATAGAAATGCAGAGGGATTTAGTCACTTGCTGTAAACACAAACGAGTCATACTTACATATCTACATATGTGTATATTTCTGTAACCATGAAGGCCAGATTCTGGTAACTCCTGAGACTGCCCAGTGAGCTTCCCTGTACAAAGGAGTAATGCCCAGTTCTTCCATTGGATCCTCTCCTTCTGGTCCATGAAGGAGAGGAAAAAAGTCATATCTGACTGTCAAAACTATTAACTATCCTGCAAACTGTACTATCAATTTTGCCTGAGAAATTACTTAGTCTAGATAACATCTCTCTGTTAATAACCTGCACCTTTCTTGTATTGGCACTACAGTGATAACATTGTTTGCTCTGCTTGATAACTCAGAGGCTACAGCTTCTTTTGCCTGCATAGTTAAATGTACTGGGCATTGGACTTTGTTTCAGTGTTATTTCGCTCAAACAGACTTTGAAAAATATGAGAATTGTTTTAGTTTTAGAAATTATGATTTCATCTTAACACCACCGTGGATGATATGAATCCTCTGTCAAAAAGTTCTGCTTTTTTGGAGGGAGGGAGCAAGGGAAAAGGGAAGGTTAGATTTATTTTATTAAACTAGTAGACACCTTTTTCCTCTTTCAATCCCAGCTGGATTTCTCTTATCTATTTCTTAGTAGTCCATGATTTTCCCTTTTTACAAGAAAAAATTTTGCTTATGCAATTTATAATTCTGGTTTACCTTCTCTATAATAGAACACTTACTTGTGGGAGCAAGGTTTTCCCTTACAGAAGAACACAAACCTGCATTTTTTACTCCTTTAACAAAATTTTGGTGATGCCAGTTTTCCTATAACAGAAATAGGAACATTCTATCCATACCTGAAAGTCCTGTTCCTTCTGTCCAAAAAGCATCCAGAATAATTGTACATCATTTTCATAATTAAGCGCTTTTAGAGATACTACAGCAACTCCTGATAGATCTGTCGTGGTTATGTGCAACGACTGAATCTGAAAGTGTCTGCCACTGCTCTCACAAGGTGGAACTCATGCTTTTCATCCTATGCCTTTTGCTTGACCGCCATTTATTTTCAACTTATGTCAGTTTTTTTAGAAACTTTCACCATTACAAACAGGGTGGACTGAGTCAGCTTTAACTATTTTGGAACTCATATGTTTTGTATACTCAGACATTCATCTGTTAATGGTTTCTGCCTGGAATTCATCCCTAGTTTCCTCCATTGGACTAGAAGAATCATTTCATTTCTTTATGGGTCAGCTGTGGAAGTGGGAAAGCTCTGCTGTCATTGGTGTTTTGATGGGCAGGTGATTTTGTAGACTTTTCAGTCTCATCAGCGTTTTTTCAGTAGGTTTAGCAGGGATAATTAGGCTACTGCAGGCTGTAGCCTCTATTAGTATTCATTTAAAGTGCCTTTTTTTTTTTTTGGTTGTCCACTTTGTTCAAAGAAACAGATGTTTCCGTGTACTTTTCTACCCCTCCGTTCTCTGCGGTCACTTTTTGTGCCATGATTTTTCTGCTTGGGTGTTCTGTCCCCATCACTATTTGACTTGCTTCTTCACAACAACAGGAATATGCCTGTATTCGCAAGCTGTACATTAGTATGCAAGACTGTACACTGTTGCTCTGATGAGTACTGAAAAATGGTATGGAAAGACCTTAAATTGTATGACTTCCCAACTATTAAAAGTCACGTTATCAAATACCTGTTCATTGCACAGGGGGCTTTCAAAATTGATGGAACTTTCTGTATTTTATTTCCTTCAAGTCTTTGTTTTTCAAAGCCTTGAAGGATTTTTTTAACACCTTTAGTTTCTTCTCTTCATCCTTCTCTTCTCATGCTACCCTATGATGTATGGTCTCATACGTGACTTCTACTGAGTATTTTAGATTATTCATTAAATTTGGATGTTAATTTTTGAGAAGTTAAATTGTGTCTTTGGAATTTTATTGGCCTAGTGAAATGATAATGATGAGTAGAACAATATTGCCTTCTTCCTGCTTGCTACACTGCTTGCTAGAATTTGCACATCACTTTTTTGTTTAAAAAAATCCTGATTGCAGGTAGAATATATCTATTAACGTGTACATTTCTATAAATAAACTAAACAGGTAATACTAGGTAGAAAAATATAGTCCTAGTTATCCATTTCAGTAAATGATATTGCATTAAAATTTTGTTACACGTAGCTTGAATTCTCTGTTGTTTTGCTGACTGAAATGCAACCTAACACATGGTTAAAAAAAGTAGAATTTGGTCTAGCGAAGAATAAAAGCAAATAGTCTTTTCCCCTTAATCTTAATCCTGCAGTAAATAAAGTTGCTGGTTTAAGGAACATTTCCTTTAGTAAAGAATTGAAGTATTTATTCTATCTGCACTATCACTAGGTAGGCAAAAGCAGAATTAGAATTAATTGTTAAGGATAAAGGAAGGTGATAAACATGCTCTCATGTCTTACTTAAGCATCCGTAAGATTATGAGTGACACTAGTACGAGAGAAGAAGCAAGCTGGCAAATCATGTTGTTTGGGGGTTTTTTAGGTTAATGTGGAAAGAATTGTACAGGTTTCTTATTTTTTTAAAGAAACCCAATAAACTCCTAATTAGTGAAAGGTGACAGGGGAATTCTTCAAAACCCACTGAATGGCTTCTGTTGAAATCCACTGAAGACTCATTGGATTAGGTGGAAAAATATGTCATCTGTAAGGAGGTTTTGCCTTTTTCTCAGTGTAAACTCCCGTTATTAACTGACCTGCAAGGTTCACTATCCAGATGAGGAGTGCGCTTTTTGAGATTTTGTTTATGCAACACCAAATATTGTAATTATGTCTTCATGAATATTCTTTCCAGAGAGAACAATGTGTATTCTGGTGGCAGTGCAATCCACATTTAAAATTTGTGTGCAAACAGTGTTTGTTCTGGATTGAGCATGCTTTTGTGATAAGTTTTCCTTCTTTCACTTCTAATGGTTTTTGAATGACTGTGGCAGCGGTCACTGACAATTAATGGTGGATGGGTATATTGCATGTGTGCTGGCTTTCTTCCTGCAATTACTGGGACATTTAAAAATCCAAAATCAACCCCTCCGCCTACATTTCTCTGCCAACCATCACCTCTGAGTTACTGTTCCGCTCATGTTTCCTTCATTTGTTCTTGAGATTTACAAAAATGTGATAACTTTTTCTCCCCTTGGAATATTTTTTAGCAATGATGAGATTGTTATGCAGTCCAGCTAGAATATTTGGTGTGTATGGGATACTATTTTTTTTGTTAGGTCTTAATCTGAGAAAGAGACATAATTGCAGATTCTTTTTTCTTTCCTGGGATAGTAAATGTGCCCTGTTATTGCCATAGTAATTGTTATACATTGTTGTTACAAATACAGTTGGCTTTGTAAAATCAATAAGAAAACTTTTTTAAATGTTTGCCTGGGGGAAAGGTGGAACTGATATTTATATAAAGTCCTGCTTTGCAAAACAAATACTGTGTTCCCAGAAAGATGACTTGCATTAGAAAGTTAATTGTGGTTTATATTCCTGTTGCATGTGCATTGTTATGTAGAGATAATGAATTTGCACATATTTCAGAGTGCATTCACAGTTACTAGTGTGGTCAATTTAATGCTTATACTTAGGGCACTAGTGAGGGCATGCTCATCTCATGTCTTATTGACCTAATCCAGCTATTTCTACCATTCAAATCACCATAACTTCTGAGCCGCAGGCTCTCTGTTTTGCTATTCTGTTCTCCTTCTGTATGCAGATCTGCATCTGATGTTGCTGTAGGGAGCTATATAAGGAAAGCAGAATATTGAAATTTATTACTATCATGTGCAACTGAGAGGAGATATTTGAACTGAGATTGTTGCCCTTCAGCTTTTGCTGTTGTACATTGCCTTTCATATGACTCAGTCCCCATCAGGTGAGATTTTGTGCAGTCTTGTGCTGAATTTGAGACTGAAATAGTGCCACCATGGTTTTGATCCTTCTGAGAACTGAGACCCAGCTCTTATTTTTTAAACATATGTGTGGCCAAATGCTAATTCAGCTTTGCATGTATTCATGCACATAGAATTTTGCAACACCAAGCAAAGCAAGATAAGCTTTTAAATTAGTTGAAAGAATTGTGGATTTCTTCTTGGAGTTTCTCCTATGTAATATATTCCCATCATTGCAAATCTTTGAGTTTAATGCCAGAGATATATTTTCTCCATAAACTTAAAACATTGCCTTTGGGAATTGCTCATCAAAGGAGTAGAACTAAAAGGATAACTGTGATCAGGTGTTTCTAGGCTGCATAGCTCATACGATGTGGATTTTTGTCGTGCTGTGATGAGAGTCCCTGACGAGATGCCAAGTTCCTTGCTATTGTTATAATTAAAATCATGTATGGCTAACACTCAATTGAAATTAATATGGAATGCCTACCTCAGCTTGGATTTTACAGAATGACATTACTGTTACAGAATCACAGAATCATGGAATGTTAGGGGTTGGAATGGGCTTTATCATTGTTTTAAGTTGTATTTTTCTTTGTTAATTGCTTTGGCATAAATAATTTTTTTCTTGGAAGATAACGAAAGACAATTTGCTTAAATCTTCATCACCAGAATAATGCATTAGGGTCGTATAAATGCAAATCTATACATTGCAATTCTTTCAGGCACATTCAGTGTTGGTAGTTTTCATGAACTTCAGTCATAACTAAGAAAGTACAGTCCTACAAAAACTTTTATTACATATCTAGATGACTACCTGTAGAAGTTTTTTTGGTTCAAACTTATGTGTGATATTGACCAGAAAAACTAGAAATATCCGTAGTTTTAAAGCTGCTATTATTCCAGGACAAATGAAACCTGGTTTTCATTGTATTTTAGCAACAATCCAAAATGTTTTAAAGATAATACATTATTAAGTGAATTAAAATTTGTTTATATTAAGATGTTAGAATTAGAATTAGAATTAGAATTCTGGAGTTTTTTATTGGGTTCCATAGCTGAAAGAAGGTTGGATCTTGTGCTGAATAAAGATAAATTCCTACTTTACACATAGTCAGGAAAACATAGTAAGAACATAAGGTCTGCTTTACTGGCTCAGAATAGCTCTCTGCCTAACCTGTATCCTGTCTGTAAGTACTGCCAGGAGCAGATGGTTGGGAAAAGACTACTAGAAACAAAGCAGACATAATCTTCTGCCTCTCACACCTTCCTACTTCCTATCTCTCAGTATCTTAAAGAATCTCCAAGCTGGAGGCTACGTAAGGATCATTGTGCTTAACTGCTCTTTATAAATGCTTCTAATTTCTTTTCAGGGGCATTTAAACTTTCCTCTTTCCCAGCCTCCTGAGACAATGAGATCCACAATTCATTAATGCGTTCTTGGGTAGAAAAACACAAAACAAACTCAAACAAAAAAACCTTTTCTTTGTTGGGTACCTGCTTGCTGATATTTTCATTAGTTAATCATGGCTTTTTTATTATGAAAAGTGCTAAAGAATAATTCCCTTTGCACTTCATCCATATTGTTACTAGTTTCATATGCCATTATGTCCCTTGATGTGATATCTGTTCAGCGGGAGAATCCTAGTCCACTAAATCTCCCATTTGCAAATGAGATCTCCCAAGCCTCTGATAACAGTGGCTGTCCCCTTCTGCACCTCTACTAGTTCTGTGTTTTGGGTTGAATCACCAGAACTACCCAATACTTGGGATGTGAGCGCACTATTGATGGCATCATGGTGTTTTCTGCTTTAGCCTCAATTCCTGTCCCGAGATTGCTAACATTCTGTTTGCTTTTTGAATACCACTGGGCTTAAACTGGTGTCTTGAAGATCTTGAGTGGTAATAACTACTTCAGAGCCCATCAGTATGTATATATGCGTATGCACAGTTAGGGTTACTTTTCCATTTGTGCATTTCATTGCATTTATGGAGATTAAAATTCATCTGCCATTTTATCAGTTAGTATTATGAGATTGCTCTTCAGGTTCTCACAGGCAGCTTTAATTTGATTATCCAGAGTAAGCTTTTAGAGTCTTTAATCAATATCTCAGAACCAGGAAGGTGACTTCAGAATCACAAGATCTTAAAAAGGAATGTGTGGCAATTTTTATTTACCTTAATTTTGCTTGATCCTTTAAGATGACTGTTTGCATACTTTTATCCACCAGTGAAAGGGACTAAAACCATGCTAAAAAGCCCGAAAGAGAGTTAATGCATCATCTTGTTTCTGAAACAGAGGCTTTAGGAATGCATGGTAACAGCAGCTCAGTTTAATTAGCTGAATTTAATTACTCCACAGAAATGAAACCAGCTGGCTTAACTTAACAATGGGGAAGTGGGATGTTGAAATCCAGAGCTGGACACCATGGGCTTTTTGTAGCTGTAGGCACCTCCAAAGGGCATTTCATCTCACCCTGAGCTTTGACGCTATAAGATGGATTTTCCTTCTGACCCCCCTGTCCTCCCAGGCAGCAGTAAAGGGAGTCAGTGGGACTGACCCTGAGTGAGACTGACAGGGTGGTCTTTGAGGTAGGTGAGAGGCATCTGACCAGGGAGGGGGATTGCCAGAGCAATGGGTTGAGTGTGGGGTCTCCCACAAAATTGGCCTGACACGGCAGCAACAACAGCCATTACCTTCCTTTTCTTCACAAGACGCAGGAAGCCTTTAACGCTTGTCCTTCATCTCTACTCCCCTGCAACCTCCTGCTGATGCCGTGCTACTAAAGAGCTCTGCAGGAGGTGGACAACAGGCAAATTTGTTAGGGAATAGGCTGCTGGCTTCACTTCATTGCTTTGAGAATATTTTCTAGAATCTATTGGGTGTCTTGTTCTTAAAGGCAATATGGTTAAGCTGGGATAGAGCTCCAGATTTAGTACTGTGTTTTAAGCACTGCAGATAAAAGGGAAATTTGTTTCAAAGAACTTTGAAGAACTTTTAATGAAGAGATAAAAATTTGGGGCTAAATGTAAAGCTATCTTCATCCTCTGATATGTTTTGAAATGCGAGCTGTGAGTACTGTAGTCATATTGAGAATGTTAAACTGTTCTTCGAGATTAAAAATTTTAAGAATTACAGGAAATAAAACTTGTAACTTTAGAAATTTTTGCTATAGTGTTATCTCTCTAGAGTAAATTAGACAGCAGTGAGAAAAGAAATAAAAAACCCTTTGTATTAAAGGAACTTTTCAAGCAATAATGCTAATGTTTAATTGCAACTTGGTGACCCAGTATGTGGGTTCTTTTGGCTTATTAGGAATACGTAATATTCACAAATTCAGATCTTTCTGTGGTATAAAAGCATCACACTTTAGCAAAACTCTCCTAGAGCTTAGTAAACTGCAGGACACTGCATCTGGGAGTTTCTGAATAATTTATCTGAAGTAATGAGTATCATCATGTGATGCTGTATCAAAGCAACTGCTCGAGTGAAAGCCAGCTGGGTACAGCCGTTGTATATCAAATAGTTGCTTGAGTTGTCTCTCTGGAAAAATTAGAGAACATAATGAGCAAAATTAGAAAACCTGGGGAGCAGCCTCCATGGATACCTATTAGCAAGAAGTAATTTGATTAGTGTGAAGTCTGTGAAAGTTCATTATTTACAAAGTTTGCTAGCGTTATAAGACAAATGCATGTCTACACACACACATCTATTTATGCAACACGGACATACAGACATATAACATACAAGAAGCGCACGAGGTGTACTTATTTTTCTATATCAGCTCTATGAAACTCTAATAAAGTATTTGCTCAGAATCTGAAAGGAACTTATTTAATGCCCGACAGAAGCTTTTGGTTTGAGTTTCCCAAAAGGCTTTATATAGGCTCAATAAAAGTAGATGCTTCAAAAACAAGATCCAGGAGAGGCTGACAAAACACATTTGCTAAGGGAAAATGCACAGCTCTGTTAGGTATTAGACTGATGCTTTTATGAGGCATGTATATTTAAAGTGCCGTTTGTGCCCACTCTGCACAATGCTGACTAGGAATGCAGAGCCATGACGTGCGGAACTGAGAGAGGAGGACAGACCTGCAGAATTTTCAGCGGAGTCAATGGATGCTGCAGCTGGTCTGCATCTCTCGGGATCAAGTCCTGCTCTAAACATTATAACTGCTTTTACTAGCCTGTCTCCTAGTAAATCTAATATCTGAATGGTTTAACAATGAAGTCATTTACGACACCTTTTGGATCCAGCATTTAAGACCACAAAACAAATTTGATCTATTCATGCCAATGGCTTTTGTAGTAGCTATGGCTAATTGTTTTTTCTTAGAGACATGAGAGAAATGCTGCTTCATAAGGTTGTCATTAGCTTGGGAAAAAAGAGGCCATTGATTAGAGGCATGAATAGAATGGCTTGTAAGCTAAATTACCAGTTGGGGATTCCCGAATGGCCAAGGGCACAGCCTGTCTGATCTTAGCAAAACTCTGCATTGCAGTGGGGAACTCCCTAAAGGATGCATTATCTTGTGGTGTTGACCTTAAATCAAGACTTGTTGTTTGAAGGAAATAAAACAGAAGTCTTTTATTTTCAATAACAGATTTCAAGTATGTTAATTCAAATATGATCCAAAAGCAAAAGGAGTCTATAGCAGTTTACAGCGACAGACATATTTCTTTGACATATTTAGGTACATTTCTGTAGTGTATGAAAGCAAGAAAAGCATTCTACTAAAGTACATGAAATGTGGATATTGCAGCATTATTCTATTACATGGGAATTTGAAAGTGGAGGCCTGCATAATAATTCTTTAATATTATATACTAACATAAAGCAATGACATTCTTAGATTTTAAAAATAACCAGGAAAGTATAATGTACAACCAGTCAATGCTTTTGTTTCTTTTCATGAAAAGATATTTTATAAAAATATGCTTTTCAAACCAATATTGCCCTTTGACAGACATTAAGAATGACAAAGTGGAATCTTTAGCTATGCAAAGTCAAAGACCTACTGTTACCCTATTTAAATTCACTCTGTTAAGAATGTAATATAAACATGAAATGTGTATTGGAATGTTCTTATCATCTATTGAATTTGGCTAGGTAATATCTTTCTAAAGGAATAAATATTAGAAAATTTCCTGACCTTAAATGTGAAATGGTCCCTTGCACATATGTGTACTGAGGTGTGCGCATCATCAATATATCAGCTTGTTTACAAGTTAATGAAGAAAGGTAAAATAAACTTCAGTTCTTAAAAGTAATTTAAATATTTGCAGGCTGAATGAAGCATTTTATTATTTACTGCCCTTGTACTTTGTATGTCATGAGGGTTAACTGAGCCAAGATGAAAAGGACAAAACCAATCTCTTTTACAAAATTTAACCTGACCTACAGAATTTGGACCATTACAGGAACACAGATATTTATAGCAAGGCCCACAGTATTATGATTTGATAGAATGTCAGATTTTTAATTATTATAGTTAAATTGCTAAATCTGTGATGAGAAAACAGAGCTTTAATTTAGTATTGTGGATCCCATCCATTTAACCCTTCAAGAGAGCTCACATCTGCTAGCCACGAGTAGCACATTCTGGCACCAAAACCTTCACTGAAATCCTCAAGTTCATTTCTCAAGTTACTGGTCAGCAAACCAATATAAGGCTCAATTCCTTTTGAGAAAATATCTTAACAGGAGCTTCCAACATGTTGTCCTGAGAAACACAAAGCACTCTTCTGACTTCCCTTTTGCGTAAGGTGAGATTGGTAAATTGTTCTGCAGCGGCCCTGTTAGTGAATGCTATTAATTCGACAGAGAACTGCTGCAGTGGCTGCTGTTTAAGGAGCCTTTCCCCATTTTGTTTTCCTCCTCATGGATCCCACAGGTACTGTCTGGTACCACCCCTTTTGTCTTTAAACTGGATTCTGAGGATGAGAAATACTCTGTGACTTCCACTCCCTCATCTGGCAAGCCAAGGCAAAACAAAGAATTTAGTCTCTGCTGAGTGCTGGAATTAGTAGTGTTAAATACTTTTATCACCACTGGGCTGAAAATGGAGTTATTTATTATCAATTGGAAAGCCATTCTGGAGTTCCACTACAGTTAGCGCTGTGCTACTTTCATTATAAAATCAATTTCCTGGAGATGCCTATCTCCATTGGTCTAATATATACCAAATTGAAAGTTGGCATAGAGGTACTGGTGCTCTTCCAAGGTAGAAGTACTGACTGCTGAAGAGGAGGTGTAGTTAAAATAGGAAAAAGCAATAGATTTTCCATGTTTCAGACTGGCTGGTGTTCTCCAAGCCTAAAGGACATTGCTCAGCTATTTTGTAGTTAAAAGTACACCCCAGTTCCCACTCTGTCATATGGGGGACAACTCCCATTCCATCCTGGCTGTCTTTCGAGAAGTACCTTCAGATTAGTCGTAGCCATCCTTTTTCTCTCACCTCTCAATTGTCCTTCAATGGTCCTCTTCACAAGGATCTACTCTACACTTCAGCTTCAGCAACCTTCATGACACCAGTATGGAGGAGATGTAGGAGCAGAGCTCCTACTGGAATCGTAGATGTGAGCTGCCTGGCTCAAGCAGGACCCATGTTTCCCTGGAGTGATCCATCATTTTAGGCACTCACTGCAGTGCAGAAGGGAGATGCTGTCCCCAGCTCTGAACAGCCGGGCTTGCGTGCTGCCAGCATGGCCGTGCAGAGCCGGGCAGGCTCGGCCGCCCTGCGATAAAAATGGGAGCACCTGTATCCTTCAGGTTTCAGACCAGGAAATCCCCATAGTAACTGAGGACATAAAGCTTATTCAACATAGAGAAGTTTACGGCTGCCCTTGCTTATGCTCTGGCAGTGTGGCTGCAATCGTAAAGTTACAGGAACACCGAGGGCACTACATCATACTATTAATACGTCTGGGTTTGGGGCGTTCTAAGAGGATTTTGCAGTTTTAACAGTTTTATCTGCCTACAGATACTCTTAGTCATGGATTTATTAGGATATTTTTTTCTCTTTAAGTCTTATTAGATATATCTTCAGAAATGGGGTTTAAACCTGTCTTTTTTGAGGTAATTTAATATGTATAAAAAGCCCAACTTTCCTTCCTCTTGACTAGAGGGCTACTTCAAAAGATGTTAAACTGTTTATCAGCCTCTTAACCTTCCTTTTCATCATTTCTATTCATCCAATTCCCTTTTCCATCTCTCTTCCCCTCCCCACCCTTTAAGGGATCTTAGCACATGCTAAAGGCATCAGACTGATAGCTCTGCAGATACAGGCTCTCTCCTTATCAGACTTTTAAGACATTGTCAATTCAGGAGTAAGCAATGTCAGTCCTAGATCACAGATTATCTGTCATGGACTTTACCCAGGCCCCTATTTAGAGAAGGAAAATCTATACAATGTGTTCTTTATCTTCCTCAATGGTGGCTGCTGAAATATTTGCAGATCGACCACTGATGATGAATTAGTAGGTAACAGGTATATGCTAATCTGCATAATGTCATTGTGTCAGAGGTGCCATGTTTTCTGGCATTTGGGCTATCAGCCACTTAAAATCATGCTCACTTAGTACCTGTACCACATAATACTCCAAATAAACCCACTATAAATGCATCCCGAAAATGCAAAACTGAAGGCCCCAAGCACTGCGCTAGTTAGAAAAATCCTAGACAGAATGAGAAAGGAAGGAAACAGTGCAATTTTTTCTCCATAAATTATTAAATTCTGCCCTAATTCCCTCTTTTCATAGCAGTTTAACCTTTACGTATTTTTCTTTTGCTGTGTATCGTAAACCCTGCCTATTTCTTCCTGCATCTTTCACTTTCAATAACTTCTGCCTATTTGCTTTCTTGATTTTCTTTTATTTATTAAACCCCCCTTTTCTGCCTGCACGTCTTTTAGTTAGGCGTTTGCCCATTGTCCCTCTTTCTTTGGAGTTTATCCCAAGTCTAAGCCCCTAATTCTGTAATGACATGTCCAAAGCTATTAAGGTGTTCATTTAGGCATTTTCTGTTAGGATTTCGATAATGAATGCAGTAATCTTTCTGAAAGTTTGCTATGTGATATAAGGGGGAAAAAAAGTTATGCCTGTATTGGGTTTTTTTGTTTTTAAATTTGCATTTTGCAACAAATTAATTCTGTGAGCACTATCATCTTTTACTGGGCAGGTTTTTTACTTTCGTGCCTAGTCCTAACCTCTAGCTAGTCCAGACCATCTACCTCGAGCTCATCTGTATTGCCAGTTAAAGTCTCTTACATGAACATCCTTGCAGCTGAAGGAATGGCCTGAGCTCACATATCCTTCTGTGGCTGCAATTGCCAAATACATCTTGTGGCTATTTTCAGACATAGGCTTTGGGGTGACTTAGCAGTAGAAAGCAGCTCCAAAATCTTCATGGTACCACAAATACCCCTAATTCAGCAATTTCAATTTTGTAATTGTCACTTAGGCTTGCCTTACTCATTAAATGATCGGCTTTTAGTAATCTGCTCTCAGCGGAGAGAACGCTAACTGCACATTTAGTTGAAGACAGAAACGGCTTAGTTTTATATGTCGGCATTGAAATTTGACTCTAAGTGCTTGCATAGCCATTTTGCGTGTTTCTACCATATACTTCTACTTTGATAGATCAATGGCAGAGATAAGCAGCTTTGAAAGTTGTTATTCACCTACTCCTGGTGGTGAATTCAGTCCTATTCCCTGCTAAAGATGATGATCATTAACTTGGTAAACTTTGCACCTACATGGAGGGAACTATCACCCAGAAGAATCACGTCTGAAGCCAGTGCACAAGCAAACATCTGACTCTACCTTGAGTTTCTGCTTAGCTCGCCAGAGCTTCGTTCTCTACAGAATACCTAAAAATACAGCTCAGACTCTATCTAAGTTGGACTGGGTCTCACCTTCCCAAGATAAAGGGGATATTTCATCAAATAATTGAAAAAGGCATCCTGGCATAAGCAAAGGATTTTATTAAGTGGACAGACAGTGGATGTTTTGTCTGCTCTGACCTAGACTTGCAGTGTAGACCTGTCCTTAAAACTTGTGACTTTTTGTCCTTAAAACTTGTGTGCAGAGAGTTTTGAAGACCAGGTCTTTTGTACCAACTTCTTCTTTATCACAATGCATGCTAATTCAGTAATTTAGTGTTCATCTGAATGCATATTATAATGCATAGTCAATCATTTTTCATTTAATAATTTAACATGTCATTTTTCCAGTTTGCCGCTTGCAGCTGGCACTTTTGCAACACATTTTATTTTTCAGACCTCTTTTAGTGAATCACCAGATAGAGCAGCTGTGACAGCTATCCATTAATTATATCTCTGTATTAAAGTCTAATGAAAATATGATGTCCAAGGGAATGTCTCCAATAGTGTTTAAGTAGTGGTAGTTAAACTACCACTATCTGGTAGCTGAATTCGTAGTTGATTAAATATTTGTATAGATATTCTCATAGTTGTATTAACGTCAAATATTGTTTATGAAAAGTTTTCCTTTGGGATTAGAATGAAGAAAAGCAACAGAGTTTTTTTTGCCTCAACAGTAATTAGTAGCCCCTTGATGCACATTTACATCATGCTAGTCACAGGCAATCCAAAATCATTAACGTGTGCCACAGCCTTTCACTTGGTTTAGTCTAAGCCAGGCAGGACTACTGCATTTCAAATACAGGAAAGTAGAAGTGAAAATGGCAAATGAGAGTCTAGAGGTCTTTTCAGATAGAAAAAGTGGGTGACATGCAAGATGAAACTAGCTATTTCACTTAATCTAGAACCGGAAAATGAAATCAGAATGCAGTACATAAATGCATTCATAATTTTGTATCACAGCTCTCTGTAGTCTCGTGACTCTCCTATCCCAAATGCCTGATAATTGTGTAAAGTTCAGATATGAGCGATTTTGGGACATGTTGTTATCCTAAAGGCCAGACTCCCCCTGTCGTCTGAGACTGGAGAGATCCCTCAAGCTGGAGCCGCTAGAGGGAGGCATAAATGAGAGGAGTTTAATTACACAGATGCCTGCACAAGATATGGCTGGGTCTCCGTGGGAATTCCCAGGAAGATATGGAAAAGTCCAATTCAATAGGTTTCTATTACAATCTCATTCAAGAGTAGCTGGACCGAAGTTTATGATGGGGAGGAAGACCTGTTTCATTGATTACCAGAACTTTCTCATCATCAGTTTCTATGGTTTTGACCTTTTTGTAAATGAAATGGAAACTTTACAGTTTTCTCATTCCAAATAGAGGCAAGTGCTGTCTGCAGGAACCATGGACATACCATTTCTGTCAGCTTTGTGACTTTTCTGTAGGTTTTTTCTTTTTGTTATTGGTATGCCATAATGCTGACAGCTTTTATTCTTTGAACAAAGCCTAGCAAGGAAGTTTCTGTTGAAATGTGATTATTCCTTTCACTGACACAGATGGGGACTGTTCCCACTTACTTCTGATTCTGTAACTGTGCTCCCGAACCTGTTGTCCTTCACCTTGTTGGGTTTTTTCAGACACCAAATATTTTCTGGGGCCTGGCAACATTCCAGAGAAAGAGCTGCTCTGCTCCCGTTGAAATCATCAGCAGAAGTCCCGTGTAATTCAGCTGCAGTGCATTCAGGTGTAGATTTTTGCTTACCACAAATACTGAATATTCCTTTACCTTGTATGCATTTTTTTGCCTATGAGCCATAAAAATGAGTTTCACTATGATTAGATTTAGAACCCATTTCTCTTTAAATGCTGTGTTTTCTTGTTGCTGAAAAATCCACATCTCTGCATTTCCTAGACTTCTGTTATTCATACCAGAGGGAAAAGTTGGAATTTGTATTGCAGATTTATTGCTACCAAATTTAATACTTCCCAAAAATGAATATGTCTCACTAGTTGTTTTCTTGGAAATATAGATGCTCAATGATGGTTTCCAGTATGCCTCAAATGGTTTAAAAGACCCAACATTCACCTCACCTACAGCATATCCAGTAAAGCAATTTTAAGTCGCCAACAGAGGTAGCAGCTGTGAACCTCACTCTTCACCTGAGCCCAACTGGATGTGCAGGAGCCCATCTCCCTGCTCTGTTCTGTGAACTTGAATTTTTCATGGACCGACATGTTGCTTTTGCATGGGGAATAACAACCATAGAGGTTTTGGCAATCTAAATGTGTACAGGATTCTTTCTATATGTGGGCTGCAAAGAATGTCCTCAGACCAAAAATATGGTCTGCTTCTCTCCCTGTCCCTTATCTTTGTAAAGATCAAGGAATCCTGATGGTAATACAGCTGAAAAAATTCGTAATTAATAAATCTAAATTAAGATATAGTTCTTTGTAAACATGAAACATAATTCCACCCCACTGTTAAGGCAAATGGGATAGAGGGATAGATGAACAAAGACAGAGTGGGCTGTCCAAAAGGAAGGAAGGGAATTCAGGTAAGCAAAGCACAACAGTGGGAGCTGAAGCCGTGGTTTGGGAAATAGTCGCATCTATAGACAAGGAGGCATGAAACTTTCCCATAAAGAGCTCATTGCAAGGAAGTTTTTTGTTCCTGTTTTTGCTATTATGACTTCTAAAATGCTGGATGCTTACTGACACATGAGGAATAACCTGGAAGGCAAAGTGTGTTGAAAGTTGCAAAATTGACTAGGTTGGACCTGGAAAAGAGGCAAGACTTACCGGTCTTCCTCTGAATGCTTACAGTTAGTGAAATCACTAGGTTAAGAAAGTAGAGGTTTGGATATAGGCCAGATAAATAATTCCTTATTCCAAATCACCTCACCTAATCCTTTTACCTCTTACAACTGCTATCACAGTGAATGCAATGAGAGTGTTGCCACATAGTCCTGTTGACAGTTGCTGTTGCTGGATTACAAACCCTGAGTGCAGACTCTGAGCACTGCAAACCGTCACTATGATCCTCCTTATGATGTCATCCTATCTGTGTCTCAAAAACACACCTAGACAATAACTGTTGTTCAAAGAATTAGCACCTCCTGCCATTAACATTTCTCCTTCTCTTCCAAAATGCTAGTAAATGCAATGGGAAAAAATTAGCTTTTAACTCTGCCAAAGTACCCCTCATCCTGAATCTCCAAACAACTGGGAAAAGGCATCATAGTCATATATTTTAACTCCCTCCTCTGAAGAGCAATGCTCCAATAAGACCCAAATGCTCACTTTGCGTATTGAATATGTCATGAGGTTGTCCTATATGCATGTGCACATATACATATATATTGTGCACATACTCCACAAAAAAACCATGACTGTTAAATTTACTACACCTATTTACCCCAGCTCTATGGGGAGTTAACTTCCGTCTTCTGCTATTGAACATCATGAACAATTGAAAGTTAACTTTTCAAGGGAGATGTGTACATTTTTCCTTTGACCTTTGAAAGTTTTTCAAACACATTTGGTCCTGCAAGATCATGCCAACATATGCCAACTTGTTCTAAATGACCTTTTGACCAGTTAATACTCTATACTGCCTAGTCACTCAACACTTAGAATGGCTCTAAGTTGCTTCCATTAACTATTGCCACTGCATGAAACACGAACTTCATTGAAACGTGCTCCTTTCTGGTAGGAACATGGGCTGCAGAAGCATATGATGGGTGCTCCTTTCACCCCTGATATATAGCCAGTAATTAATACCAAAATTATAACCGATAATAACCAAGACAATCACCATAATGATTGCATGCGGTAAATACAGTTTCTTCCTGCTAGATTGAGGACAAAATTATGTTCATCCAGTTGATATCCTAGAACTCTTAAGCAATCTCTAGACTTCTTTGGAGATTTCTAGTATTCAGAATCATAACTTCTTGTATTCGTCCTTTAGATTGCATCTTCGTGAGGGAAGCCTTGATGAGTATAAGGGACCCCTTCATAGTTTCCTGTATAGTCTTTCAGCTGGATGAAACAAAATGCAGTCCATAATACAAGACAAGAGTGAAGCATTACAAAAAGTGTTTCTAAATGTTAGTAATGTCAATACTTTTAAAATGAGGAAAGTAGCATTATTCTTAAAATTAATTTTCTTTGGTTTACCACTCTTCCTGTTTCTTCCATCTAAAGCATAAATCCATTCTTCTGGGTAGTTGCTGTTAAACGTAAACTATGGATACCAGTTCCACATTTAGCTCTTTTTACATTAAAATACGTGTTACATAGGCTGTCTGGAGGTGATATATGTCCTTCTCCTCTGCAGTCTCAGAACCCCAAATCTAATCAAGTCGCTAGAGCCCTAGGGGAAAGGCTAGAATCCAGTACTGCTACAGAAGATGACAGACAGGAGTTGTATAAAGGACAGTTTATTAGTTAAAAAGCCCTCTTGTCTTCTTTGTATTAACTGTTAATACTTTCTAAAAGAAAATTACGAGCAAAAACGTTGAAGGACTTACTCCAGTCCAAAAAAAATTAAAGTAGACTTTCCAGTATGATTCTTCCAGTCTTCATTTTAGATTCTGAAATGTGAAATCCACACAGAGTTTGCAAAGTAGAAGAAATAATTTTACCTTATAACTTTTCTGTAGAGCAGCTCAAGAGTGTAGTGGTTCAGACTATCAAAGGACTACGAGCATTGATGGCTGATCAATGAATGCTCAGGTTTTTTAGCAGATTGATGTATTCATCTTAAAGTTTCTTCCGCAGAACTGGTTTGATTTAGAAAAATAAAGATATCTATATAATGACAAGAAACTACTACTAATTCAAAACCTAATTGATAGGTGGTTGTTTTTTTTAAAACCATTGTGGTTTGTTTGTTGTTGCTTTTTTTATTCAGCAGTGCAAAGAACTTTAACACAGTAAAAGGAAAAAATACTCCAAAAATGATAAACAGATGCAGAACATTAATCCAGTTTATGTATACCAAACAAACGATAAACCTAGTTGTCAATTTGTGCAAGAAAGATTTTGGGTTTGATAAGGGCAGAAAAAAGATTCCCTATTTTTTTCAGGATGTTGTAAAAGTTTAAAAAAATAGTTATTTTAGCTTTGCAAAACCAAGGCAATACACTGATCAGCCTAATTTTTATTCCTGATTTTATCATTAAAAATGCTGATTTTATTCAAAATGTATTATCATTTACCTCCTGCTGGGGGATTGAAAAATGGTGGTTCTAACATTTTTGTTTTTAATTGGAAGTGGCAAAATAAATTCTCTTTTTGATTAGCTGATTTAATTCTTTATGGAAATTCCATTTGTCAGATGCTATTATAGTTCTACTGTCCTGAGCTGTACAGAGGAAGCAGATAGCCTGTAGTTCTTGCCATTTGGATTGTCTCTCTAGAGCAGAACACCTTGGAAATTTCAGTGAATGCTGAGTAAGGAGACGTTGGTAATCCCAGGTATTTAAATCACACTGTGCATTCTGCTCTAAGCACTGTACACATAATATTAGATACTGTAGTCCTGAACTACGTGTTGTCTTAAATTCTGCTAAGTGGACCTAGCTCTCCATGCATAGTCATATGGGACATTTAATAACCAATGCATCAAGGTTAATTGCTCATTACCACAAAACAGAATTAATTTGGCACTTGTGTCCAGCATTAATAACAGCTCTTTTGTAAGTGAACATCAAGACCAGAAACTTTTCCATTTGAACTTTTCCTTTGGATAGGCCTGAATGAATAGATTTTAAAGCACACACAGCGGACTTCTTAGAGAATAATTCAGTGTTTTTAAGAAAACTGTGTATTTGTTAAAAACACTGGAGGTATAATTCCTTGAGAAATAAATAACTAGAAATGGAAAACAAATCCCATGTAGTTCTTCATTGCGATTGTTAACAATAGGTGGTATGCCATGCTATCAATAACAGAGGGGAAAAAAAATTAAGGCATTACAATCAACTTGCTTTTCTGCTTTGGTGAACTCGCTGTATTGTGTCCTGCAGTCTTTATTAATACACTCCACAAAGGACAATGCTAATGTGTTATCCGAACTTGTCATTTAGGAGAATAAAACCACAGATGAGAGAGCAAATAAAAATTACAATTTACACTGAGTCATACGTACCAAATTTCTGCATTATTAGTTAACCCAGTGGCTAAATACAGCAGTAGAAACCACCTTCTCTTACAAAAATCTTAAATCTAGGTGGACATCTATGCCCATAGAAGCCTCATCTACCTCTCTCCTTTGAGGAAATATTACTAATTTACTATCCCAAGCAGTGAAAATTAAACCAAGAAAAATGAACTGTGGCATTTTTGGTTAAATATGAGTTAAAAATGGGGCAAATAAAAATAAGCATATTATGAAATACATGCACCTTGACTCAAGGTGGTGTAAAGCTGTTTGGCTGTGCAGCCTTAGGGGTCTGTAACGTGCCAGGCTGAGGTCTCGGCTCTTGCCATATAAATAAGGTCAGTGGGGGATTTCTAATCTCAGTGCAGAGAGGGTCCTGATGATTTCTTAGAGGACACATGTTTTTCAGGCACTCCTGACCCAACTGCCCAGCTTAATGGTGGAGATACTTTCTGCTAAAATCAGCAGAGATGCAAGACTGGCCTTTAAGAGTCCCATAGCATTTATCGCAAGGGTGAACCCAAATCCCATCCGTTCCAGTGTACAGGCTGATGTAATACATGTGAAAGAGCTCCATCTCTTGAAACAACTTCAGTACTCCAGTTGCCCACTGCAAACCAGGGTTTCTTCAGGACTGGCTCTGAAGGGAGTGGGATAACTACGGAGGGATGTCACTAGCTCCTAGTCTGTGCTTTGTCCTCATTCCTCCAGACTCCAAGGAGTGAATTTGAGTTACCTGAGGAAAGCAGTGCTCTGCTGTAAGGACCCACATTTGCCTTCCTGGACCTCTTCCCATCCTCTCCTATATGTCTTTCTCACCCCAGACTGAAATATTGTTGGCTCAACTATACTTCTGTGAGAAAGCTACTTGTGTGTCAGGGGACAACTGAATTCACTCAGCCAACTGGATGAGGTTTTCAGTAATGTTGTTTAGTGTTTTAACAGCCTCTGCAACTTAGCCACAGCAGGAGACTCTGTCAATGTACGGTAAACAAGAGCTGATTGATTTTGTAATCTCTTGAGGGAGGCCTGCCTTCACATTTGACTAAAGCTCTCATTTCTTTTGCTCTAGTAAATCTACAAGCTATAGAACAAACTGCACTCTAGTACTTCATATGTTTAAAAAAAGAAAATCCATTTCCATCTTCCAAAAGACAGAATTGCAGGTGCAGAAGGTCAGCACAAGTTCCCAGGCACTCTGTAGCACTGTGCTCTTGAAAAAAAAGAGGCTTTTTTTTTTTTTTTTTTTTTGGAAGCAGCTGTGACAATTTTAGCATCAGCTCACCTGTGGTATGAACTGCCTCTTCCTTACTGCGTGAAGTTTCCTTTTGTACAATTGTATTTGTATCAACAATGAGAAATAATTTTTGTAAAACCAAAAACCAGGAGGAAAACAGTCTATAGGTGTTACAGAGTAATGTAAAATTAGTGTTTTTACAAGGAAGCCAAGATTTATATAAATTATTCTTAGTGTGTTTAGAGCCTTCTCGTATGCCCCTTAAGGCCAGTAAAACTGCCTCCTAGGGCATGTGCCCAGGGCTTAGAAAGGGAGATCAGGTAAGGGATGAGCCTTTTGGACATTCAGTATTTTACCTTTCATGCTTGTTTCAGTGCTGTGCAGCTTTTTAATGCCTTGCAATTATCAGATGTTTGGGGATTTTTTTGTAGTGCTGTATTTTCCTATGATCTAAAAATGACTTTTTTTCCCCCATTATTTTTGGTGAGTGTAAAAAAACATTAGAAGTCTTCAAAAAACCTACTAAGGACAGCTTTTTCAAAAACTGCAATTCTAGAAAAATGTTTCAGCTTCATTTTCACATTGAGGGAGCACCTTGTTTGTTCATAAGGAGCTGAGAGCAGTCCCAGGAGTTGTGGTGTTGGAGCTGAGGAGCCGGGAGCTCCCAGCCCGGTCCTGAGTCTGCAGGCAGCCAGGTGCGTGCTGCCACCCCACACACTCCCTAGGAAGCTCTGCTGTGGTGGGAAGCCAGTGTTCATAAGCCTGTTTTCTTTAAATTCAATGGACTCCACCCCTTGGCATAATTAAAAAATGTCCATAAGCCTCACTTTGCTCTCCAGGCTGCAACCTGGGCCCCATTATATCTTTTTGCAGTGAAGTCCCAGTGCAGGTTCTGTACACCACCCATCCCAATATTAGTTTCAGTTCCTTGTAGAAATCAGGCAGATGTGTCTCTGAAAGCTCTTTCTAAACTTATACAGCTCTTAAATTTACAACCATTGCAAGATAAATGTATTAAAATAATAAAGTGGGTTTTTTCAACATTAAATACCCACAGGTGAGGAATCACCAAAACTTAGGTTGCATTACCAACTCTAGTCCAATCCTTTTTGCATGAATTGATGTGTTAATTTTGATGTTTGCATGAAGTGTGTGTTACTTGAATCTTTTTATTAAAAAGAATTCCTGGATTCATTTAGTATGGCAGACACCCCGCAAGTAACATTTGAGGTTGAATGGTTAGATATTTACAAAATCTTTACGTAATTAAAGATAGTTTTAAAATGGAATATATCAGCCATCCTAAGACAACAATAGCTGTGCTTTTCTTTGTGCTATCATCTGTTCATCCCACTTCTTTACCCATAGTCTTCCTTCAAATTTAAGTCTTGCTAGCTTAACCTGACCTCTGAAGTTGAGATTTACCATGTTAAATGACACTAAAATATAAAGATTATTTTATAATTATATAAATATATTATATTTATAAATATTACATATATATTTTAACATGTCCAAGATTTTTGAAAGAAAGTGGAGTTTCTAACAGTTTTAACATTTTTGCTTAAGTGCTAGCAAGTTTCACTCATTTTAATCACAAGGAAAAATGTTCATCGTGAAAAGCAGTGGCTAAATATTGCAAGGTATTTTGAAAGGAAGATCATAGACTTTGAGTTAATTGACAGCTGAGTTATGGTCAAAGGAAAGTGTTTTTTCTTTAGCATTTAACAAAACTTTCACAGCTGCAATTGTGTTGAAAGATAATATTAAATTCTTTAAACTTCTAGTCAGCCTGTCAGAGATTCAAAGCACTAACTAAAATGGTGTTCTAGCAATTGAGGTGCACTTTCTCAGGTACATCTCTTTCTGGTGCCACGATATTTTTCAAAACACTTTATTGCAATTTGTCATAGAACTGAGGTACCTTTATTAGTATTTTCTCTTCGTATGACAGTTGCTTCCATTTTAAGTCTTGCATAGAAAGGAATGCTAATATAAGGAAGCAAATTCAATATGCAGGTGTGAATGTGTTTTGCAAATGAATAAAAAAATCCCTTAATATGTAAATTTGCAATTACAAAAAAAAATCAATTCTGATTTGGTTTGGTTTGTGGGGTTTTTTTTTCCTTTTGGAGTCAATGTCAGTTTCAAAACTGTAAGAGAAGAAAAGAAAAAACATCAGGCAGTGTTAGGTCCTTAATCTTCAGGTTTTACTCCTCCAGGCTGTCATTACTCATTGATAGTCTGACTGATGAGAGCTGGACAACTTGCATGATATTCTGAAGTACTGATTTTGATAAGACAAAATTAGTAACATTTGCAAAGCGCTTAGCAAATCTCTGTTATATTGGAAAGGCAACATTTAATTCTTCAGCCTAGAAGCCCTAGAATTGAGGATGCAGGATCCCAGGACAGGATAATTCCCCTCAGAGAGAAGTTCATGTCAGCTTTCCCTACGGAGAGGTGGATGAATTTTAATTGGGTACACCTGGGACTTCCCCCAGCCCCTCATCCAGTCTCTCTGATGACTTCTAACTCTGGCAGGGTCAAGTCGCCCAGCTGTAGAGTTGTATTTGATCCTTTGAGAAAGCGTCAGTTGAGATTTCATAAATATAACTTGACAGAGGGAGCCTCCATCTCCATATTTATGGCTTTAACAAAGCCACATCAGAAACACCAGTGTAAAACACACCAGATACTGAAATGGAGAAAGGGAACAAGTTACGCAACCCTTTATCTATTGAGGTTAGAGAGCCCCCAAAAATTTGTGCAACTTCCAAATTGCAGAGAAACTAAATTAATTTTTTTTTTCCTATACATATCCAGAGAGAGCTAAAACAGACTTACGAACTTTTGAGCATTAGATTCCCCTGGACATTCCTATCCCGTACTATCCCACTGTCCCAATCCTCTGGGTAACCTCTATCCCATGCTTTCCAAGGTCATCAATTAGATTCTTCCTGGTTAGAGATATTTACACCCATGTTAGTGAATCCAACGTAACCAGAAGCTGTTTTTCTGTCACAGATTTGGTATTCCAGATTTGAAAACATGCATGAATTAGCGATGGCCCATAGCCCTTCAAATCGGCTGTTAGATCTTAAGGGAAAGTTACATTATTACTCTAAAAATTGTAGATATGCCTTAGTTTATAACAAAAGCAAAGGACTGGTTTTCTTTGAAAGCAATGCTAGTGAATGTATGGTTCTGGTTACCCCTCAAAAGGAAAAATTCTTCTGAACTCTGTGATCTTTTATGGCAATAAAGTTTGATCTCATTTCTTTGTCCTTCAGACAGCCTTGCATCACTCATCTAATACATTAGTAACCTTCCCCACCCAGATCTCACTGAAACATCAATAATTATCTGCCATCTAGAAACCCGGTACCCTGCAGGAGGCTCATGTCATTTCTGAGAGAGTGTCTGAGTGAGGAACGAAAGCAAAATCATGTCTGACTCTTTGCCAAGAACACAGAGGAAAGCGATATTGCCGGCGAGAGCAGGGCATTCAGTGGAATGAGGCTGGAGGGCGTGGAGCAGCAGGAGAGGTTGGGTATCTTGCCATGAACTCAAGGTCAAGCTGAAGGTCACAATTAGTTCAATCACAATTAGTTCTTTTGCCGTGTTTTTTTTATTCTTCCCCTTCATAATATTTTTTAAGAGAAAGATGTCATTAGGTGGGAAATATGCTTAGCAACAGAGCAATGTCAGCTGCTACCTTAAAATATATACCTTAAAATATATTGCCCAAATTCTCTGTCTTGGATTTGATGTCTTCCTTACTGACTGGCTGGATATTTGGGAAAAATCACCATGCTTGAAAAGTACTTCAAGAGTTCAAGAGAAAAAGAAGATCATGCGAGAAATGCAAATTTGACATGTACAGTATTGAAGTTCAACCTATATAAAGCTGCAGAAATGCTGAAACGTCATTATGGACATCTAATTAATATTTGTTGTTCTTGATGTTAATAATATCTATCTTGGCACTGGATGCTCATGATACCTCCCTGTCTAGCTTCATCAGCTCTGTCTCTCATCAGATCTCTACTGAGACAGCCTTTGATAGAAACCCACTAAAGTTATTCCATAACATGAAAGTCTGTGTCTTGGCGATATACATTTTTAATTGGTCAGAGCTGTTGTTTATGCTGTACCAGACAGTTCCTTTACAATCTTCTGTTTATCATTTAATAGACTATCAGGACGTAATTATCCATTTTGTCTCACTTTTGTCAGGTTGCCTGCAATGTATTTTCATTAAAGATTCAAGTAAATTGTAAGGGTTAAATTGTGTATACTCCCTGGTTTTCAACTAGTAAAAGTACATACTAATAGAACCTGTGGAAGAGGAGTATCTGCTTGCTAAGCGTACCAAGTAGCTTCATTCTTAGGTGATAACTTATTTCTTTTCTCCTGATAAATGAATTTAAAATAACTCGTATACTTAAGCATTGTGGTATGTCGTTAATTCTATGTAGAAGCTGTAACTACTGTTCCGTTCAAATCTATAATTTAAGTGAAGCTTTGCACTCAGTCTATGTGAACACAGGAGACATATACCATAATAGCTTGCAATAATTGACCTGGTGGAGCCATTTTGGAATCATCTGAGAGTAATATACTTGATCCTGCAACCTTTCCTCCCACAGGCAGTCTGATTTCAATCTTACAGTTGCAACAGAGACTATTAGCGTGGCATCAGCTCTGATTCAGGGGGTTCTGAAGAATGAAATCGCATTTTGATCTCTCGGCCACAGTAGGATGTTGGAATGGGGAGGGTTCAAAACACATTGTCTGAGTCTTGTAGCTGAGATGATGAGGCATGATCAACATGGGCACATGGAGGGATGGATACCAACAAGTTTCCCTGTTGCAAGCTGGGAAATTTACATGTCTTGCCATTGAGTTGTGCTGTCTGAACAGGAACATTTTTGGGAAGGGGGAAATTCCTCCCTAACTGATGAGTATAGTCCTTTCCTCCCCTTTGCTCACTTGGGAGGCACAGTTTAAGGTAAGGCCTCTGTTCTCAGAGGAAGACAAGATGGTGAGCTTGTTGCATTTTCTATCCTGTTCAACAGGAATTTTAGGTGTAACCGGAGAAGCAAAATGAGGGTCAGAGACGGCAAAAAACATAGGGCAGATTTGGTGGGGGACCTAAAGAATATAGTGTATTTGGTGACAGAATAAACTGCTTGGGCAGGAATAAGGCAAGACGTGACACTATACCTGACAGCCCTGGTCAGAACAGGGCTCACCTGACTCCTCTGACAGTTCTCAGCAGTGATGAAGGGACGTGGGGTGTCTCTGTCACAAAGGAAGAAGTCACTCAGGGTAGACCACCCTTTGCCCTCAGGAGTCCTCACACCGAGAACTAAACGGATGGAAAGGCTTACCAGTGCCCCTCTTTATAATTGCTCCAGTACTTTCTCATCAGGGCCACCAGCAGTTCCCAGGAAGGGCAATAGTCAGTCAGGTGAAGGCTGGAGGCTCTGTGGAGCTCCAGATATATAGGCTGAGAATTACTGATGTAGTCTATAATATAGTCAGGATGGGAAAATCAAGCTAAATATGAGTGACACTGCCATTGAAGTTCCAGAAACTGGGGACTGTCAGCAGAGTTTCCAGGCCAGTGCCCCGGAAACCCCAGACCTGGACGGCTGGTGTGGCTTTCCAGAAGTTTTGTAGGTGAAATGGAATTGTGAATGCCAAAGGCTGTCTTTGGTTGGACTTATTGACATCATGACTCTGCTCTTCATCAACAAAATAGCCTAACCCGACCCTAGAAAAGTAACTGGAAAGGTGGGGAGAGTGAGCATAGATGATTTAGATCGCTCAGCCTCCAATTAAACAATGCTTCCTTAAGAACATTGGAGACGGGGTGGGAGAAATCAGACCCCTCAGATAGTATCTGAAGCTTCAAACTGTCTTGTCAAAGGAAAAAAAAATTCCCTGCTGCTGCAGAAAAGATATTAGTGTCTCAGGCCTGTGGGGGCATGGCAGGGCAGGTACTTCTGTAAGGACTCTTGTGCTTTTAAGTGGCTCCAATTATTTTTGAACAGATAAGTAGAGTGCTCATTAAGCATTTCCCTTAAATGAAAATTTTAATCTACAAGGTCATTTTAATTAAGAAGCAAGCACAGTAAGTCAGTATGAAGAGGTTCTGTTAGCACAAACAGTGGGCCCAATCCTGCATAACACTGTGCTCACAATTATTCCATGTTTGTGTTCATCCTTGTAATGTTAAGGATTTGTAGGACAGGATCATCGCACAAATAAAAACTGCTGCAGGTTGGTTCAACCCAACAGCAGCCACAGGCTCATTATGTGATCATGAGCTGTATGTGCTCGTAGATGACACTGACCAGAGTGCTCTGGCTTGCTGTGATCCACAGCAGTGACAATTTACCCTATTGAGAAGAAAAGTTAACATATTCCAAGACTTTTACCCACTTTCCAGAGTTTGTCGTTTGGACCGGTATGGTGCAAGATCATATGCAGCGATGAAATTTTACAGTTGAATCATCACATTTCAGCCACAAGTCCCATTAGCTGCAGGAGGCTCTAGCTGTCAGACACCCTCCGACTCCAATTAGTACGGCACAGCCTGGGCTGGGGCATGGATGTCTCTCTCCTCTATGAACCAGTGTAGACGTGCTGAGTCTCACATGTTCTTGCAATACTCTAACTGACTCTCACCTCCCATTGCCCCACAGCTCCTCTCTCAGACTTTCTCAGCACAGCCCTGCCGTGTCCGTGTGGGAAACACATCTGGCTGCTGGATCTGGGATACACGAGATCTTAGTGGAGGGACAGGCTGAGGAGAGGCACTGCAGCCAGAGGTGCATCAGCCCTCTGCTGCAATGAGTCCTCCTGAGTAACATCTTGTTGACCATCTACAGTTGCACCTCATCCTCTTTACACATCTCTGGTATGACCAATGCTTGTGTACCCATACGTACCATTATCTAACGTCAGGAGCCTAGGCAATTCACAGGATTTGATGCTTGGCATCCCAAACATTTGGACTTTGAGAAGATGAACCGTGCATGCTGTTACCAGGATGACAAAAGCTTAAAATCAATAGCCCTCTCAGAGGGTACATAAGATTGTTCCATCTGACAGAGTTCTGTGAGACGGAGGAGTATCCTCTGAAGTAAGGATTTGGCCTGAAAACTGCGGGAAAAAAGCTTTTAAATTTGGGTCTTACTTTTCTTAAAAGACTAATTTTGTAAATGTCTGTTCACAACTGTATTCCTCACTGAAAAATACCGGACTTTGAAGCGTTCTTGCTCATCCTTGTTTAGAAAACAGTTTTATTCTTATTGCTAATAAAACATGGTTACTAGTGGAGCATTTACACTTTTTTTACCAAGTTTATATCCTAAATTCCTTACTTTTTCCATTCAAACAAGAAGGGAGAGTTATTAATCTACACATCAAAAAAGAAAAATGCGGAAACTAAAAGAAATCTGGAATTTGAGCTAGCAATTTTCCTCATGAAATATTAAGATTTTAAGGTGGAATTTCGTGCCTTGTGTTACAGCACCCTACCTCTTATTGTTTCTTCTAAGTCACAGAGATGGCTACCTGTTTTTTTGTATTCAGTATTCAAGGCTGTATCTCTGCTGATGTAAACTGTGACAGCTCTGTTGAAGCCAGCAGAGCTTGGACGATATATGCCAGCTGAGATCTGCCCCTTAGTATTCACCCCCATCTGCTGTGTGACTCAGTCGTACCAAAAGTGCCTAGCACCTGCTTGCCTGATGTTTTTTTAATGAGTCGAACTCTTCGTGTTGGGTTTGTGTCTCTGCCAGGTACCAGTTTAATCACATATAATTTTTAGTGTGAAGTTTCACCTTGGGCTTTGAACTCGTAGGCACAGAACAAAAAGTCCTGTTTCTAGAGGAACTTGCATAGTAATAAAAATAATAATAGCTAGAATACAAGGCAAGTATTTTAATTCATAGGTTATGACATTTAACTTTTATGAACAGAAAGGAGGAATTATCCTCGCTAGACAGGAAATAATGAGGTTGACCCATATTCCGTAACAGGGTATGAAAATTAACTAAAGATTTGTGTAGCTAAGATAATGAGCACTTACGTTTAAATTTATAGCTTGGCCTAATTGGGTAAAAGTTTGTGGGAGAAGATGTGTGTGTACACTAATAGATTATTGGCTGTTTCCGGAGTTTCCAGTCAAATCCTGTAAGGCAGTTCAGCATGTAATAAACCAAACTCAGTGGGATTGCTTGTAACATTTGGCTAAAAGTATCCTAAGATGCATGAGACCTGCTTTCCCAGCAATCTGATGTTCTTTAACTTTTCAGACTGGAGTCAGTATGTGATATGTGTTTTGCAGTAGACTGAAATACGCTTATTAAAGTAATAAAATTTATTTATTTATCAGGAAATAAAAGCTGTGACAACTTGGAACCACTAATGTGAGCCTCTGGTGAGCTGTTTCAAAACCATGGATATGCACTTGCAGTGGGATTTCTTAAATTCTTAGTTTGTCATTAGCAAAAACAGGTTTTATTTTTAAAATTCTGGGTTTGGAGAAGCATTATAAAGGAGCAAATAAATGTTCACACACAAACTTGTTTTCTTAATGTGAATGTTTTATGAATTTGTTAGTTTTCATAACTATACAGTAGCTTTGGAAGCCTTTGCACAATACAAATGTTATTATTTTTGTAGCTTTGTTCTACCATTTCTCTGGGAATTTTATGTATTCTCCCAGTGATTAAGAAAATACAATTGATTTGCAGTCGGGGATAATATTGAAAGGGAAAGTTCCCCTAGTAGTACATTAGAATATTTTAATGAAATATAATGTTAATAAAAAAACATTTTAGAACAGAAAGTGAAAAGAATATTGCTAATATACCGAAATGGGTACTGAAATGGCAGGAGAAACTTGGGGTGTCAGTTCGTTGTCCCTTTACCAAGGTAGGAATTTCACTGAATAACCTGCATGCACTTTGTCTGAAGAGTACATTTAGCCAAGCTCCACTGGTTGAAATATTATACATAAATATATTTTTTAAGAGATTCTAGAATATAATTTCTGTAAGTCACAAAGGACAACCATCAGGGAGGAACTTCAACATCATTATTTAAAAATTGAATATGCAACAAATACTTAGATATAGAACCTTTTAAACTGTATGTCCTGGTTTGTATATAATTAATTCTAAAAATGAAAGGATGTTTTCCATTGCCCTGTTGCTGGTAAAGACAACCATTTGGGATAGCCTGACAAAAGCATATCAAGGAAAGTCAGACCCACAATTCTGTCCTTCCTTTTTTTTCTTTCCCCCTCTGCATGCTGCTTTTTCAGTGTTTCCTTTCACATTTTTCTATGACTGGTAGAGTGTTCCTGGTGAATATTCTTTTTTCAGCCTGGGGAAGGGAGAGCCCATCAGTGACAGGCTGACATCCACAACATGCTGCCAAATCACAGAGTTCAAACACACATACACACAAATATTTTCTCAGTGGCTATTTCTTGCAGTAGAAATTATGGTGTTTTCAAAGAAATCTGTGGATTTTTTTAAGTTAGTGATCTCGCTTTGCAGAATGTTGTGCTGTGAGTGGAGGAACTCCTGTCGCTGATCAATACTAGCAATGTCAGATACTTCAGAGAAAAGCACAGGAAACCCAGGAGTGGCAATTAAAGATTAATTTGAATTAGAGGAAGTTTCCTCTTAACCTTCATTAGCTTTTGATATGACCTCAATCTGAAGGTCTTTTTCCTTCAGTTATTATCACAAATATTCATTATGCTTATAAATTGCTAAACCTGTTTTAAATCCTGTTATGTCTCAGTGATACTCTGTGGTGGTGAGTTCCCCGGGTGTTATAAAAATAATTTGTTTCTGTCACTTTTAAATGTATTGCCTTTAAATATCTTATTGAAACGGGCAGAAGGAAGATAACTATGTTCAATTTATTTTCTGTATATCCATTTGTAAAACAACCCCCATTTAAAATGGTTCCGATCTTTTCAACCTCCCTTTGTACAGAATTAATTTGCCTCTACCTTTTTATTTAATACTAATTAAATTCCCCAGTGTGATGCTGAGGATCAATGGCCTTGTCTACATCTGGCCTGCATTACAGATAGCCCTGGGCCACAGGCAGTCTTCCAAGCTATTTCTACAGTCATTGCATTGTGTAGGCAGAAGTATTTGGCCCATTTAATCTCCTTCAGCACACAAAAGCTGGAAGAGACAGCCATCAAAGCTTTTTCTCTTCTCCACCTGCCAGCTGGGTTTTGCCCTCATTGATGGGCTTGGGTGTTTCAGGGGCAAGAGTCCAAGAGTGGCTCCCAGTCCAGCCTCTCAGGATATTTCTAGAAATATTTCCAAAACTCATAGGAAGGGATAGGAGGTGATGGTGCTGATGGGAGAAGGGCTGGAAGGGGGCATCTGCAGCAGTGATGCTTCCTCCTGGTAATTGCACTTGTGATAACTGATGAGAAGTCGCTTGATGTGCCACACAACAACCAACTGGCTGGTTCCCAGGAGAGCTTATTCCCAGATGAAATGTGATGGTGGATGGCATGGTGCTGGGCTCCCAGTTTCAAGCATATGCAGAAGAAAGGCAAAAGTAATGGAATGAAAGCAGAAAGACTTTAATGCATGCATCCCTGTGACAGGTGATGCCAGGGTCTTCCTAGGATAGGTGGTATGCAAAATAACCTACTCAAATTGTCAATACTATTTCACAGGCTTAGTTGGAGGCTGCTGAAACAGTTGCAAGACCTCCTGGTCCTGTCCTTAAGGCTTGTTCTTAAGTGTGACAACATCAACAATACCCAAAAGCACAAGATGCATCCAAAGCTCACCCTTAGCAACACCTGAGCTGCCTCAGAGCAGTCGCTTAGAGCATTTCTTAAGGCAAAAGAGATGGGTGGCTGGTGAATTTGATACCAAACCTCACACCTCACCTCACACGTGCTCTAACACTGTGTTATAAGTACAATTAGAATGAGTTTGGGAATATCGTATTTTGCATAAGGCAGAGATCCTAGTAATTTTTGTTACAGAAAAACCCAATGATGCTTTCATTGAAATTCTGAGTAACTTCCAGAGCAAGTAAATATGCCAATGACCACAAGTTCTGTTGCACTGGGGGGTAGCCCGTTTCCATGTGCCCAGGTAAGATGGTGGGAAAAAGCATTTCGTTGTCTAAAGCATTTGGTATAGAATTTTCTTTGTAGTGATTTTTCCCAAACTTTACTACCACATAAACCAAAACTATTGCTATAAAGTTCTAACAGGAAATTAACCACTAATATCATTGCAGCAGCTGAAGGGAAACCCTCATTAGTGCTAGTGAAACTGCTGTAACAACTGTTTACCTTTACACCTGTTCAACTGAGAAGTAAATATCCAATATCAAGAAGACAATTTTATTAGCAAACTATACTATAAAATCACCATTTCAGCCTATGTATCTTCCTTCAGTATGGAAAAGAAGCTAGAATGGTGGTAAGCATTAAAATAATTAATGCCTGGAGCTACTTATATTATAAATATGCTAACTATATTTATATTGTTGGTTGCTTGGTACTACTTACGTGATAAGCATGTGCTGAATGAGATTAATTAACACTATTTCTATTCAGAGGTCAGATCACCTTACCAGATCTCAGATAATAGAATCAGCAAAACGTTATTATTTAGCTGTTGGATTTAATTATCAGATGGAATCTTTAAAGAGTTATAATCCACCATCTGCTTTTTACTTCTATTTACCTGTTTCAACTACTCTGTAGTAGTGTGGTGTTTTAAATGGGTTTAAACCTGTTTAAAACCCAATTTCTAATTTTAGTATGCATATACAAGTGATCTAGTTGTCCAGTTCCCTTTTCTGTCACTATGCATATAAATATACAGCTGTTTCTTTCCTCTTCCAATTTTCATGACTCCATATTCTGGTCCCTTCAGAGATGTGTGCTCTGCCTTCTAGGTACCTTAAAAACTGATGTCCTTGCTCAGAGTAACATTATTTCCATGTTGCTGTATATATGAGTTAATTTACTGTAGTATCTTTATACTACCAAGTAATCAAAACCAGAAATCACGATGTTAATCTCACTCTCTGCATTCCATTTGAGCTTTTAGGAGAAACAGAAATTTTATAAGTACATTGGCTTTTCTGTGAGCATGTTAGTGCAAAATGTGTATTGAAAGAAATCTCAGGTGTGAAGAAATTGCCATGTGATAATTGTCTTCCTGAAGCTTATTATACACTTAGAGTCAGAACAAAACTTTGGCCTAGTATAATTCAATACACAAACACAAAAACAAAGAAACTGTTAAAATAATGCTGATAAGATGGCAGAAACCGACTACCAAAAATCCAAACGCATTAAAATTCAGGTTTCTTGTGCATTTTCAGTTTGGGTATTTTGTTCATATAGACTGTGATATTGTCTTTTTGTTACGTGGGTGTGAGTATGTTTCACTTAGACTCTTACTTCACTGACTACAGAGGACAGGCCTTTGTATACTCTGGCAAGGGTAGAAGCTCCGTAGAAGATCAGACTTGTGGCTGTGGGATGTTTTTGCTTCTTTTGCAAAGTGCTTGACGCAAGGATCTGCAGGAAGAAAAGGCAAAGTGGGGGAGTTTGATCCTTGATTTATCTTTCTCTGCTTGAATGGAGCTCTGAAGACCTGTGTTCTTCTGCTGTAATTTGGTGGTGTTCATTGTTTGGGTGGTGAGTTCAAGGCTCTGGAACCCTTAAATTCTCAGTTTTAGCAATAAAAATGTTAATATAACTTTCTGTATGTTTTATTGAAAAAGAAAAAAAAAGAAAAAGAAAAAAAAGAAACTGAAATCTTTCTATTCATGAGGTTCATCTACAGCTTTGAAAGAGAAGCTTCAATAACAGACCTTTTTTCATGTGAGCAAACAGTACAATGGGTTGTTTGTGTCTGTAGGTTGTGTGCTACTCTATAGGGTCTTCTGTTAGTAGGGGGCTGGGTAGTCTATAGTGCACACGTGCTCCCAGCAGCCAAGGAACGGTGAAATTCAAGTATCTTGGATTCCATTATCATGGAATGAACAAGTACTTACAAAGCCCGATTCTGTCACTCATCCCTCTGTTATCCCATGCCCAAGGGACAGTGTGTGTGCAGGGCAGTTATGCTATGTTGTGATAAGAAGGTGCACATTGCTGTCTCATCAGATGTCAGATTTGTGTGTGCTCAGCGAAGATGGAATCTGCAGAAATTTTACCTGGCCAGGACAATGGCCATGTGCAAAGTGCAGATTTTGAAAAGTTCAGTGGTTTTTTTGAGGCTACAAAAGGCCTGACTTGAGATAAAGGCATTCTCTTCATAGGATTAAGTTCTGTTTGTGGGCAGGTATTTTCTTAGAGATTTTCAAAGTCAAGATACATTGATCTTTTTATCGGTGTCCCACATATTTTTCTCTGACCTCATTCTAGGAAATAGTTGGACCATTTTGAGTTCAATTTTCTGTCAGAAGTTGCAAGCAAGTAGAAGGAAGGTTATTACATGATTTTTCCTGCAGCCTGGTGACAGGCAGTCCTTGTGACCAGCAATGTCTATGATATAAGACTCCCAAACCACTACAAAGCAGCTCCATGGACAATTTGTCTTCCAGGCTGATGTCCTACCCAGGAATGTTCTCCTGCTTGCCTGCAACACTGCCAGAAGAACCAACTAGGTCTGGGCCCAGATTTTAATCATCACAATTGCCACAAAATTATGGGCTAGTTGCTTTAAAATATAGTTGCCATCTGTTTGAGGGTGAATATGGCCCTGGTAGGATGGACGTTTCTCTTTGTATGACAAGTTTTCTAGTCAGAAGTTCTCTTTTGCATTGCTTGATCAGAGAGCAACACCACAGGACTTGGTTAGATCTGTTCAGATCTACCTGACCCAGCTGTTATCAGGAGGAACCACCTCTGCTTTCATTCATGTAATACTATCCTACCTCCACTACTCCAGCATATCATTGTCTGAAACTCCCATTTTATTACTGATTATTTTCTACATTGCAGTTTCTTTTTCCTATGCTGATCATTTTTTTTGCAAGACGAATTATTTCTTCTTTCTCTCTGGATCCTAAATTGAAGTGAGTCATATGTCAGACCTTAAGTATATTTGAGGAAATCCTTCTCAATCTAGTTTAAAGAGACAAACCAGGTAGATTTCTTCTAAAAGATCATATTGTGGAGATGTTAACATCAGATACCATATCAAGTTTTTATTTCCTTTGTTGGCTTATTCTATGGTCTTTTATCAAAGAAGTTTAAAACTACCGAGTTAAAACTCTTTAAATAAGGTTGTTTTCCAGCAAGGCTTTGCATAAAAAAAAGACTGCAAAAACTGAAGTGCTGTTTCTAGCTGAGGTTATTTAAGATTTTGAAGACAGTAACGCTATGTTGTAGCTTTAATATATTCTACAGTAAGATAATATAGACTGTTGCTGCCTTACTAAGACAACTTTTTTTCATTTAGGTTTGGCTTTCCATTTTTTTTAGAGCAGTTGTCTGCTAGCTTGATATTCCTGCAAGGAACAGGAAAAAATTACGTCAATGTTAAAAAGATAATACTGTGAAAAGAGCTGTTGAATTATGAAATCAGGCCTCACATGTCTAAAAGTTCCAGAGTGAGACCTGCAAAGCACTGCATGCCTTTAGATCCACAAAATCAGATGCATGTGTATTTGGGTGCCTGCTCTGTTCAGACGAGGGTCTGGCTGCTCTTCAGTCAGCTCTGCTCCTGGAGCTGTGTGACTCCATCACTGCGGGGGCAGTAAGCCCAGCTTAGTACATCAGAACTTTGGTCGGAAAATGTTTATAATTTTCCTCTGTATTTTACATGCTACACTAACAATTCAAGTGCCTGTACAGTTTCAGAAACCCTTCAAGAGATGAATTTTTCATAATACTGTTGTCATAGTTTCGTTGGTCACCTGCCATTCTCCAGACTCTCCACTGTCTTTTGACTGTTGCTTCGTTACGTCAATCTGATTCTGAAAAGGAGTGAAATACTGTATTTATACTATACTTTCAAAGCATCCACCAAGGATTGCTAGTTTTAAGCATTCTGTGACACTGTGTGCTGATGCCTGTGCACCACAAATAAAACATTTTAATAGTTAATGATTCCAGAAGAACTAAAAAAAATGCCACAAAGGCATTGCTCTCTATTGCATCATTCAGTTTTTTCAGATATTGATATGCAAGAGTTTATTAAACATGCTGGCTACCCGTGCTCAAATTTACAATTTTTATATCCAGCACATGCGCAATGTCTTTTATTTCCACCAAGTTTTCTAGTACAGCTGCAGTAAATATGTAACAGTATCAATAAAAGATTTATATACAAGTCAGTATTTCACAGTAAATGATAAAAAGTGAATCATATTATATTTTACAGGGACTTTAGAATGTAACATAATTGCCATAATAGGCTGGGGAAAGCATGAGGAGACAAAGTCAAAGAAATACGAACAAGCGTAAAGCTCAGTTGAAGCATTTCTACAGTGATGATTTTATCTGCCATTTTCCACTTCAAATTAGCAGAATGAAAAATACAGATCAGAATTTGTCTTTTTGAAGTGTCTGCTTTTAAACATTGAAAGTCTTCAGCTATTTTAATGACAGAATCAACACAATATATGTCTCGCTGTTTGGAAGGTCTGTTATAAAAAATATCATTTTTATATCATATCACTTCCAGTTTCATTGTTTGCTTTTAATTTTCATTTGGACAAACAGATTTCAATGTAATAATTTTAAACAATATACCATAACTAGGGCTCAAAAAATATTACCATGTAGTCAGCAGATTTCTAGAGCAAATAATTGAACACCTAATTTAGAAGTTACATTTTGCTGCCTGCACAATGGCTATAAGCTGTTTATATATTTTTCCATGAAATTAAATATGCCAAAAAGACTTTTTAAAATATTGTGGTTCAGCACTTACAAACTCACACTTTCTGTGAGAATGCATGTTTTTGACGTATTTCAGAGGTCAATTATTAAATTTCGACATAGCATAGAAGTTTACCTATTTTCCAAAATTTTACACATGAAATTTCTACTCTGTGATTGGAAAAAATAGCTTTCAGGAACAGTGCAACGAATCACTAAATTGTCATAATTACCTTTCTCCATATATTTTAAGTCAATCTTATCATTCATATAGATGTTCCTGACAGCTAACTCCTAAACTGGGAAAAGCAAAGAAAAAGCTGATGTGAACATAGAAGTCACACATATTTATGTATCCACCTGTTCCAATAAATCCTGAAGGATGTATATTGTAAGACACTAGACAAACAACAAAAATTTTGTTAATCACATTTATCATAATCACCAAAGTTACCCAGTTACAAGTTTAATCCCTCGTATGCTTAATCCCGGACATTTTATACACCTTCAGCCCATAAAAATACTGAGTATGTGTAACTTCTTAGCTTAGTGGGAAGGATGCTCCCCTTATAGAAAAGTATTTAAACTCCAGGTTCTACCCTGTAAAATAAATGTTCATAAGAAGTGAAAGAGCAAAAGCAAATGAAAATCTTTGCTTTTTGACTGAGCACACTGGTAAAGCTATATTTCTGGAAAGTGGGAAATTTGCTTTGAATCTCTGAACATGAAGGCCACATCTTGATGGGAAGTACTTTCACTCTGCATTTAAATTACACAAATATTATCCCTTATGAATCTCATCCAGAAAAAATATCAGCAGCCAAATCTACCCGAAATCTCATTCTCAATTTCTGAATAGTTATGGAGTGACCAGTTTATGATCTTTAGGCAAATTTACTTTTCATCCAGCTCCATGCAGAACAAATATTGTCGAGCTTAAATCCTGCCTTTTTCATATTTTGGTCCCTGGTTATGGATTTTGTGTTCTTATAGCATCATTCCAACTTTCAGTGACAAAATTAATTCCCTGGTAAGTTCTCAATTTACAATACTATTGTCCACATTATTAATTGTAATTAGTATTATCTGATCCATAATCCATGTTTGGCTGAAACTCAAGGTTCTCAAGAGCTAATCCCAAAGTATATTGCTAAGTCAAAAACCTGGGAAATAGCATGAATGAAAAAAACAGAGTTACAACTACTGCATCTGAAACCCTGCTGAAAGTCTTTGCAAAATTGCATTTTATAAAGCTATCTTCTGACATTGCAGGTGACTCTTTAAATGATGTTGAGAGATAGTGTAATCTAGTGGTTCACTGAGAGTCAGGAGTCCTGGAATCTGTCCCATGCATTGGCAATAATTTAGTGAATGACTATGAGGAATTCTATTTTTTTGCGCTTCTATATCCCCATCTGCAAAAATAAGCATAATAATATTTGCTTACTTTATCTGAAATTTAAAAACATCAGTGTATTCTGAAGAAAAGACGTTATAAAGATGCTGCTTTTCCCATTAAATAAAATGGGAACATTTTCAATTTTTTCAGTTGAGCATGGTTACCCCTCTACATGAGCAAAGCATTTTATTAAAGGGAATATTTAAAGTAAATTTGAACAGGAGCAAAGGACGTGACTGCCATTTGTGCCTTTGAAAGTATCCCTATTTTTGCATTCCAGTGGTTCTTATTATAATCATTGCTTCTGTAGGTAAAGCATCTATGCTTTTAGAAAACTAAGAAACCAATGCATCCAATTTTGCCAGCTCTAAATATCATGAGTTCATTTCTGTTGAATTTCAGTGCATGCAAATCTCCTTTCCATTGACTTTAATGTGAGTTGGCCCAGATCCAGGGGATTCAGTACAAGCTGTAGCTACCAATCTCAAAGCGACTTTAATGATGCCACCAGTAATAACAGCTCCACATTCAAAACCAGGTGCGGTTATTTTTTCAGATTTAATCAGTTAATCTATTGGGTTTAATATCATGAATCAAAAGCACAGTTTAGGCTACCATATCTAAATACTTCTTAGCATAATGTTATTGTATTTCGTATGTATTTTGGAGAAATCTGTAAACACATATCAGTAGCCATGTGGAAAAGATAAGCTGGGCACAGTAACCAGATATAGCACTTCATATGGAAAATATTCCGCAAAGCTGTTGGAGAAATTAGTTATTCAACTGCACATTTGAAAAACAAGTTTTGCTTTGAGCAAGTAATTTAGAGAACAAACATAAAATACCTCAGTAGTGAGGATGATGCTGTAGAGAACTATGATTTACCTGAAGTCAGCACATAAACTCTTGAATATAAGGATCCTTGCAATTCAATAAATGCTGAGTTGTAACTAGAGGCAAATTCAGCCTTAATTGAATAGAAACATATCCGCATGTCCTGGAAATCTCAGAAAAGCAAAAATGTTCAGCAGTATGGCTCAGAAGCTAAAATGCCATCCATCCCATTTTTTATCATTTTCTCCATCTGCTTCCATCTCAGCCTGCTGATAAGAATATAGGATTGTTTTCTGGTTTGCTGTCTATAGTAGCTAAAGCTCTTTTCATTATATATATCAGATAAAAACTTTTATGACATCCTTCCAGGGTTTCTTTATTGTGTTTGCTTAGAAGTTTTCCAGAATAATTGATTTTAAATTACTGTGGGTTTTTAGCAAACAGTATGTTTTGACCCTACTTGACTTGTTGCTACTATAGCTTTATGATCATTAATTTGTGTTGTCACAGAACATAAAAGACAGAGTCTGTTTGTAGTTACCAAACAAACGAGTACTAGCTAATCTCTGCCCAGAAGAACTTACAATCTAAGAAATCTCTTGACAACTCCAATGCAGTGAACAGAATAAAATAAGCTTTCAAAACATGTTGAAGGGATGCCTGACTAGCTCTTAAAGGTCTTACGCTGCATCAGAAGTAGCAGGGTAAATTTAGTTTGCACGCAGTTTTGTGCTGCCAAGTCTACAGCTAGACAGTTTCTGGGACCTAAGTTACCTCATTCACACCAGTAGTGTAAATGTGTCTGCAGTTCTTGGGGCTTACACACCACAGTCTGGGGGCAATATTTAGCCCCTTTTGTTCAATGGAAGTTCTGCACATACATCTCAGTTCACAGTGTGAAAAAACAGAGGGCGTAAGTGGACCCGAGAAGAGAATTTAGATGAGAGAATCTAAATTGGCCATTTAGCTTGTCTTGATTTTACATTTTTACACTTAATTTTACATTTTACACTTAATTTGTTTTTCTTACCTTCTGCTCTTTTCTTAAACATCAGAAAAGCTGTGTTTAATGAGCTGGAACTGAAATGGGTCAATAAAATGTTACCTGCATGATTAGAGAGAACCTACTGGGTATGTGAGTGTGATTAGGACTCCCATAGCTTAGATTTGAATGAGATGGCACGTACAATTAAGGATTAAGGGAATATTTTTGTGCAACAGAAAAGCAAATTTCTCATTAATATGCAACAAATGTCAATGAAAATTATTTAAATTAAAAAGATCTAGACAGTAAATGCAAGCAGTCAACAATACATAAGTGTTTTCAGAAGGTGTGTGCCTCCTGAGTACGCTGTGCATTGAAACACATCTTGGAACCAGAATCAAAGGCTGAAGCTGAAATGGACCAAAAGAGGAATAAATATGGAGGTTAAATTTATTACACCCATTATACTTTTCCTTTTTTTGTACAGGTTGTGGTTTGGGCTGGGCCATTAAACGAACAACAGATGTTCTCTTCAACCGTTCTCTCTCTCCACCTTCCCAGAAAAGAAAGGAGAGAAAATAAAGGAGACTTATGGGTTGAAAAGAAAACTAAAACTACTTTAATGAAATATTAACAAGAAAATAAAGAAAATATTATAATATTAATAAGAAAGTAATGAAATACATACAATATATACAAAAACAGTATTGAGCTCTCAGGATGATGGTCACGTCACCAGCAGACACTGAGAAAGTCTTAGACTGGGACAGGATCTGGATTCCAGATCTGGGTTCAGGAATGAACAGATCAGGATCAAAGACAGACAAACACAGTCGTCCTTGGACACTGGCCACTGAAGAAAGAGGCTGACCCCTTTGGTCCCTCAGGTTTTATACTGAGCGTGAGGCAGATGGGATGGAATACCCTGTGGGTTAGTTTTGGGTCACCTGTCCTGTCTGTTCCTCCCCACAGGTGCGACCCCACTATGCTCTTCCAACCCTCCGACAGGGCACATAACAAAGTCAGCTGGCCTTGGTTGTTATAGCATTAAGCAGGAGCCTCTCTGCATGTCGTTCCTTGGTATTAACTATAAACACCAGGTGTCGTCTGCTAGAAGCAGACACTGCCTGAAAAATACGTTGTTAATTTGTCAGTGCAATTAGTTAGAGGAGACTTAACTGAAAAGTAAAATCACTGATAAGAAATTTGGTTCTGTTTTACCTCAAGCCAGGACAGTACACTTGTATTGTCTTTCTTGTGTCTGTTTCTCTGCAGTCTTTAAGCATATATTTGTTCATACTTTTGGCAAATCATAATCCAAATATCTAGATTACTTAAGACCTTGTAGATGCTGCCAGTGTCTTCTGCCCTAACAGAATTACAAAATGGTTGAGGTTGGAATGGACCTCTGAACTCCACTGTCTCACAGTAGCTGCAGCCAACGCTGCCTTTGACATTCACATCCCCAAGTGCCTCCTTATTGGTGAGTATGATGTCCAGCAGACCACCTCTCTTATTGGCTCCACTGTCACTTGGGTGAGGAAGTTGTCATGCACTCCAGGAACCTCTGCTCTGTTGTCCCTCCAGCAGGTACCACGCTGTTTGAAGCACCCCATGAGCACCAGAGCCTGCAAATGTGAGGCTGCTCCTATCTTTTGTAGAGGGTCTCATCTACTTCTCCCTGGTCAGCCAGGCTATATCAGACACTGACCACAATGCAACCTGTACGTGTCTTCTCTTTAATCCTCATAAGCTCTCAGTCGGCTCCTCATCCATGGCCAGGCAGAGCTCCGTGAATTCCAGCTGTTCACTCACATAAAGGGCAACTCCACCTCTTTGTCTTCCCAGCCTGTCCTTCCTAAGGAGCCTGTAAAGAGCCCTCCTCCCCTGACTAGATGATTGTCATCAATCCAGTCAGGTTTTGCAGACTGCACACCAGATCAGTTCACAGAACAGGGTGCTCTAACATCATTACTTTGGTGGAAGAATGCCATATAAATGACTAATGCATTATTTGTCTGCTTCAAAAAAGTAGTGAATATCACACTTTGCTGGTCTGAGCAGCACACCTACACCATCATCAAGAACAGTGGTCCTGAGAAAAGCCTCTTTTTGACAAATTTTGTGGAAATCACAACACTTCTTAAGCTTTCCGATTCATTTCCAATGCTGATTCAGAGTGAATCAACCCAAATTATTAGAGATAGCATGTAAAGAGTTTTTATTAAAAAAAGAGGGAGCACATTTATGGGAAGATGTATAGGAATGGAATTGGGGATCTGGAATAAGTACCTCTTAACAGTGACTGGTTGGAAGCTGCAGAGAGAAAAGAGGGGGTGGTAGGGGAGTGTTAAAAGAAGAAAAGTAACTCGCCTGTAGAGAAACTGGATTACCTGGAGACAAGTCCCCATTCCTACATCCCATAACCATTCATGTTACCAATTATGCTTAGAATCATTGAATGATTTGGATTAGAAGGGAGCTTTAGAGATCATCTTGTCCAACCCCCTTGCCATGGACAGGGAAGTTTTTTCACCAGATCACGTTGCTCAAAGCCCTCCTTTATTTCTGCTGAAGACTGCAATTCTGTTGGAGTTTTTAATGTAATTACTAATATATAGGTAATTATCCCTTCTTCTTCTGAAGATAAAATGGAAACCGAAGAATCCAGTACATCTATATACTTTTGAAGCAGAACCTTGAATACAGGGACTTTCCATCCTTTTCATATTTCTAGCTCATTTTTAACATTCCATCCTTGTGTAAATGTGAAGTGTTCAGTGTTCGGCTGAAGGTTAACCTAGTAAAAGGTACTTTTATTCCAGAATAATAACTATGCATAGTGAGAACTATAGAAAAGCAAAGCACAGTCTACCTTAATCCCAGATTTCTTTCAAGTGGAAATAAATTCTGATGGGGAAAAGAAATGGGTTTGAAATGAGAAAATCTAGGCTTTTATTAAAATACTAAATTAGGCAAGTTGCGTATTTCACGTTGACAAAAAAAGGGCATTTTGACAGAGCAGCATATATAACACTACAGTTCGAGGCTCTGAGGACCACTGCTGTGTGGGCCGGGATTTTTTGATATATCAGACATAAGAAGCTTATGTTTTCTGGAGGTATTCAAGCTATAGCTCCTGGAAGATTTAATTGTAAGGAAAATACTCTTGGAGCTACTGGTTGAAGATAACATCAAGATCTCTAACGACACTAAAAGGAACTAGTGAAAGAATCTGTAACAATAGTAATAATGGGAAGAAAGAGTGCAAAAAGAGGAGGAACCTTGAAGGAAAAAAGGAAAAAAAAAAAAAACATTTTGTATGTTTAATTTGAAACTATTACCTTACACATCTTTTAATTCTTTAGTAGATATTTTTTAGGGAACATTTATCTTTGCAGCCTTTTTATATGATAGTGATGCGGTGTTAATGTACTATAATTTGCTTCTGTACTGGAACATATGGCAACACTGTCTGGTTTTGTTATTTTGATCATTTTCATCTTGCATCAACAGCATACAAATGGAGTTACAAGGTATTTTCTTTGGCAAATGTGAAAAATAGTGTGTAGCTGTTGTCAGTCTACTGTTTGATTTTGAATGGACAACACAAAAGAGACTATCCTAAATGAAAATTACACTTTGTTGTTTTCAAAGTCTTCTTTTGCACATTTGTTTCATTTCTATTCTTAGTTTTATTAGGTTATATCTCTCTTTGAAAGGGAACAGAACATGAAATGCTAAAAGTAGAACCTTCAGCAGAAACTCCTTTTTTCAGCCTCTAGATAACTCAAAGTTTATCATAAATATCCATTAAGATTTAAAGGGAAAAAAAAAGTGATACAGAGGTAAAAACTGATCTAAGGAAAATATTAAGGGTCTCTGTGTGCAGTCCTTAATACATGAAGGTCTTACTTTGGTGGAGAAAGGAGGAAGTTATACATTTTATTCTGCTCTTTTTCCTTTCTTCCAAAGGTTTTCTTCTATTTAATGTGATTTGCATTAGATGTGAATCTAAGTCAAAGACTGTAGACATACACTTTTAGAAAGATTAAAAATTGAATTTTGTATTCATATTCGGCATCTCAAGACCATTCATGTTGCAGTAATTGAATGAATTTTCCCTTTCTTTAATCCAATATTTTATTCTCACAAGATCAAGTGCGGATGTCCTTGATTTTTGTTTTTTATTATATTTTTTCCTTTCATTGTCACGTTTTTTAATTATCCTTAATAACATAAATGTTTATCAATTTATCAAAAACTAAACAGATAAGTGGGCAAGCCCACTTATGCGGCAAGAGCAATAGTTTCTCTTAAGGTTTTATCTCCTCCTGACCATTAGATTAGCTAAAATAAGATAGAAAAAGTCCTCCGTCCTTGTTTGCTTGTTTTCTAAGACAAGACAGTGGATAATGGACAATTGCCTTGGGTCAAACCCTGTTGCTTCCCCTGAGGCAGCGAAACTGGTGCATGTTCTTTGGGAGAGGAGGAATCTGTGCCGCGGGGCAGGGGCTTATTGCAAGTGGGAGCTGCAAATTCCTGTGTCCATGCGCACAAGCACTTCTACTGTGGCAGCTTCCACATGATGTGTGGCTGTATTTCCTTGGTCTCTTTGCCTTGCTAAATATTCCTTCTCTTTCATTCCGAGAGAATCACCCAGATCATCTCAGGTTTGCATACTGACGTGAAAGAAAGGCTTTGTCTTGTTAGTGTAACCTTGACTTGCAGAAAACCTCTCAATATCTGTACCAAAGTCAGATGCTCTGCATGGGAATCTGAGCCCTTTGTTGAGAGCTTCTCCTTATGAGGGACAAGTGTGATTACACAGAATAGCAGTCATCAAAATAGACACAGCAAAATTGCCAATCTTTTAAAGATTTTTTTAATGTTTTCTGTTGGAACAAAAATAAATAATCCGCTTGCTATTAACAGTTAAAAGAAAGATCCCAAAAGGAGATGGCAAAACTTCCATAAGAATAATGGTTAAAAAGAACAGAGCAGAAACATGAGCAGGGCTGAATATAATTCCCATAGTGCAAGGATAGTTAGAGCTGTGAAATGGTGTTAATTCTTGTGTGGTTGCAGTGAATTACCATTGCTACAGCAAAGGAGGTGCTGTTGCCTGTCATTTTTAGGTCAAAACACCCTCCAAACTCCAGATTTTGTTATATGAACAGACAGGATTGAGAATTAAGAATTTTTCAAGATTACTGAGACTGTTTAACTATTTCAATATGTTTTTCTGCTCGCTGTCGTAACTAACTGTGGATGAGGGTGCTGGTTATTGATTGCTATGAGGAGCTGGTGTCTCAGTTCACTTTATTAAATAATTTCAGAACATCCGAATGGCAGAAGTCTGACCGACAAATCAAACAGTGGGCAGAGTTTAGCTCAGAGAGACTATGTGACCCCAATTTCTTGTAACAGTGCTGTTCTGAAGGGACATGAGAATGACCTTCAAGCTTGTAGGATGGCAGTTGCTCATGAGGTCCCCTTTTTTTTGAGGTAAGCAGATACTGTCATACTTATCATAAGAACACAGGATACTGCAAACCTGAGCAAATAGTGATTAAGTGTTGTGAACTTCAAACTCTTCAGGACACTCTGAAATTGATAGACCTGATACAGCCCATACTTATCCTGTTTGCAGTTGTGGTCCTAAAACAACTGAGTGGTATTAATTACCTTTATTAAAGGAAGACAAGGAGATGCAAATATTCTCAGGAGAACTTTAGACTGACATCTAAATGAGTTTTAACTTTATAAAATCCTTGTCATGCTAAGTACTCAGTAGCGAGGTACACGTTCCTATCACAGGCTATTTTGTGTTTTAATGGAGCAGGCAGCTTATGATCTTAAAACCGTATTATACAATCCCCATTCGTCTTTAGACTTGATACAGATATCCAGACTCAGCTTCTGCAAACCCAGAAGTTATAAACACAGAAAAAAAAAGAAAAAAGAAAAGAAAAAAAAAGAATTATTAAAATGGTGGAAATAGAACTGGCAAAAGAGAAGAGACTAATAAGTGATAGGACAAGAGGAAATGGCCTCAAGTTATGCCAAGGAAGGTTTAGATTGGATATTAGAAAAAATTTCTTCACAGAAAGGGTCATCAAGCATTGGAACAGGCTGCCCGGTGCAGTGGTGGAATCACCATCCCTGGAGATATTTAAAAGACAGGTAGACGTGGTGCTGAGGGACATGGTTTAGTAGTGGTTTTGGCACTGTTAGGTTGACGGGTGGACTCGATGATCTTAAAGGTCCCTTTCAACCTCGGTGATTCTATGATTCTATGACAAATAAAGGACAAGAGAAGTATGAGATGGAGAGAAATGAGCAATTTCAGGGCCAGTCCAAGCAAGACTGGCCCAGTCATTGTGCCAGTTGTAGCAACGTATCTTCCTCCCCTCACTGTTACACTGATGCTTTCTCTCACTCATTTCCACCCATCTTTTGAACTCTCCTTGTCTCTTTGCCCTTCCTCATCATCTAATCATTTTAAAATGGTAGAAGGAAAAAAAAAAAAGAGATTAAAGAGAAGAAAGAGACAGTTGCAAAGCAACACCATCCTCACTCCTTCTACTTAAATTCCTTTACTCTTAAACAGCGTGGATTTTCCTGCAGCACCAGCTGCATTGTATAATTAGAACTGCAACTGCAAAGTGGAAAACTAATACATTTTTATCATTTCACTGTGTACTAAAAGGCTGGCAGAGGCTGCCTCTGCCACAGGTGTTGCAAGTGCTCAAAGCCAACCATTTTACAAATGTGGCAGTTGCACAACTGACTTTGTCACTGGAGCAGAGAAAAATATGCACCTCAGATGCATGTACCATTCAATTCTCTGCATTTGTAAGACTTTTTATAAAAGATCGGAGGCTTATTTTTTCCCATGATACAGAAATAATCTTTTTCTGCGAGAACAGACCAGTGAACCAGATGTGAACCAAGCCTGTGAAATGCAAGCACCTAATTACATATCAAAGGAGAAAATAGACACAAGTTTAAATCCACAAATCCTGATTGTAGCTCAGCACAAAAGGCAAACTTAGGAACTGAGCACACATATGCTGTAGGCATATAACATTTTCCTCAAAATAATTAAAGTTCACCAAGGAAAAGCATAGCACTGTTGCTTAGTGCACATAGCGAATATATCATAAACTAAAACCAAACTTAATTTAGGCCATTCTGCTGCATCTGAAAGTTATGGATGATAGTCCCAACATTATGTTTTACGTCAGTACAAAGCAAGGATTACAGTTACAATGTCAGGAGTGCCTATCGAGACAGACATAAAATCAAGTCTCTTGCAGCTCTGCTTGACTTTAAGACAATAATTAGAGCCTCTATGCCTGTCCAGCAAAGAAGTCCCAATAAAATTCTCATCCTCTGAGTTCTGCCTGCAGGTGGCCAGTAGAGTTTATTAAGTTTTATGAAGACCGGAAATGAATAAAAAGAAATACAGCCAGCCACTAAAAGTTGTTCTGTGTTGTGCTTATTTGCTGTTCCCCTGTTATATTACAACTATGCTTAGTTACAGACAATGACAACAAAATCAATCTTAAAAAACATGTTGCCACAGCCTAATTTCTCCGTTTCTCCTGCTTGCGAATTCTCCAGTTTATTTGTCTGAAATCATCAGACTCCTTTCTACTGATTTAGGGACAGCTTTGGTTGAACAGTAGTTTTTATATTTTCTTTTTGACCCTCATTCATGTATTTTTTTGAAGTGACTGAGGCTCTACTCAGTAAGGTCATGCTGCTCTGCTTCTTACCCAGCCTTCTGGCTGTGTTGATGTTGAGGTGACCCAGCCTAAGCACTCAGTCCAAACTGTTCTCATGGGCCAGAAGGAGAAATCCTCAAGAAATTTCAATCAAGTATCCCTAGGTCAGTCTGTAAAAGGCATGCCTTTGTGTGCCTATATCTGATTACCTCTAAGCTGGCTTACAGGGGAATTAGAAAGGTCTAAAATGGACTCAGGCAAAGCTGGGCTGAAATGAGATACAGCAGTGAGAGATCTGTTCAGTCTTCGTGTTTGGTGTCCTGTAGGGTCCCTGTAGGGTCTATTCTGTACTAACTTTGTGATAGATGATACATCTTTTGGGTTAAGTTGTAAGGGAAGCAATTTGGAGGGTCTCTTTTTTTTTTAAGAACTTCTAGTCACCTTGATATTTAAGGAGCTAAAGTAGGTGGAGAACAGTAAGGAGAAGAAATTAAAAGACAAATAGAAAAAGAGGAGTTGAAATAAAAGATTTGTTTATTATGCCGCTGGGATGGTACAGCTTCAATTTGGAGACCTACCTTCAACCATTAAGTGCAAACACAATTAAAAAATAATTAATTTAACTTAAATAATTAATATAATACCTGTGCAGGAATCAAAACAGTACCAGATGGTACAAAGCAAGGTCATGCACTGAGGAAATGCTTGCTTCCTGTTGGAATAACTCAACTCAATAGATCAGTTTCTGATTCCAAAATTATGTATAGCAGTATCGTGAAAGTCAGATACCTCATTTCTTGGGGTTGATGCTTAAGCTAAAGGTAGCTGCATGACTGAGTAACCTGAGAGTCCCCTGACTTGTGCAAATAGGCTATTGCTACGCATGCATGAAAAAAGTGAGCAGGCACCGTCTTCTTCCATTAACTGTTGTAGATATGCTTTTTCTGAGGTAGCCACAGCAGTCTTTTGCTTGTCTTTATAATCTTTCTTATACCCTCAGAAGTTCTGGGAATGGGGAGGACTCGGGCAGAGGTGTTCCTGCCCAGCAGAATTCAGGGGGCTGTGTCACCGGTGGGGGCTGGAAGGACAGAATCTCAAGAAGGAGGTGGAGGGGGAACAAATACTTTTGCTAAAAAAAATACGAGGTTTAGGGAGAAATAGGAATAGGCTGCAGCTTGTCTTTGAAGGAGATTTGGGTTTTCTTGGGAGAAGTAAGAAGCTTTTTTCTTTGGGAAAAGAACTTGAAGGGTTTTGGAAATGCTTAATGATAAACAGGACACACAAAGAACCACAGCCTGCTCTTTTTTTTTTCTCCATCCCTCTGCCCCATCTCCTTCTAACACAGTACCCTCTTAGTCGCCACTCTAGTGTTTGGGTTACTACTCTGTTCACACTTAGGAAGGCTTTATACTGAGAAGAAAGAGAAGAGGGGAAAAAAGGGGTGAAAATATGTGTGCTGCCACTTTTCATGACATTGCAGTGCATAAAAAATAAAAAATAATGACTACAAACATAAAAGTACTACTTTGTCTTCCTTTTTTTTCCTTCTTCCTATAACATTAGTTACATACCAACATTACAGAACATTAAAACATGAAGAAAACATGGGTAGATCTTAACTGCCTTATTATTATCCCATACAGTTAAAACTCCTGAAGGAAAAGGGAAACCTGATTATTTTGTCATTGTCACAAATCAGTGTATTAATTGGACACTACATTTGCAAAGTGCCCTTACGACTGCAAACAAAATGTGTCTGGTAGATTAACAAAGGACCGCACAGCTGTTTCTCATGCACAGTTCCTTTCTGATGCTGTCACAGAACCATACTGAGAGAGAGTTTTGGCAGATGGCATTACAATTCAAATAAAGAAAAATAAGCTTCTGAATTCATACATATTTCCTTGTCATTCAAATGCCAAGGGATTTTTTAACATAATGTTTAAAGTATGGAGTGACTCAATTTGAGTGTCCTCATAAATATAACTAATGCACAATGATGAATAAGTTATGACAAGAAGTTTCAGAAAGCAGTTACATGCAACTAAAGCAGATTTTTATCTATTGTGCAACAAAGCAAAAAGTAATAAAAGATGGGACTTTTAAAGTTCTCACCCTAGACTAGTCAATGAAGCCACTGAGGAGACAAAACCAGATTCTAAGCAAATTTTACTAGTATAAATCAAGAATTGCTGCCTCTGCAGCTGTAGTGTTAACCTGAATTTTCCACAGTGCAATGTAATCTCCCTCATCAATTGTATTGATTTATATATTTCATCAAATAGTATTTAAACAACCAATGTATCTGCATTACATATACGCAGCTTCTGTTCAGAACTGTGAAAATATATTATTAAAAAGCATGGTAGTCATGGAAACAGATCACATAAGAAGTAGCTTGAGGAGGATTCTAAGTGATTGCATACAACTCCATTGACAACTTGGAAATAAAATGTAGAAATATGTCTTGTACTTGATCAGAGCACTAGTTTATTTAATCTGCTCTGAGATTTCCATCCAAGGCCAGTATCTGATGCTTCTGAGGCAGTTGCAGCTCATCACAAACAAGTGATGTACCTATGCAATTTTACAGTCTGGGCAGAGTAACTTTATATTTGTGGACCACCCACGGATAATCAGTTCATTGGAAGCACACAAAGTAGGTTTTGGCTGTTTATTTTTTTTCATTGTCACTGTAGATGCTACACTTTCCCATCACTTTTCATAGTTTGTCTATCCATTGGCCTGTCACATAAAATCAAGTAATTGCCGTTTGGTGTAACATGGCAAATAAACAAAAAACCAGAACGCATTATGCTGTGGACTTTATTTTGAAACATTGACTTGAGACTCTCAAGGTCCAGTGAGAGAAATGAAGTCATGAAACAAATGTTTCTAATGTTGATTGAAATTTTAATTAAACTTTAGTGTTGTTACTTTAAAAATAAGTCAAAAACAAGGTAAAATAACCTGTTTGACCAGGAAAGACAGTTAGGGGAGATGAAGAAAAGGGGTTGTCCTCTGTGCAGAGGAACAACATGGATGTACAGAGCTCTCCTGTGGGATGGACAACTGGCTGATGGAGAGTTTGTGAGTCAACATCAGAGGAGGGGCTGGTAGAGGAGAATTTGTGCTGAGTTGTTACAGACCCCCTGATCAGGGTGAGGAAGTGGATGGAGCTTTCTTTAAACAGCTGAAGGAAGTCTCTGATTGCAGATTCTGGTTTTCATGGAGGACTTTAACTTCCCTGACATCTTCTAGATGGGCAGCAAGCAGGCAACAAGATTTCTGGTGGATTTTGGGGATAACTTCTCAATATAAGTACCAGATGATCCCACCATGAAGGGTGATGCACAGCTGGACCTGCTATGAACTAACAGCAAGAACTAGTCCGAGATGTGTCAATCAATGGCAGCTTTGGCTATAGTGAGCATGAAATGGTGAAGTTCAAGATGCTGTGGCTGAAGAGCTCAGGACACTGGCAGGGTACAGGCCCTGACAATGTCGCTGACAGAATCATGAAGCAAGTCCTCTGAGAACACATTTCTGGGCACCCAAAGGAGAGTGATGACTGGAAACAGCCAATATGGATTTACGCAGTGCAAATCATGCCTGACCAACCTGATTGCTATGCTAAAATGACTGGATTTGTGGATGAAGCAAAAGTGGTGGATGCCATTTACCTTGACTTTTGCAAGATTTTTTTGCACTATCTCCCACAATATTTGTGTATTGCACTAAGGGCATTAAAAATATGGATGGATGGATGGATGGATGGATGGATGGATGGATGGATGGATGGATGGATGGATGGAGAACTNATGGATGGATGGATGGATGGATGGATGGATGGATGGATGGAGAACTGCACAGGTAAATAAGTGGTTGGGTGGTGGGGCTCAGAGTGTAGTGGTTGATGGGCCATACTACACCTGAGCGGTATTGCAGGGGTTTATAGCAGAGTCTGTCCTGGTTTGACATCTTTATGCATGGTCTGAAGGAGGCAACAAAGTTTGACCCCAGGGGGACCAGTCAACATGGTCAAGGGCAGAGTCCGTTGAAGGACCTAGCCAGGCTGGAGGGACAGGCCAGCAGAAACCTAGCAAAATTCAACAAGGACAAATGCAAAGTCCTTCACCTGGACAGGAAGAAAATGTTGCAACAGTACAGGTAGGGAACTGACTCATTAGACTGTATCTGTAATACTGCATCCAGCTTTGGGAACCTCAATACAAGATAAACTGGATCGATGCAGTTCAGGACCAAGTTCAGCAGAGGGCCACCACAGGTGCTCAGGGTCAGGAGCACTTGCCCTGTGAGGAGAGGCTGAGGATAATACTGTTTCCCCTTTGGTAAAGCTTGGCACTGAAAATAGCATTAAAATGCGTCATTTGGGTTTGTTACAGAATAATAGGGTGGTTTTTTTTTTCTTTATTGTACCAGAGGTTAGGAGGTGAACAGCTAGATAAGTATGTTGAAGCTTATATATGAATTTGAGATACCAGTAACAGAATACCTAGCTGCCTCCCATGAGGTCTAGCCTGCACTATTAGTAGCTACATACTTTTATGGTGCTTTTTTAGGTCAGTAGCCAAACTGCAGGTTTTAGGTTATATAATAACAGTAAATTCAGTAACTCCATAAATTCACAGGGTCTGTTGTTAAACATTTAACAGCAAAGGAAATAATATAAATAAATGAAAAGACTGAAAAGCAAATAGAAGAAGAAAAGCCTAATTTCATGAGATCAGGCAGTTATTACGTAGAAAACACTGGTTTGTAACAAGGCTGAATTGATACAGTCAGTAATGAGGTACAAGCACTGAAAGATTTGAACATCCAAAAGATCAAAAAGAATGTTTCTTTTCCATCTGTTTTCTTCAAAGTCCAAAGAATATAGCATAAAAAAAAGCTGTGTTAATAAAATCAGTTTCAAAGGCAGAATCTTTCACACTGGAGCTGTACGTGGCATGCAGCAAATCTGCTGAACTTCAGGAATACAAATTGATAATGCAGTACGCATTTGATGTACATGGGGCTCCTTTTCTGCTGGTAGAACGAGGGTGCTGGTGACGGTCCCTTTTACGTGCGTGTCTGAACGTTGAACCACCTGGCAGTGCCATCCCAGGTCCTTGGCATGCATGTGAGTAACTGCTGGGGCAGCAGGTTCACATCCTGCACTGAGATTCTTCCTGAAGTGCCTTCACTCCTAGCAGTGCCCACATTAACTAGTTTAAAGCTAGGAGCTGTGAGGATAAGACTTTCTGTGATTCTGTTTAGAGATCTACCCTTTGTTGTATTAAAAATGAGATAATGTGTAATTAACACAGAATTCAGAAATTATCCCAAACTGTTCTTGGAAGCTAAGCCACATAGCTGTTTAATGATTGCATGGAAGCCTGGTTGCATTCAGATCCAGCCTCCTGGGCAAGAACTTGCAGCTAAAAAAATGGGATTTTTTCAGCATTTCTTAGTGGTCTCTGTTTCCCCAGCAAAACACTACTCACTTTAGTGCGAACTGTGAGATCAGCAAGGAGCTGGTTTAAGCTTCTCTCTTCCCAAACATTCTGTAATACAAACCAAGTACCCAGCACAAATGACACAGGAGTAAGGACGGAAAACAAGACAAAAGGATAACATCATTTAAAGAAAAATAATTAAAGTTTTACTAATAAATATTTTTCAGTGAGTATTCCTGTTTTCTTTAAGTCTATTGTTTCTAAATACACAGAAAACAGGATTTTGTAGTTTGTTTAGAATCTTTTAACAAAATACTTTAGGCTTTCTTTTGAAAAGGTTCATGAAGAGTACTCTGACCAGATTCAGCTGTTGCCCACTAAACTGTTGAGAAAGGAGTTCTTTATTAATGAAACCATCTCAGGCACTGCCTACAATAACCTAACTAAATTCTCCACATATAAGGGGTTTTGTCCCCTATTTTATTTTTAATTGCATTTTTAAATTTTTCTTCAATTAATACCTAACAAGCCCTTTTTTGAACTCTTTTTTGATAGTTAAAACTCAGTAAATCAGTTGTCATTTTTTCAGTGTAGTTATGCAAATCTTCATTAGATGTTACACAGTTCTACATGTCAGAGGGATCAAGTACACCTAAGGTTAAAAATATACCTACTGTTGGCAATATTTCACATGCTAGGAGAAAATATTATTGAATTGATAGTAATATTTAGTAATCTACTAAGGATTTACTAGGTAATCTACTCAGGATGTAGCATGTCACAATAAGCTGCACAGAAGGAAGAAAATGCATTTGTCAGATCTGAATGTTACTGAGAATTGTTTCCTTTGTGGAAGAAGAAATTATGCATAATGTCATTTTATTCGTGAGAATAAATTGCACACGAATGGTTTGTGATTAAAGACAGAACACAAATAGTCATGAATTTCTGAAAATTGCCTGTATGAGAACGGCAGTTGGAGAACACGAGTTTAATTGAAATTGAACTTACATGGCTTGGCTTAGAGTTGGTACATTCCCTAAGTTTTCCATCCTGCCTTTGTTGTTATTTTCATTGTGACAGGGAGCAATTCAACTTCCAATTTTTTTATCTAATGTATTTTCTCCCGCAGCTTTTGATTTGTACACCAGCATAGAGAAGTCCATATTAGTAATTGCATTCTCCAGCTTAGGCAGTGACATTTCAAACGTGGCTAAGTGGAGGAACCTGTTGAGGTAGTATAAATGATTTTACCATAGCATATACCTGTTGATTTTTTTGTTGTCTTTTGGAGTTCCCAGATGGTATGCAGATAGGTGATCTAGCAGAATTCACGCAGGTATGTGGATCGTAGGTTAAACACTGATTTTCAGTGAACAATGTTATCCTCTCTTTCCTTGTGGCGACCTGTAACAGAAGGTTTCAGGAGCAGCAGCACAACTACTACATCTGTTTCGTGTATCAGCTGGGCAATGTGGACATGCACTAATGAAAGCATTCAAACCGGACACAGAATCATAGAATTGTTTAGGTTGGAAAACACCTTTAAGAGCATCAAGTCCAGCCATTAAGCTAGCACTGCCAAGTCCACCACTGAACCACGTCCCTCAGCACCACGTCTACACATCTTTTAAATACTTCTAGGGATGGTGACTCAACCACTTCCCTGGGCAGCCTTTTCCAGTGCTTGATGACCCTTTATGTGAAGAAATTTTCCCTAATATCCGATCTCAGCCTCCCCTGGCACAACTTTAGGCCATTTCCTCTCATCCTATCACTTGTTTCTTGGGAGATGAGACCAACCCCCGCCCCTCTACAACCTCCTTTCAGAGGGAGCAGCACAGCATGCCATGAGCAGCATCCGCTCCCTGGTATTCTGTGCACTGTGGCTTAAGCTATTGCAGGCGATGTTTTTCGTGTAAGCTATGTGATGAGGAACACTGGTTTAGACTTACAGATAAATATTTGGAAAGACTATACCTCTTAAAGAAACTGGAAGGGTGTGCAACTGCGGTGGACTGTGGAGCTGCATGGTATTTTGTCACTTTTGACCCAGTTCTTTTGATACCCTCTGTAGCAGCTAGTGGACTTGAATAAGACAAAACTGAGTTTGAAACAGGGAGAAAGAAAAGAGAAGAGAGGAAGCAAGAGATAAAACAAACACAGGCTGTTGAGTGGAAAAATACAATATTTTTTTTTAAAAGTCTTGTATGTAGGTTAGAAAAGGATTCCTGACCTGGGCCTGGGTGTCAACAAGGCAAGTGAACCAAGTTCATGCTGACTTCCACAGCTTCCACATCCTTGCTGACAGCATTTTCAATAACAGCAGGCCTTATATTTTCTTTTTCTCTCTCACACTGTAGGCCTTATATTTTCTTTTTCTCTCTCATACTGTATTCTTTTCTACTACACAAATATTTTGATTGCAGCCGATTCAAGAAATATGCTCTCATCTTTCTTTCCAGCCTGTCAGTAAGGTAGTGACACAATACTGGCTGTTGTTCTGAAACCTTGAGAGGTTTTTATGACTCTCTTTAACACAGTTAGTACTCCATAAACTTCACAAAAATTAATCTTTGGGTTTTGTAATATGCCTTTTCTTCTTGGCACATTGAGATCCAAAGTGTACTCCTTCCTCATCCCCAGAGAAGGTTAAGTGGCACCATCAAAAATCATTTTGAAACACAACAGCTTTCAGAAGGCAGAATAAGAGCATCTGGACCATTAGCATCAGCAGGCTGTGATGAGAAGGCGCTACCACTGATTATTAAAGTGACCTGCCTGAATTCATATTGGTCTTTACTTTCTTTTTTCCTTCTTTCTTTCTTTGAAAATACAAGGGCTTTTATTACCATTGGGCATTTAACTTTCAGAAATGCAGCTCCTTCTGCATTTAAAAGCTTACCCAGATGCATACTGAGCGAAGTGTCTTAGTATCAGTGGTACATTTTTGATCTTTTTTTTTTTTTTTGGATGACTGCTACAGTGTTAGCTAGATGCTGCATCTCTGGTAAAGAATAAAGCAAGAAACGTGAAAAGTGGAGGATATATACCTGCTATACAGATTATCTTTCCATCCACTTGTGGTATCAGCATTGCCAAATGCTGCACAATTACTGATTTTTAAATGGTGATTTTAAAAATGTTCCAGAACAGGCCTTCCACTGGATGACAGGAGATCTATGGGAATGCAATTTTTAGATATTGGAGACTGAAAATAAAGGCTAGAATATTTTTTTCCCATCTTTACAGAGAAATCCTTCTGAGTCAATAGAATTGAAAGACATGGGTGACAGAAGTGCTGAGCTCATGAAAATGAAGACTTCATATATAGCATAGTAACCGTGAAAGTGTTGGTTGCAGAAATTATCCGTGAACTAATGCTAATGCTACCAAATAAATATCAGAAATTCTTTTAGTTTGTATCTCCCTTCCCCATTCAAATTATGGAGGCCAACAGTAACCTCCTTCACAAGTGTTTTATAACAATTCTCTTTTATAAATGTTTGGTGTTCACTCTCATCCCTAATGACCATCACTGGGCACAGTGAAATGAAAAAGAGTATGTAGTGCCCTCGCCGCTAATTTGGCAAATGCTTAGCTTCCTATTTTATGAAGCACTAAAGTATTTCTGTCCTGTAATCTTTCATTTCAATAGTGAAAAATAGAAGAGATGCCATTATTTAATGTGATGAAAAATAATCACAATGCTCCTGAAAGCACATGTAGCTTCTCCTAACAGAAGCTCTGCAGTAAACTACACTCCACTAACCTCATCTGCCATACTTTGGGGGGTGCAGGGAGTTTGGGGTTTGTGCTCTAGCAATTACATTTCACTGGTCAACGCAGAATTTTAATTAAACATAGCCTAAAGGATGCATCTCAAATGGGAAAATGAAATTAGAGAGTAGCCTTACATGGAGCTTATATCTATTATGGTACATGAAGGTAATTTTTTATTTCCTTTCTTCTGAACCCATGGCTATTTTATGATGTTAGATAATCAGTGCTTGAATCCATGCATTTAAAAATGGTTTCTCCATAATATGTCAAATTCATTACATTTTTACAGACTTTTACAGTAGAAAATGGGATTTGCCGTTTGCCTTCTCAATAGTTGTGCCAGTTTATATATGCAGCTGTGTTGCAACTTTAGAAAAATATAGGCCAATAGGTTAATAGTAAATCCTCATATTATTTCAGATTTTCATAAATATGTAAAATAATATACGTCCTCTGCATCTATACACTTGAAGGAGTATATATTTACAGAAAGATATCTGCTTTTAAATTTGGGCAAAACACCTACCTTTTATTTTTAATGACATAGTTGGAAAAAACTCCATCTACTAATACACTTTGGCCAAGGGACCTATGCACACATCTGTGTGTGTCTCTGTGTGTGTGTATGTGTGCACATGTGTGCTTGTGTGTATTTTTAAGTATGTACAGATTTTACCTGTACCCGCCTCACTTTTCTCTAAAGGAGTGTAATTTTAGATGGCCAGATATGAAAGCAACATTAAGTTAATTAGAAAAACCTTGCAAGGTTACATGAAAATAAAATGTGCCTATAGCATTTGAACCAATACTTTATTTTGCATCATAGGGTTATAGCAAATTCTTGCCTTATTTATCATGAATGTGTTGGGAATGAAATTTATTGTAGGGACAGTACAGGATTTCTGCATCAGCTGGTTTCGTTTTGAATATTTAGGGATTACATTCCACAGTCTTGTCTTGGGATACACAGGACTTTGTGGGAATCACTGTAGGATCTATCTCCTACAGATTTTACTGAACTTCTGGGCAGGTCTGGGAAGAGCAACACTGGGGCTTTCTAATGCTTGGTGGACTTGACGATGAGGCAGTGACATGCCCTTGCAACAAAGCGGGCCAGCAGCCTCGCGGGCTGCAGCTGGCAGAGCACTGCCAGCAGATCAAGGGAGATGATCCTCCCCCTCTACTCAACACCAGTGAGACACAGCTGGAGTTCTGGGTCCAGTTCTGGGCTTCCCAGTATAAGAGAGACATGGACATATAGGAGTGATTCCAGTGGAAGGTCACTGAGATGTTGAAGGGGCTGGAGCATCTCTCCTATAAGGAAAGGCTCAGAGAGCTGGGACTGTTTGGTCTGGAGAAGTCTCAGAGGGATTTTATCAATCGAGATAAATACCTGAAGGAAAGTGCAAGGAAGACAGAACCAAGCTGTTCTCAAGGAGCGTCCGGTGACAGGACAGGAGGTAAAGGGTAGAAACTGAAATACAAGAAATTCTGCTTAAACAAAAGAAAAGAATTCTTCACTCTGTAAGTGATCAAACACTTGAAGAAGTTGCCCAGAGAGACTGTGGAGTCTCCATCCTTGGAGATGGTCCTGAGCACCCTGGTCTAGGTGACCCTGCTTTGAGCAGACGGGTTGGGCTAGGCAATGTCCAGAGGTCCCTTCCAACCTCAACCCTTCTGTGATTCTGTGCCCTGCTTAAATACCTCACGCTACATTTATTCCTATGAAGTGACAATAACAAAATAGCCCTGACAAAAGCAGTTCAGAGTGCAGACTTGTGAAGATTTCAAAGCTAACAATATTTAAGGATAATAGAAAAAATTAGTATTTACATTAAGGAAGTCCTTGAGCTTTTAGTTACAAATCTGTGGAATTCCTCATCTGCCAGTCTTTGGCAGAGGGTTGTATCCTTCATCACAGTATTGGAAAGGGCTGAGCAGGAAAATCCTCTGAGGACAATGTGACATGAAAACTACAGCAGTCTAAGCAGGTTCACTCAAGAAAGGATAAGATATTACAGATGCATTTATAGGAGAGGTAGCAAGCAGAGGTGAAACAATTTCTTAACACTGTTTTTTAACTCTTTAATCTCCCTATTGCCAGTCAGGCTTTACTTTCCTATTTGCCTCTTACAGCGCACCGGTAATTGTCTATTCACATTATCACTGAAAAAAAAAGCAAAAAGTGGGGAAAAAAAAAAATAAAAAAAAAAAAAAGAAGCAAAGCTCAAATCATCCCAGAGTACTTCTTTATGGCCAATTTAATGACCGTGTTCAGTTTGAAATACAGCAGTTCTGCTCTGTCTGGTTCAGTACTTATTGTCTCCAAAAAGTAACTTTAAAAGTGCAACTGAGTTTGAAAAGGGAAAAAAAAAAATCTGAGATAAGGAATTCCAAAATCAAATTTCCTTGTAGAATCTCAGTACCACTCCCTGTATATTGTGCCGTAGTCTTTAACTTCACAGAAATGAATACCTGTGTGTGATGGCAATGTCCGTCCTTTTGTGAGCCTCCTCCACCAGAGTCATCACATCTGGCAATGAGGTTTTTACACTGTTCGTGTCAACTGAGATACTTGTCACATCTGTCTGGTGCCTTTTAAACACAAGATGAAGTTCTGCTGGCATTATAATAACTTTTAAGTGTTCTATGTGAGTGATAACAAAATGCGTATTTATGGATGTACATTGATACAAATATGAGAGTTTGCTTGTACATGAGCACAAATTGATTTTCCATATAATTAAATTAATTTATTTCACATTTTAATTGTTAATACCTGAATGTTTTGGTTATTAACAAGAAAATGTCTTCTCTATTTCTGCAAAATGTAATTAGTTTTAAGGTCAGAAGGTGCTGTAATATCTTGTTTTGGTTTGTATTTCTGTGTACTACAATATACACTGATGTCCCTGATATATAACTAGGCTTTGGAACAGGATGCCTTTGGAGGCTGTGGAATTGCCACCGCAGTAAGACAAATAGTCTCAGGAATAGTTCTCAGGAACGTTTAGGTGTACTTATTGTACTTGCATGGCAGAAGGCAAACTCTTTTTGTCCTGTTAAGGACAACTTTTCCAGGATTCCTAGCAAAGAAAAAAGCTCAAGAAGCAAAGTCCTTTTTTTGTGTGTACCTATTTGGGAAAACAGAATGCCCTCACTTTGTCTGGCGGTGATGTCATCCAAGGGGTGCTACAGCTGATGGCTGGCACAGCTTTTGGAACAATAAAGTAGTTCGACTAAAATGTGTTGTTCTAGAGACTGAGATGTGTGTTTGCATGCCAATTTTCAAGTTACTACTGCTTGTGGCTGTCATGGTATGTGTTCAAGATTTGGAATTTGCTTTGGTCACTGTATGTAATTTCATTATCAAGTTAATTTCCCGCAGCGCCCAGAGACGATCTACAGTTTTGTTACTAGAAATCTTAACATTCTGTACTGCATTTACTGAGAGAGATAACTCTTTGTTTTTCAGAACTTCCATATGGCTGGGAGAAAATTGATGATCCCATTTATGGCACTTATTATGTTGAGTAAGTTCGCAAGTTCAATATTATGTTACTGTTAATATGTCATAACCTAATACCAGTATCCTCTGCAGTGCTTAGCCTGGCAAGGCATGGGTACGATTACTTGACATGTTAAACTGAAGGTAAACCAGGAATTCTCAGTCATCAATACAGCTAATGTGTCCAAATATATTCAGTGTGTCTCCAATCAGTGACTCAGGCATTCAGTCATTCTCTTTCTCCAGGGTCTCATTTCATGGTATCATTCCAGATGATGTTTGTACAAAGATCATTAAAGAAATACTGTATTTTCCATGTAAGGTTTGTATATCCAGTGAGGTAAAGATCTTGTTAATCAATGAACAGAGCAAAGCATAATCATTTTAGCTCAGTTAAGATCCTTTTCTGGGTAATCCTTCCTTGCTGCAAATCAGATGTTTACACCATTTGTACCAGAAGGCAGGTTATTTATACACTACATGTAAAATTTTAGGGATGTTGTGTTTTATTTTGTACTTAAAAGTGCAGCTGGAAAGAAGAGAATATAATTTTCTATTTACACAGCACAATCCTTGCTTTCATTTTTTTTTTTCAGATTTTGTTTTAGTCATGAAACAAGAAAAAAAAGATTCTTACTCCTCTGTGCAAAGGGCAACAGAAAGAGGGGGGGGTTTAAGTACTACATAGAACCTGTTCTGGCCAGTTCCTGCACAAGATAAGTAAATCAGAGAGATGATTTTCTCTGCTTTTTAGCTTAATGCAGTGAACAAGACTTACACAAAGTGAATCTAGACTCAAAATTGTGATACCTGTTCAGAGTGGTCAGTTCTCACCCTGCTCGCTGCACAAACTATGGGGCAGGGTGGGAGAAAGCCACTCCCCATCACCGTGCAGGCAGTGTTTTGAAAGCCTGAGAAAGGTCTATCCATTAGTTCCTTTCATTAAAGAAAAGAGATATTTAGAGAAGATGGCCCCTGACCTAAAATCTCAATTTCAAATCCTGGCATTCAAGCAGAAAATATATTCTAGTTGTTTCATACAAAATAGAGAATTTTGGTTTGTGCGTCATAACATTCCCTTCGTCTCTCAAATCTGTACCAACTCTGTGACTGCAGGATCCCTCTGGACAAACACTAGGGCTGCAGCTTTTCCAGACCTCAGGATCTGCTGCTATCAACATGCACAGGGTAGAGCTGGACAGAGAGCTCAAAAAACCCCTCTGATTTCTGGAGGGCTTGAAGATTAAGATTGTCTTTTATCTACTGCTGTTACAGCAGCAGCTTGTGGATGCCCGTGCACCTTCCCTATCCCTCCTACAAAGCAAACAAACTTTTCAAACAGTGTTTGGGCACTGCCCCACTCACTCCTCCTGTCCCATTCTCCAAATGCCGGAGCACCTGCTCTGCTGGTTTGTCCCCAGCTTGTTCCCTGCCCTCCGGTGAGAGAGCCAGCAGCCCCATCTGCTTCTCTGCTCAGCCCAAATCAGCTTAGGCAGTCCAGATTCAAGCGAAAAGATAAGCAAGTTTTTGAAGTCCCTACGTAATGCCATTAAATTATCCTGTCTCTTTATGCCCAAGTTCTTTTATGATGTCCCCAAGTAGCTTGGAGCTGGAGTTCTCGTATCTCTCTGTACTTAACCCCCTCTGAAGATTTCTGCAGGTGCAATTCTGCAGCTGCTGGGTGTAAGTCTTCTGCCCCAGTGCTTTCTAGTGTATTTTGGCGAGTAACAGGTGTTGTGCAATTTCTGTGTGTTAATCTCTTCCCGAGACCCTGCTTTGTTGTTAGCACAGCCCAAGGCATTCCGGCATCGGTTGGGCTCACACTTCACCACAGAGTCAGAAAAGGAGCAAGTGTTAATCTCCGTTTCATGTCCATCCGCAGGTAAACAGACACAAGGCACCAGGCCCAGATGTTGTTCTGCAGTTACCTACTTTAAAGCTGTTAGTGCCAAATTTATTAATCCTACCACAGATAAGATTTCTGTAAAAGATATATCAAACCCACTGCAGGCTCAGAGGTTTTTAGAAGTGGAATGGATGTTCACAGGGTGGCATTAAAACTGCAGCAGTGCTAAATTCATAAGGAGTTTTATAGTCAGTAAAATGTAGCTGTGCTTTAATTTGCTGCCTGAGCTCAGTAAGTTTGAAACAAAGATTGCTTTCCATTTTTCATGCTAAAAAGTGGCAGTGACACCTTTTTTATTACCAGTATTCCACAGATGAGTTCATTTTTAACTAAATACAATCAGATTACAATAAACTCTCTTAATTATGTCATAAAACTGGGTAAATCATGAAAAGTTAGGTTAGGGACTTTCACACATTCAAGCCCAGTCCCATTTTACATGCGGGCCTTTAAAACTGCCAGCGAAAGAAGGGCTTGTACTCTGCTCACTGAAATACTCATATCCCTTGGGAAGCTTGTAAGGATGAGCAATGAGGCAGACGGACTCAGGTTCGCCTTACAAGGGCCAGCCATGCTCAGCTCCAGTATTCTGAGACCAGAGGAAAAGCTAAACAAGAAACAAAGAGAAACCTCAAAGGTCTTGCTAGCAAAGTTTAATAAAGACTAATCACACCGTATTTGGAAATGCTCTTAAAAAATAAGGTCCCCAATATAAAGTCCTGTCTTAATCATGCATGAATGTAGGTGTGAGTCATTATTAAAATTTTCATTTGCCTAGTTATGCAGGTCCAGGCTTCATTTGTAAGATGTAGACATTTGACATAAATGATAAGTGTTTGCTATACGTGGGTTAACTTTCATGCAATTTTCTATTAATTTATAAACTAAGAACTAGCAGCGCTTAGCTGTGAAGGGCTATGGAGAGAATGTGGTTATTAGAGTGCGCTGGGTCTTTCGGCATTCTAATAGCTCAGAGATTATTTCCCTCTTTAAGGATGATTAACTACAACACAGAGCTCAGTTGCCAGACATAGTTTCCTTAATAGAACAGCTAAATCAGCCATACAGGTATTTATTCTGGAAAAGTATACCTCCTTAACTTACAATTTCTGATGAGACTCGGTTATTACTCAAATAGAAAAACTTATTTCAGGTCTTTTTGTCGTTGTAAAATATCAGGAGCTGAATGTGAAGAGGACTTAGGTGCTTATAAGTTATGCACCAGAATGTCCATCTTTTAGGCATCCTGATCCTCAGAATTACTTCAGCAGGTTATAGGCAACAATTTCAAAAGTTAGTAACTAAGTTAAGTAGTTAAGAAAAGGAGATAGGTTGAACTGCTAATGCGCGAACATTTTGGCAGGGCTCCGTATCTTGGCCATCAACTAAAATTTGCATACTAGGCATTACTGCCCATAAATCTCTTAAGAGTTTGTTTCGGTTATCTTAAGCACACATAACATGAAACACCACCACAAAAACAACTTAGCCTGGCCACATTTGCTGACGAGATGGAAGAATGGTGCCTATGTCTTACAGGATGGCTGGTGGTGGTAGTACCTGCTCATAGCACAAGGGACACTGTTTCAGCTGCACAGATAAATGCAGCCCAAAACCAAACTGAGGGGCTGTCCCCAGTAAGCACGCTGCTGGCTAACGGTAGCACCAACCACCCCATCTTCTCTGCAGAGGGAAATTCAGGGTTCCTAGGACCAGAAAGCAAACAAAAGGAAGCGTGATTCTTCTGTACAGTCACAATGGCACTAGGAAAAATTAGTTGGGTTCTCATCTTTGGATTAGGCTTTTATATTGATATGCATTGTAGAAGATAGAGGGAAAAAAGTGAAGATAGAAATGCTCACTGAATTAGATACTGTGAGCAATGAGCAATACATTTTTGGATCACATCCAAAATCGATTTTAACCACAAAGGCACTTATTTGTAACCATCTCTAAAACTCGATTTGGCTTGTCTTGTTAAGGTCTAGGTTAGTAATACCTGTTTTGTATGCAGTTGAAGTAGCTAGATAAAAGGCCAGAATGTCCTTTCAAGGGAACTACTTAGCTTAATAACTTCTTTCTCAGGTAAACTCATCAGTAGCAATTTTTCTGATTTAACCATGAAGTTGTATAGCACTTAAAATTGCATGAAAGGGAGGCGTTTCATGGCTTGTCAGTCTAGGTGCTTAAATCCAGTGATACTGACTGATAAAAATGACTGGTTATCAGCATAATTTTATTTTCTCTGATTTCTGGACACAACATTTAATGTAGCTTTTTTGAATTTGTTGGAATTCTCACGTTGTGCTTTGGAGACTGCACTCTACTGTAAACCAGTCAAAATATGGGAATAAATTTGAGCAAAGAATTATTAAGATTGCACCAACACCTTGAGGTGCTTCAAGTACCTCTGCTAGTCTTCCTGTCTGATCTGCTAGGAAGAAAAAAGTCATTTCAAGATAGCCATTCTGTGTAAAGGAACTAAACCACAACTTAAACTCTACGTAGAAACTGCAGAGAGACAGTGAATAACAGATTCTAGCTGTGTTGTCAGTACTACAGCAACTGATATTCCTTGAGCCATGGACACACCCTATATTAGGTAAAATCCCATCTTTTTTTATATCACAGAACCACATATAAGTTATAATGTAGGTCTGCAAGAGGCTTCCTGCAGCACTGAGGTGTGCCCTGCAACTACAGCACAACACTAAGCATAATGCAGGGTCCTAAATGCAGATCTGTAGTGTGATCTTGGATATCCATGAAACTGCGTAATATGGCACAACAGCTATGAGAAAACCATGGACTTCTGGAAGGGCAACTGAAGACCAGGGCAAGATACTTTAAAACCTCTAAAATAAGACGTGATCCCTACGTTGAAGCAATTAAGCCGCTGTGTAGCAACCCTGTTTTTAACCTCATCAAATGCTAACATAAAATAAGCTAGACATTTTACCCCATATCTGCTATTGGAAGCTCTTTTGTAATTTCACGCTTTCAGGCTTGTAAGAAGCCTATAGATTTCAAGTCTGAAATCCTGACATCTTTAATACATTCCAGTATTTACTTCCAAATGTACTCATTGAATGAAATTGTGTATCAGAATTAATTCTGCTTGAATAAAAAGCTAAAACTCCTTTGGTCTTCTATCACAGAGGACTCTCTCTTTCACTGGTCTTCCTGTAAAACCTTTTTTATGGATTCGTTTTACTTGGTCATGGGTGATCAGAACTTCATGTAGTTTTCCATGTAATGTTTCATCACTGCCTTGTGTAATGGGAAAAGTGGTATTTCCTTCACAGTATTGAAATACCTCACATGATAGCTGGTAGCACAAAAATTACCTTTTTCATGCTTATGTTAGTGGTTCATGGTTACCCTATGAACATGTAATGCATGTAAGTCTTGTCTTCATTTTTAAATGGTGAACTTTCTCTCCCTTCCATCATACACGTCTAGGTTTGCAATAGACAAAGGTGATGAAGACCCTGACAATTACAGCACAGTCTAACTAGGAAACGGAAGCCTAGAAAAGGAAAGCCTGCAATCTTAAGCAGCCTGTCTGAAGAAGGAAAGAAACGAAAGAGACTTTGTCTGTCTGCTGCATAAATTAAAGCTTACAAGAAAACTATTAATCAAAATTTTAGAGTACAAGAATGAGTTAGAAGCCACTTGAATGAGTTATAGCCATGTTAACAAAGTAGCAGCTCCAGGATTTATCACATTTGCTTCCTGTCATTAAATCAAATATTCTTTTACATGACTGGAAATCTTCTCATTGCATTAGCTCTGGACACTAAATCCTGATTTTCCAAGTGTTTTGCACTCCCATAGGACTTGTGGCCTTCCCTCTATCTCATTTCTTAATGGCAATTCCACTTACTTTCTCCGAAGCAGTGGTAGGATCTGAATCCCAAGGGACCTGAAAAGTGTTTAATGTGGCATAAAAGGTCATTTCAATATAAATTGAAGGTATTCAACTCTTTTTAGGATCTCAGAGTTTCAAAAGTTGCCAGGTCACCTCTCCAAGCGCTTAAAGCCCATGACTGGGATTGGATTTTCAGAAGAACTTAATACATAGTAGCTCAGTGAGAACAAATAACTGACGTGATTGAAAACCTGCCCTGCTCTACATATGTATTTATTTCCCCAGAACAACATTTGCACCACAAAATCCTTCTCAGTTGTGATCCTATCGTGATCCTGTCTTGCGGAGTTGTTCAATGCAGTTTACTAACTTGTTTTGCCTTCTTCAGAAAACATGTGAAACATATCACAGGACAGGATTGTAGGATTACTCATAGATTGGTAAAATGTATACTTTAAATTAAAGATTGATGAGAGTATGTAGTTAAGACAGTAGTTCTAAACACAATACAGAAAATTAGTGGTGTAATGACAGAGATATATGTACTGACCTGTTGCAGGAAATGTAAAACAACAAGGAAAAAGAAATGTATATTAACTTTTCTTATATTTCAAATATTTATCTAGGTAGTTTTAATCTACCGTCTGACTTAGTTTCTGCAACATCCCATTTTTCTGAACAGCTGAGAAGATAAATGCCATAGAATTAAAAAGAAATCACCTTCAGTTTATTTCCTATGTTAGATTTATTTCTAAGCTGCAGTCATAAAAGCAGTCTGTGTCCTAGGCTTTGCTTTTTGTGTAAGTGATTAAGTAATTTCACTTACAGCTAACTGATAATAATGCACAAAACTGGTTCAGATCCTTTGAATCATGCACAGAACAATGCTCGTACTAGAGACATGAAAGACTTGTTGTAGCATGCTTCAGCAGTACTGCTATTTAATATGGAGTCCCATAGATCAGAACCGTTTCTCTCTAGCAGAGTTCAGCATATTGGAATGACAGGACAATTCTCAGTGCTGTTCATTACGCAATGCGCTCGATTTTGCATTTCTCATCCCTGGCAAAATCATATGGAGTGTAAGGGACACGCTCAGGCCCATTGGGATATCGTAATGGCTTCGGTATCTAGCCAGACACACCTACGTCACATACAGCATCCTGTTGTGAAAATGATCATTTTCCCCAACTGAACCCAGTTTTTAATCAAACCCGAATTTTTTCCAGCCACATAAATAGAAGAACACAATTTGAAAACCCTGTCCTAGAAGCAAAAAGGAAGCTACAGCAGCATAACATGCCCAACGCAGAACTTGGAACAAAGCCTATGCAGGCCCAAGGTTTCCGAGGTACAGTACCGTGTCAGCTATCTTAGTTAAGATGAAACATCCTGCTCTCCTGTTTATTTGACAACGGTTTTGTCATAGTCTGATTAAAACAATAAGTGTTGCCAAATCTCACAATGTTATCACCTATGTCCTAGCATTTTTCTTCCCTAAATGTCTGAGCTCCCAGAGTTGCAGGACTCAAGAACGACATAAAATACTCTAACCATCAGAGGCTTAGAGAAAAGGCAGAAGAGTTGACCCTAGCGTTTCCTAAAGACTGAGACACAGAAAGCACAATAAGAGCCCCAAAGTAATTTTCTAAATAAAATCATAAATTCTATTCTTGGGAATGTATGACTCTCTCTTGAGCACGCGAGGTTGGCAACACTGAAATAATTAATTGTACTTTCTCTAAATTACTGTTAATTGATGTTTGGTATGTTTCTAAGCTAGCTCATCTAGCAAGCATCAATTAAGTTAAAAGCCTCAAGCACTGCGTTATAGGAGTTTACAAGAATACAGCCTCTCGGTAACGTAAAAATTAATGTGCTTAAAATGGGCTGTATGAGCAGCAAACAGCATCGGTAGCGACAAATAAACTTTAAGGTTATAGCCAGCAAATGAGGCTTGTTCTCCTTTGTAACAGTAGAAAGCTTCTCATCAACCTTACCTAGACCCAAACTCGCCCACCCGCGCCCCGTTCCCAAGAGGTCCTGCAGCGTGAATGACCTGTCCCAGTGCCGGCGCGACCCCGGCGGGACGCGCAGGCTGCACGGTACGTCCCCCGCTGCCGGCCAGCCCGACCCAGCCCAGCCCATCGCGGCAGCAGCTGCAGTCACAACCTTTGCACATTCCTCCCACCCATCCTCACCAGGCTCAGCACGGGAGAGCGGCACGGGGAGCCCCCACCACCCACCACTGCCCACCGTGGCACGCGGAGAGGGGACACAGAGGTTGCACAGCCATTACGCGTATCACTTGTTGGATGCCGAAACCCCATGTGTTTGGAGAGGAAAGCTCACCTAATGTTTAGCACTGCTTGTTAACAAATGGAATAAGATGTTCAGGGGATATTTTCCTTATCGCAGATGGGAGGGAAATTATGGAGAATGTGTTACTTTGCAGACAAAGCTGAATTTATAGCTTAGGAAAGAGGTTTTAAAATTGCCTCACCGATCATTTTTATTGTTGTAATTATTTTAGCTACACAATACCCGCTTCTAAATATATTTTTAATATGAAAGAATATTTATAATTCCCCACTTATGGATGATCTGCCATAGATAAGAAACAGGTTTTAAACTTTGTATTAATACAAGATCTCACAAATATTTTTTTCCTGGAATGCCTGCACCCTTTATTTTCTTGGTTTTCGTACACTGTCACCTGCTGTCAGCCGATATTTTTATCTGCTGTTCCTGCTGGTTTGTGACTAGATCAGAACTTTTGCCTTTCTTGTTTGTGTTGACTGATGTAGAAAAACCACTCTTCACCCGTGATGCATCACAGCTGAAGGGGACTTTCCTCAGCACAACTCTTAAGAAAAGCAACATGGGTTTTGGATTTACCATCATTGGTGGGGATGAGCCAGATGAGTTTCTTCAGGTGAAGAGTGTAATTCCTGATGGGCCTGCAGCACAAGATGGGAAAATGGAAACAGGTAATTAAGATGGTTCCTCTGTTCTTTTATACGAGAGGTAGAATGAGAGATTTTGAATCTCACTCTTTCCGTGAATGTGTGTATTTTTCCATATTACCTTCTGCATTAATGTATAATGTCTATTCTGTGAGATAAACTTTTCAGATGAAATGCTCTTGTAATTTTTCTTTCTAGTAATGCCAAGTAGCTTATTTTTTCCCATTTAGCAATATTTGAAAGGAGAAAAGATCTCCGAGTTCTCCTCTGTAAAAATGGGATTTGATGTTCTTTGGTTTATAGGCTGTTTACTCAAGGGGAGTATGTGCATAGGAAAAAAAAAGAGATGCACAGAGAAAGCACAGACTACTAAGTGCAAATTTATTTCTTTAGAAGAATGGTTTTGCAAAATAATCAAAGTCAAGTTTAATCTGACATTGTTCTCGTTAGAACCATCAAAACAAGAGTTTTCAGGGTGGCATATGGCCACGTAGGCATCTGTGGCCTACTAATAAAGAATCTGTGAAAAGTAACTAATAAAAGAAACTTCCTCTGAAGACATTCAAAGCTGCTCTTAAGATCTGGACCACCACTGGAAATATTTTCCTGTCCATGGATTGATAAAGATTGGAAACCAATGTTTTAAAGGTCTGGAGGGTCACATCAGGTCTATACAAGGATGTAACATTTTTGGAGGAAGATTAACTCAGTTTCCAAACCAGATACCATCTCCTGTAGGAGAAGACAATCAGAGAATAATAGAATAATTTCAGTTGGCAGGGACCTCTAGTCACCAACCTCCTGCTCAAAGCAGGGCTAACTTCACGGTTGGATCAGGTTGCTCAGGGCTTCATCCATGGGGCTTTAGAGAAGTTTTTAAGACGGAGATCCCACAGCCTCTGTGGGTTCCTATCCCAATACTTAACTAGTCTCATGGTGAAGATTTTTGTTCTTTAGATCCAATTGAGATTTCTACTGGTGGAACTGGTTACCAGTGTTCCTGTGTTCGTGCCGCCCTGTCACCATGCACTGTCTCTCCCCAGCAGTCCTCGTTCCTCAGATAATAGTCAGGCTGCACGCTGGTACTGGGACATATGTGTAGTTTTTCCTTCCGTTTCTCACCAAGACTTTACAGAAGAAATTCTAGTTTGGGAAATTCTAGTTTGGGATTTAACTGCTCTCTGCAGAAAACCAAATTCATGGTGGCCAGAGTCACTGCAAACATAAGAGAATTCCCTAGCCTGTGGCAGGTCGCTGCGGATGGACCACAGCAGCAGAGCAGGATCCTTTTAGTGTGTTATGGTATAGGAGGCAGACGCATCGATGGGCACCAATAATGTGGGTGGAATGGTCCCAAGTGATTCTTCTGGAAATTTCCTTTCATCCTTTTGTTGTAGCAAAGAAATTATCTGGACTACTGTGTGTCAGAAAAAATCACCCTGAACTCTAGTTTATTCTGTAGGACTCTTCAGGACTTTGCAAGTAGGAAGTGTGAAGGTTGTGAAAAGCATTATTTTTAAAACACTGCAATTTGCCTCAACTCATATTACAGCTGTCATGATATTTGTGATGCCAAATAGATAAATAGTTAATTTATGTAAAGAAGTAAAATGTAAGTAAGAAGTAGAATATAGATTGTTGCCATTAGTTTTATAAGAAAATCAGTCTAACAGCTTTTTAATTCTCAATTCTTTTTGCCATTTTAACTTAATGCAATTTGGCTCCCAAAGGCAAAATTAAATTAGCTGATTAAGTGAACAAAGAATACAACAGTCTTCCTAAAGTTCAGGAGATTTTAGTAACATGAACTTCATTTTTCCTAATATTTATATATTACCTGATACACTGTATGAGAGATTTTCCTTGCTTGTCATGTTTTAGCACTCAGGTATAGTTACACGCTAATCCATCTGAAGGATGGACTGGTTATCGGTGAACTTCCAATGGAGAATTTTTCTCTGGAAAAGAGAGTATCCTTGCAAAATACTTAAATTTTGATGTTGAAATTGAATATGGGTGTCATAATACTGTTGATGGTGATTATTGTAGTCACAGATTGTGATGGGAATATATAGGAAAAATGTGCTTTAAAATACATAGAAATAACATTGATTTTTTTTCCCAAGGTAATTAATTCAACTATATTAAGAATGCAAGACAGAAATGTACATTCAGATATATAATCACTCTATAATTATGTGAGCCCGATATGTACAAAATTACATCTCAGAATAAATTCTGGCCTCAGATGTCTTCGTTTTTGAGAATAGTGACAGAGTTCTGATGCAAAGTAATTGGAGAATCTCAGGCTAATGATTATGGCATCTAACATGGTTTCTGTGAACATTTGAAGTGATTTCTAAATATGATAATGGTAAAATGAAAAAGTGTTTAAGGTCAGAATATTTATAGAAGTACTATTCAGCAATATGCTTCTATTTCCTGATATCCAATCCTTTTCACACTTCCTGAAGTAGGATTTCGCTCTCTATTCAGCCATTTTACAATCTAGACCACTGGAGGTATGAAAGCCTCCCAGGTTCCATCAATAGCATTTTTTTCATAAAGCTGTTAAGATCTTATGTTTTAAAACTATTTGAAACCACATATGTACCCTTTTTTTTGTTAGGTAGACATCACTGGATGATGCATAGAGCTTTTAAACTGGATTTTATTTATTCTTTTGTCATGAACTGTGTAGCATTGTGCAATTTATGGGCACTCCAGCTATGATCACAGTCATAGCAGGCTTTGATAAATGATCAAAATATCAGATTGTGGCAGTAAGGCATCATAGGAGAAAGCTTGAGGACAGTGGCACTGTGATCTGTGAAGAAGCCTGAGCGTAAGGGATAACCTCAGGTGCTGGTGCTCCTGGCTGTAATACCCCTCTGGACCCTTTCCCTTGCAAGGCTGATCCTTTTTTTCTGGCCAAGTGGTAAACAAAATCCTAGTGTTTTAGACCTGCATCAGATATGGAGAAAAAAGGAAAAAAAGGCACCATCTTCATCTTACCTGATCTTGGCCACAGGCTGAAGACACCAGTGCTGTATGTTGTCCTAATTGTTAAAGAAACAAGCTCATAGAAAACTAATATTGCAACTTTGATTTACTTCTCCGCCCAAAATCTAATTTAGGGGTCAGATGCAAATGCTATTCAAAAAGAAGGTTGAATCTATGTAAGATGTTATTGTCACACTTTTTAACGTGATCACAACACAGTGAATTCACCCGTAGGTTTCAAAATGAAACAATTTTCGATTTCATCCCTTGGAACATGCAAGCAGCTGCCTGACGGTGACTTGGCATTGCTGTGATGCTATGAAACAATTAAAGCAGTGAGGCAAACTGATGCACTGAGATGCAACAAGAGATATCTGAGGTCCTGGTGGTCTAACACCACCACTCAGTGCCCAGTGCTGGGCAGTAAGAGGTAGCTGTAGTTGTCTCAGACCTCACAAACCTCACAAGCAGACTCAGAGGAACCACCCTCAGAGGATCAGTCAAAACTAGCCAAAATTACGTTCCTGATCCTATTTGCCAGATGTTTCAGAATTCCTAAGGGTTATTATGCCCTCGTGTAAACCTAGCATCTGTAAGCTAATGGCTGTTAATAATACTGCAAATGCCTTTCTAGGACATGTTTTAGCATTTGGAGCTCAATCAAGCTGCTGGATATGAACATTACACTCCATAGCGTCTCCATCTACCTCAAGACAGCCTAGGAGCTGATACCAGATTCTTTCCTGAGAGGTTACATTGCTTTGTCTTGTCTGAAACCTCATGCTGCCAATAGAAAACTGTCTGCATTTAAGAGGCCCCTGCAACCCATTAAAATGCTGAGTGAATGTCATTGGTAAAAGGCTGCATCTACATGAAAAGATTTTTATACACTGAGTGATTTTGAATGACTGCTGTTCTAAGGCAAACAAAGATTTAGGCCTGCAGCAGAGTCAGATAAAAGCTCAACCTGCAAAAGCAAAAACTTTCCTATAATTCTCAAGGTTATTCAGTGGACTAGATAAACTGAAACACTCCCACATAATCAAGCTCAGGAAAGGTTCTCACTCTGTGCATTTCAGCAAGTTCCAGTTCCTTTCACCAAAGTTTCCAGGAAACAGATTAAAGACGTGGTGTACAAGTGATTAATTGAGTCTGGTGATGACCCTTCTGACTGATGAATAACTATGGTCATTGCAGGTTGAACTTTCCAGAAATGTATATACATCTGTGATGAATTGTCATAGCTCAACAGTGTAAATCAAGAAATTGGAAACATGCTCCTTCATTTCATCAGCCAAGCATACACTTGGCCAGCTCCAAAGTGCTAAATCATCTGTAAACAATGCAGACTTGGGCTTTTTAAGATGCTATTCTCTCAGGAATGGTAGCTTCACTGTATTAGTTAATCTACTCTAGAAATAAAAATTCATAAATGTAAGATAAGGGTCAGCTAACAGATACAGATGTCTACGAGGCAGATGTCTACACCTACCATATGAGTAGACATCTGCCACTTCTAGATAACTGGATTAGGATGAAGCCCAGGGACTAGAGATCTAGAGGTCAGTCCCACATCTACCACTCAGAATTTCTACTGCACCTGAGAGATTGCCAAAGGGAATGAGCTAGCCATTCGAAATACTGGAAGGAGTGACCTGTGGCATTCCTGCTATCCATGGGCCTACCATCAAGATGCATAAAAACAATCTTCTGTACATGATGAATTTCTCAGGAATCTGAGGTTACTCTAAATGTAAGCAAATCAGAGAGGCTGCACACTTGTTGATCTGCAAAGTCATAAATGTTGTTATTCACTCAAATAGGAGCAAATGTAAAGCCATTATCAGGTGGCTGACCCTAGTGTCACTAAGCTTAGGGAGTAATTATCTAGTCATCATTCAAGCATATTTTTCCACAGTAAAGCTAATATCTCACAACCTCTGTAAAAAGTAGAGTACTCAAGACAGAAGGAATTGGGGACAACTGCAAAAGGATGAATTTTTACAGATGCAAACAGATCCTTAGTTCTACTCCCTGTTTGTCTATTGTCAGTTCAGATGAACAAAATCATTATCTCACCCAATGTCAGATCAGATGAGATCCAAGCTTTCCAGCTTCAGCAACACCAGAAAAGGTGAACTGTGTATGAACAAGGAACGTCCTCAATCCAAAGAACCAAACATGTTAAAATTTAAAAAAATTGAAAAAATAAAAAAATAAAAAAGATGTTTTGTGCAGTCATCTGGGAATATGAATACTGTCAGAATATCACTACAGGACTCAGCGTATTGTGATCACGCACCACTGTACCTATCTTCTTTTTCAAACAGCTCAAGTCCCTCACACACACAATTAGCCATGATCCATCTGACAATATTGCCTTTTACAATACTCCTCCTCCATGGTAGCTGACTGTTTACCACAGTTGTCATCTCAAGAAGTTCCCTGACCAGGAGGTCAGTAAGGAACAGGTCACACACGTATGTAGGACTTCATTTCCACAATACTAGAAGCTGGCTGAAATTTCGATAGCTCACCTCCCTGACACCCTATTACCACCTTATCTGATGGCACCAGGAAGACTGGCCTCCCCAAATGAAGGTGTTGCATTAGGAACATGGGAGGTTGTGCTACTCGTTGGACTGCTGAGGAAGGAGCCTTTTCATTATCCTTATGCGTCTCCAGGCTAAACCACTCTTTTTAATATATACCAAGCCCTCACCAAATGTCAGTCTTGCAGCAAGCTGCAAGCTTATGCCACATGGCAGGTCTGTGAGCGTGGAGCAGCATACACAAAACCAGCTTGAGTTATCAGCCTCCCACAGGACCCTTGCTCTGTTTGGAAGCTAGGATGTTTCATCTGAACTGGAAGTTGCCTTTTGTCTCCCCATTTCAGTGTAGCTAAGACCAAAGATATCTCTCTCTTCAGACGTTGGCATTAATCCCATGGAGTTAAGAGAAGGAAAATTAATTGTCTGGAAAGTAACTAACAGCAATAACAAAAAATATTTCAGGCATCACCAAGAGTGACAATTTCTGCCACCCGTGTTAGGCCAGTCGGTGTGGATCGGTGCTATGTTTACTGCTTGTGTTCCAACTCCCTCCAGCAAAAGCAGCTGAGGAAACAGTGCAAAATACAACAGAAACAGTATATTTGCATCATGCAGAAACAAAATCATTGCATTCTCTGTTCAGCCACAATACCCACAATAGCTTTCATCAGTGATGCTTGTTATATTTTCCTTTTTGTGAGCCAAACCAGGAGTAACCATTTGGTAAAACCTCAATCTGGATTTCTAAAACAAGTCCTCATTCATTTCACAATTTAATTTGGGTTTTCAGGGAGAGGAGATTGAGAGGGTATTGAGGCTGGAACTCCAATGTGAATGTTGTGGTCTTTACACCCTACATGAGGATGGAGCTAAAGAATGCCCTGCTAGTTCATAGCTGCGACAAATGGCTATCTAGGGGCTGCACTTCAATTTTATTTTCTTTGTGCACTACACAGCATCCCACTTCGTTCAATCCACTTTATATTTCACACTGTAAAAGCTTGCATATCTCATGTAACTAATGCCAAAACTGTTCAAGAGGTGTACGAGTAAAATTAATGCTGACTTTTGAGAATCTTCCCCATATAGACTGATGCAGTGTTGCTGGTCCTTACAATTTTACCCTGAATCTCTGTATAACCAAAATTCTTCAAAGAGCAACTCCTTTTCTTTTTTTCAAAAAAAAGAAGAGGGCTAAATGTGAATGTTATCTTAAATTTTAAAAGATAGAAGTTGCTATTCCCCTAATTGCAGAGGGAAGCTCTGAGATACGACCTCACTATACTTAAGAGGTTTCAAGCAGAAAGCAAAGAAAAAATGCCAATTTTACTGTTTACTTGATATCATGTATTGAGACTGTTACTTTGGCTGGGGGAAGGGATATGTCTTGTCATTTTGAATGCTTGATGGTGACAGTAAAAATAATACTTGCATTTTTAGGAATATTAAAAGTGGAATATTAAAAGCAGAATATTAGCAGAAAGATATTATTCTTTTTCAATCCCCCTTTCTTTCCTCTTTTAAAGTAGGAAATTCATTGAAACCTGCATGTAAATAAATAGATCAGAAGACAGCACTTAGGTTGCTAGAAATTATTAGTACTTGTGCCATTTTTTCTAATATTAATTTTCAATTATATTTTTGTTGTTGTTTTTATTGCTTTCATATAAAACAAACTTGCTACAGTGGTGACAGTAATTTCTGTAAATTGCTTTTCACGTTAACCTGGGAAAAGTGTCTACTTCTGTCAAAAAGTTACTGAATTTTAATCTTCATGAGGTTTCCATTTTAGTGTTTTCTTCACATTTTTCTTGTTTTGCTACTCACTAGATTGTTAGGCACTCATTGAACAATAACCAGAACAAAGATGAGCCTACACTAAAAAATTCTTATCTATATTTTGTATACCACATGCTGTTACTGTCTACATCCAAAGGTCTTTGCGCATCTCATCAAATTTCTTTGGTTGGCTGGTGTGATATTCACTAGCCTTGTATTGTCCCTGAGGTGCAGAAAATCTGTATGTCACTATCTGTTCTGCCTGATACAGTGCTAGAGCTTGAGTCCATGCTGCCTATCTATCAAGCTACTGAGTATTCATTAAGCACTGCATACCAATCTTTCATTTTAAAACCATTCACTTTGCATAAATATTCCTCGAGGTACAAAGAGGACTATTGATTCTTCTTAGCCCTGTCATTTGCCAATTTCCTTGGAGTCTTCAATTAGAATTGTTTATACAAACTAGAATAGCAATTACAGCAGAGCATCTAACCTGGTTTTCAAAATGCTTCTGAAAATGGACAGTAAATTCTTTAAGTCACAGGAATAATTAGAAAAAAGTTCTTAGGAACTTCTTGTCTTTGCCTCACACGCTGTCTTGCTTCATGGGATGATTCTGTTTCTGCATTACTGGTACAAATGGAACTCAGTGATCTCTGACTCATATCTTGGCTTTTAGCCCTAAAGTTTGCCATAATTTAGGCATTTTGGGAATCTTCTGTCTCAAGCTGTAGACCTAAGGTGGTTCAAAGTATCACACTGAGGAACGTCGATACCCAGGTACAGTGTCAATAGGGAGGGAAAGGTTACCTCCAGCAGAGAACTGAGTCTACCAACATTTGGGGTCCAATTCAGTTGTGTAAATAGTGCCATTAAAAGTGCCAGAGATCCCACCGAGCGTCCTCCTGCCCTTCCAGGCTGCAGACTCTCTGTGTCATACCTGCAAGTCCCATATGAACATCTCAAATGCCCAAGGCTGCTGTAAATGACATTAGACGCCTACTGAAACAACAACATTCCTCTTTCAATGCCTTAAGAGGAGTGTGTTAATAGATTCCTTTGGTTTTCCTTACCATCTATCACAGCAAGCAGTGGTTGATTCATTACTGTAATAATAACCCTTTTCTGACAATTTTAAGGATATTTGTTTCCTGTAGCCTAATTCAAAGTTCACACTTGTGGTTTTATGAACACTCAAAAGAAATGGCAAAAACCCTTCTAAACTTAATAGGCTTAATTTTCTCTCATTTCACCATTCAAACAACAACATTATAAGAATTCTGATGGTTGAGTTCAACCATATACTGGTGATTATAAATTCATTTTCATCTCTAGCACTTATAATGTTTTGGTTCAGACATTATTGGTGCCCATAAAATATATACCAATATTAGGATTGAATAAAGTATGTAATTCGTTTTCTTTCCTATAGTGACTCTTCTTCAGAAAACTCTTTTTTTTCAAGTCCAGATAATACACAGAAACACAGCAGGAATCTGAAAAGAGCAGCAATCTTTCATTTTTCTTTGATAAAATCCATATTTATACACAGGAGAAAACTCGTATGCATGGTTTATCACATATTTCATTTTGAAAGAAATTCACATTTGGTGACACTATATTTTGATCTATCTTTATCAGTCCTGGGAATGGTAATACGTGCTTGCTACTTGAAAGAGTAAAATATTGGATGTGTAAATAGGTGAAGTTCTGACATATGTAAGTGTGCTGCATAGTCTTCCGCAGGAGAGAATATATAAGCAGATCTTCTTATATGTGGTAAGTTACTTCTAATGGCCAAGGCATTAGAGCAACTCATCCAGCACCGGCTACAGAAAGTTGACCATGTTTGGTTAGAGATGGCTGAGGTCTGAACGCGTCCAGCCATGCCAGATTCCACATGTACAGCGCTTACTGTCTTTATATCTGACTGCTCCACCTTTGACCAGGTTTTCTCTGCAGCTGTGTTTTTATTTAACCCAGAAACCAAAGGTGAAGAAATTTGATGGGAAGAGAGGGCATAATGCTGATGCGATCCATGATAATATAAATAATCCTCTCTCTTATGGACAAATGGAACACAAATCATACACACAAGATGTACACACACTGTTTAGTTTAAGCTGCCAGTCTAGGTGTCTGTAACAAGAGTAAATGGAGATCTTCTGGTGCTCAGAGGTGCGGTATCTTTAGCAGAGGATGAGATAACAGAGAAATCAAGAAAAACGATGAAGTGAAATATAAAAGAGCAAAGGTGAAAAAGCAGAGAGAGTATTTGGAACATGAACCGTTCAAGTATGTACAGCCTCACTTTCCCATTAATTCAAGGCCTGACTCCACGGAAAACATGGCCACAAAGGCCAAAAGCATAGACAAGCAACTAAAACTACGTCATACATATTGCAGTATGCAAAATACTAAGACAGAAGAGATGTTAAATGATTTTTTTCTGTCTACTGTCACGTACTAAGATACTTTTATCCCATTTTACCCTTCGTATTGTCATACACCAAACCAGTGTGTATGACAAGTCTCAGAAGCCCATAAATTCATTCTTCGATCTGAACTCTGTCATACAAAATCTGCAGATTCTGCTACTACGATATTTAACATAGTCCAGGAGATGATAAATATATTGTCATAATCCTCACATTTATTAGGACAATTTTTGTATGTTTTGCAAGTTGCCAGTTGAGTAAGCAGTATGCAATGAACTCAGTGGCTGCCAAAAATGCTGCAGTGGCAGAAATAACTTTTCTCCTATCAAATGTAATTAACATCTATCTCGCATGATTTGGCTATTTGTATGAACAGACAAAAATATACATTGAAAATAATAGTCATCATCTTCTCATGTACCATTTCATTCAAGAAATAATGACATCTTATTGCTTAAAAGAAGAATGATCTTGGAGGGGGAAAGAGCTTCTTTCTATATAGTGAGATGACAGGGAAAGTGAGAACTTCATATTGCAGTAATGAAATTAATAATCTAGAACTATACTTTCCAGTATTATTTCCATTTAAGAATTGATTATGTAATGCCTTTTAAGATACAATTATATTTAGAATGAGAAATATCATTCTTGACAGTTAGCAAATATTTTACTTGAAAAAATTAATTAACATCCCAGAATTTCCCAATCCAAGAGGAGAAACAGTCATTTTAGAACTTTGTAAAGTCCAGTAATTATTGCAGTTAGCAAGTCCCATCATAACTAATACAAATGTTAGTGAAGAGAAGCCTGATGGATGCAGGCTTAAGATATTTAGGCCAACTACTCTGTGTGTCCAATTGTGAAGTACACGTTAAAATGGGAATGTGTGCTCAATCACACATAGATCAATTTTTTGTCAGTATTTTGAGTTTTTCATTTGATACATCGCATGAAGTAAAAATATCCAGAGTTGCATTAGAGATGAAGAAACATTTCCAGGCACGTAAATCATATGCCAGGAGCTATGTGAACCTTTAACTAATGGAGGTTACAGAGACATTTCAGGCAATTTTGTTATGAGTTCACTTCTAAAGCATCTTTCACTGTCTGTTGCTGGAATCAAGATATTAGCATGGATGCACCTCTCATCTGACCCTGTTTAGCTGTTCACATAGCCTTTGTAAGAAGACCTAAGTTTATTCCAGCACTTAGGCAACTGCCTCTTTGTAATTGATGATTCTGACATTTTAAAAAATGGCCTGTTTGTTTAAAAACCTGTAATGAAAATTTCTCAATAACATAAGGAGCACTTTTCAAACCAGGAGGCAGGCATGAAGTTAATCCTGCTGAAAAGTGAAAAGCCCCTGGAAAATTTCACCCAGCCTTTCCTCTCTCCATCCCACAAAGAGTCTTCTCCCCTCAGCAGGCACGTAAGTGCGATATTTATTCTGAGTTGGCGAGTGGAGGTGGAGCTCGAGATGCAAAGCTGCGACCGTAGGCTCTGTGCATGCACCAGCAGGGAGTTGCCTGGGCAGCACTGGCTTCTGCTGCTCCTCATCCAGGAGATTCCACAGGGGAGCGGTGCCATGGCGGCGGAGCCAGTCTTCCTTAGACACTGCTGCTCCGTCATGCCCAGATAAGCGAGGACTGTGTGCAGGAGCTAGACAAATTCCTGGTGACTGGCCCTCGGGAGTTTTGCCAGGTCTCAGCTATCAGTCTCAGGGGGTGAGTAGGTTGCAGGGGAGAAGAGGGTCCCACCTTCAGAGGCTGGGTGCAGGACTGGGAGAAAACTGACTGGGCTACGATTTGCTGGAGCTGAAGATGTGACAATTTGTTTTTGTTCTGCAGGGAGGTAGGGAGAAAAGGCAGTAATTTTATGCTCGGAGATGGCTGGAGAGTGGGTGTTTATGTGTGTGTGTGGGCACCTGTAGAAGGAGGTGGGAGAGAGGAGGGCAAGGTGCTAAAAAAAAGAAGAAAAGGAGCTCTGTGAGATAGGTCTGAGAGCAGTGATGTGAGTATAGAACTTTTAAGCACTGACACTTTCACTCCTTTTGATGTATTGCTTTCTTCTTCAGCTCCTATTCGACTAATTTATTCTGCATTCAGCATCATAGCATGCAGTATTTACTGAGACTTTCTCTGCCAGACTGAGCATCACCTGTGGTACTGCTGAGGAAAAGTCAGATGATATTGGACACCTCTTCTTTTCTTGATAGGTCTGTTCCTTGAGAATTTGTTCATAGCCTAATAGTGAGTGATGAAGCATGCTGGGTTGTGCTACTGCTCTGTTATTCATGATATTTTCTGTTCTACCTGTACTTACACAAAATAACAAGTCTCAATAAGCAAAGGCTATCAGCAGTTGATGATTATTGGCCTGAAATCACACTTTTGAATCCTGCAAACCCGTCAGCTCTGTAGATGCTGGCAGAGCTGAGCTGGGAGGGCTGTAACATGGCGAAGGACTAAAAAAGCACAGGAAAAATTGGTTGGTTTGTGCTGAGGTAATTCAGAGAAAGCAGGCGGCAGAAAGAGGTAGTAATGGGAACCTGACAGTGCTTTCATGTCTTGTAAGGGAGAGGTGCAGGTTATAGTTTAACAGAGACATCATTGTGATGGTACGGGAATGAAAGGCACGCTGGATGTGCAGGGTGGCATTAATCATGCCATTGTCACTAGCATGTTCCTAGGATTATTCCCCTGATATTGGCCAGAGCCTCAGCAGGGTCCTCAGTACCCACCTTGTTCAATTGAGCTTGGTTGACTTTCTTCCACTGAAACCTCTAGAAAAGCCCACGCACCACAAGGTGCCTGGTGGGCTCAGGCAGGTTGTCCTCAGGCAATGGGAGAGGACGGCATCCAGCCACGGCACAGACAGTGCCTCCTGTCAGACCTCATCACGTGCACCAGAAATCACCTTGTCATTTAACCTTATTTAATTAATAGGTGAGTTTGAGAGTAGATTCCTCTGTAGAATTCCACGTGAAATTCATGCAATGCTGCAGTGCTACACATGGTACCAAAATATTTACAACACTTCTGTGTTCATACTTTTTATATAATTTTAGAAGTTTCTTTTATTTTAGGAGGGGTTTGTTCTAACATAGACAGGAGAAGATAAAAATACTATCATTTTACCTCTGGCCATTTTCCAGACAGGTTAGAATGACAGCATCATTACTCAGACTTCAAAAAAGCTTTCTGGTTTTTGTAGATCGTTTTCAGCAATCTTTTTATTCTGTCTTATTCCAATTACTTTCTGTATATCAGACAGAGTATATTTTTTAGGCCAAACTTGATTGCATCAAAAGGAAACACAGTTGATTATTAGATAAGAGATTCGAGTGTTGCTAGTGCAGTTCTTACTTATTTAAAAAGTAGTTCTGAATTGTTTTGGGAAATGGGGATAATAATAAGAATTGCACTTGAACAATTGAACAAGCAGCTGAGAGAAGTCTCACAATCACTAGCCCTTGTTCTCCTGGGGGACTTCCATTTACCAGATGCCTGCTGGAAGTACAATACAGCAGGAAACAGTCTAGGAGGTTCCTGGAATGTGTTGAGGATAACTTCCTGACACAGCTGGTGAGGGAGCCAGCTAGGGAAGGTGCCCTGCTGACCTGTTGTTTGTGAACAGAGAAGGACTTGTGAGTGATGTGACGGTTGGATGCCATCTTGGGCATAACAATTACAAAATGATAGAGTTTTCAATTCTTGGAGAAGTAAGGAGGGGGGTTAGTAGAGCTGCCACCTTGGACTTCTGGAGGGCAGACCTTGGCCTGCTTAGGAGACTGGTTGACAGAGTCCTTTGGGAGGCAGTCCTGAAGGGCGAAAGAGTCCAGGAAGGCTGGACATTCCTCAAGAAGGAAATTTTAAAGGTGCAGGAGCAGGCCATCCCTATGTGCGAAAAGATAAACCAGCGGGGAAGAAGACCAGTCTGGCTGAACAGAGACCTGTGGCTGGAACTCGGGAAAAAAAGGCGAATTTATGACCTTTGCAAGAAGGGATAGGCAACTGAGGAGAACTACATGGATGTCATGAGGTTATGCAGAGAGAAAACTGGAAGGGTCAAAGCCCAACCAGAACTTAAATCTTGCTATCGCCATAGAACACAATAAAAAATGATAAAAGGAGGACTAAGAAGAATCTCCGTCCTTTATTGGATGCAGGGGGAAACATAACAACAAAGGATGAGGAAGAGGCTGAGGCACCTAATGCCTTCTTTGTCCCAGTCTTTAATATTAAGACCAGTTGTTCTTTGGGTACCCAGCTTGCTGAGCTGGAAGACAGGGACAGGGAGTAGAATGAAGCCCTCATAATCCAAAAGGAAATTGTTAGCCACCTGCTACAGCACTTAAACACACACACACAAGTCTATGGGGCTGGATGGGATCCACCCAAGTGTACTGAGCAAGCTGGTGCAAGTGCTCACCAAGCCACTTTCCATCATTCATCAGCCATCCTGGCTAACCAGGGAGGGCCTTATTGACTGGAGCGTGTCCAGAGAAGGGCAACAAAGCTGGTGAGGGGTCTAGAGAGCAAGTCTTGTGAGGAGCAGCTGAGGGAATTAGGATTATTTAGCCTGGAGAAATGGAGACTGAGAGGAGACCTTATCACTCCCTATGACTACCTGAAAGGAGGTTGTCGTGAGGTGGGGGTCGGTCTCCTCTCCCAAGTAACAGTTGACAAGATGAGAGGAAATGGCCTCAAGTTGCACCAGGAGAGGTTTAGTTTGGGTATTAAGAAAAAGTGGAACAGGCTGCCCAGGGAAATGGTTGAGTCACTGTCTCTGGAGATATTTAAAAGACATGTAGATGTGGCACTTAGGAACATGTTTTAGTGGTGGTTTTAGCAGTGCTAGGTTAACAGTTAAACTCAGTGATCTTAAAGTCTTTTTCAACCTAAACAATTCTATGATTCTATGAATTGTTCATGACAAAAATGTTACTCCATCCAAGGTGCTGAGCTGATGAATTTTTATTTTAAACTGTACAATGCTGTAAATACTATCTTTCAATACTCTGTTCAGTTCTGAATGCAGTATTGTAATAGTTTAAACATCTAATTTGCTACAAGAATAATGAATTCTGCTTTGCTAGAGCATAAAATATGTATTTTCAAGTCAACTGCAAGTAATATTTTTCCAAAAATGTTGTCAAATAAATATTTTTTTTTAAGTTCAAATTGAGAATAATACTAGCTTAGGAAAATTCAGGGAAGAAACAAAACCATAACAATTCCAATTTTTAGAGGTTTTTTAATTTAACTATTCCAGCAAAATTGCCACAAACTGGCAATTTCTTCTAGCTAACCCCAACCTAGAAAAAAATTCTCAGAAAACACGTAGTTCTTTGTATAACCTCTTTTTACAAGTTATATCTTAACTTTCTGTTTACCAAAGCTTCTAATGATAAGAATTTTCTTAAAGTTTGTGAACAACGTGTATGTTTGTAGTGTATGTATAGGTATAGAGATAGTGGTCCAGCATTATTGGAACTCCAGCAGCAATGCTTGTACCAGTGCTCCCTGAGGCTGCACAGCACCCCAGGTCTTTTTACAGCAACATCCTATACAGCCATTTTCAAAGGCATAATCTCAGCCAGAGTTTCACCTGACTCACCCAATTCTGTGTCACACTTCCAAATATATGCTTTTTCTAATCACAGTGTGTTAGAGATAATCCATTATAAAACAATGGTATGTATACTATATGTAGTACGGGTATCTGGATAAGTCTAGAAGTGTTAAACAGATAGTAATAGAAAACTGATTATAATACTAGCAAATGCTGAATGTATATGATTAATTGCTTTTATATATGTATGCCTGTGGGTAGGTGTGTTGAAGGTGTATCTCTAAAAATACACACGTGCTTGTGTGAATATGTATACATTTCTATGTCTAAAATAAGCCTAAAATTGAGTCAATTTCAGAAAAAAATGCATTCGTTTCTAGGAACTAGGGGAGGTAGATGAACTATAATATTATCACAGAATCATAGAGTCATCCAGGTTGGAAAAGAACTTTATGATCATTGAGTCCAACCATAACCTAACACTGCCAAAACCACCTCTAAACCACGTCCCTCAGCACCACATCTACCTGTCTTTTAAATACCTCCAGGGATGGCGATTCCACCTCTGCCCTGGGCAGCCTGTTCCAATGCTTGATAACTCTTTCAGTGAAAAGAAATTTCCTAATATCCAATCTAGACCTCTCCTGGTGCAACTTGGGGCCATTTCCTCTTGTCCTGTCACTTGTTACTTGGGGCGAGACACCGACCCCCACCTGGCTATAACCTCCTTTCAGTTAGCCGTAGAGAGTGATAAGTTCTGCCCTCAGCCTCCTTTTCTCCAGGCTGAACAACCCCAGTTCCCTCAGCTGCTCCCTCAGGTTGTGCTCCAGACCCCTCACCAGCTTCTTTGAACTTCTCTGGACAAGCTCCAGCACCTCAATGTCTCTTTTGTAGTGAGTGGCCCAAAACTGAACACAGTAATCAAAGTGCTATCAAATATTCTTGCGGACTTATCACTGAGAGGCTCCATGCTGTGGAGCAATCCCTTTTACAGTGATCAGCCTGGTCCCAGGGATATGGATTTTTACTTTCCTGTGTAGATGTTAACTCATTTTGCTGTGTGTGTTAGTGTGTTAGAATTAGGAGCTAATTTTCTCTCACTATGATGTCAGTGTGTGCCTTTATCTTGTCAGAAAAAGCCGAGGTTTCCCTGAAATGGGTCTTCTACCAGTTTAGTGCAGAAGTGGCACTGGCCACAGAAATCAACATCAAGGCTCTCTCTCTTTCTCTCTCTTACACACATAACCAGAATGCAGCTAAGGGGAAGAGCCAGACCAAGTGCAGGAAAAAAGAGGGACTGGAACAAAGACACTAAAGCAAAGGATAAAATATGAAGTGTTATCTCAATACAGAATGTGTAAAAATCTGTTTGCGCAATGCAAACACATCAAATGCACGTAGACAACCTTTAATCCACCATTTTCCAAATTTGAAAGTTGTCTTTTTGGGTATATAACAGATATCATAAAAGAGACTTGAAACAATCCCTCTCTGAGTCAAGACTGGAAGGGGAAAGTCGGCGTGTTTGGTCAGTGCCTGATAGCCTGCCTATAAATGCCATGAAAGCAGCCCCATCCAGTTGACAAGCAGAGTGGTGGTGCATAAAACCTTGTGCAGTATAATTGCGTCTGCTTCAGACTTCAGCAAGATCTTTACTCCTTGCAGCAGCAGCAAGTTCTTCTCCCAGATCTTAGGAATGACATAGGCTACCATGACTTCTTTGTGACCTCTGTTTGCATCGTGCACTAGCAGTTTTTAGGGACAGGCTATATATCGATCCTACTCCTTCAGGGTAATTTAAATTTCTCATGCACTACAGCCTTACTATTATATTGCTATCGGTGATGGAATTAGATGTTCCCTTAAATCCTGATTTATCTGGAAAAGAGAGAAATCACATTAAGCTCATATAATTTTTATTCCTTTTTTCTTTCACCCCTCTATATTTCAGTCAATTTGATGCAACAGTATTAATTTGCCATTAGATGAAGGTGCACCTCCTATTCTTGTGTTTTGATTGGGCAGCACGTCTGTTTTTTAATTTGGGAATGCAATGGATTTGAGGAAAGTGCAGAATGTTCACATAACTAATTTCTCTTTTAATGGCGACAGCTTTTAATCTCTTTCACATCTTGTTGGTATCTGAGCACATCTGGGTCTTACTTAGGAATTCAAAATCTTTGTTATGCTTCGAGAGCATCCTTCCTAAATGGATTTTATTTCTGCAAGTCATCTTAAACAGTCTTGCTTTTGCACATTCCCTTTAACTACACAAAAATAACCATACAGACAAGTACACTTGTTCTACTTCTTTTCATAGTTGAAGGGAGGGGTAGAATCCTTCAGTAGAAGAAAAGTAGGGAATGGGTAAGAATGAAGTTGGGAAAACATTTAATTAGAGTCCAAAGTAGAACCTGACCAGACTCCAGTGAAGGAGAAGCACATCTGCTAGTGCAAGCAGTTCTTCCCTGTGCATGTAGAGGACTTGCAATTGGACCTAAACCTCATCTTTGACATTACTGGTTTTAAAGATGGTATCATTTTTTGAATGCTAGGACACAGTCATTGATAAGTTTGGGGGAATAAGCTCTTTGTAAGATAATGCAAATCCTAAGGCAAGGACTGTGCAAATACAGAAGTGCCTTTCTGCTTCTCTGGCCAGCATGCGGGACAGAAGCCACTGATATCAGAGGGATTTATCCTACACTTTCTCCATACCATGATGTTTCTCCCTCCGTTGCTTCCAGTATTTGCTTTTTTCTTTATTTCCATGTCACTTGAATCACATTATCCGTTCTACTATTCCCAGCCCTCTTGTGCTAGGCTGGCTTTGAGGGATGTCCGGTGCTATGGAGCCCTGTCTGATAGCAACAGCCTAAAGCTGGACGTAGAGGCAGATGGTCTTAACTCTATCAGTGTAATATTTTGTAATTATAACATTTAATACATTGTTGTCAATTATTGTAAAAGCTTATTCTATTTTACAAATTGTTGTATTATCCTATGAAGAGGTACACATTCTCCATGCTATATCCATTGTAAAATCCATGAAATCAAAACGCACTAAGTGAAAAACACTGAATTCATTCACCCAGACGTGCTTAACTTTGCTGATAGGACAGTATTATTTATAGTGATGTCTCCCTTGTTAGTGTCAGCAGCCCCAGATTTGGTTTGAGTGATTCCTAAAGACAATTTTGTGTTTCTATTCATGAACCTGTATCTTGATTATACTAAATACAGAAATAATTAAAATAGGAACCCTGCTTTCATTTTAGGATCATTTGGATTTTTTAGTTTAACCTTAGGAGAGTTTCTTCTGCTTGTAATCCCCATTGAAACTAATGATTGTGTCATTTCACTGTATTCCTAAAAATCACACATATATACAGTTGACACCATACTATGTTTTTTGTCTGCAAATTGCTTTCTGTTCAGGCATCTATGCAAGCATTGCATGCACACAAGCCTGAAAAAATCATAATTTCATACTGGAACTGTCATAAGAAACAAAAAGAACAAAAGCTTTTTTAATACACATAGCCATGCATTTTTAAAACATTAATATTTGGAGAAGGATTCATTAGAAGGATTCATTCATAGACTACAGGACAGGGCTCTTAGACATGCAGCCAGTTAGGGTATTTTTAAAGAGAGGGAAGAAAAAAGCACCCAGCACACATCAGCTTCCTTTCTGCTTTCTCTAGCTCTGTTGCTGTCATTCACATCCCAAATTCCTCCTGCTCCTTCCGTTCCTGTATCCCACAGCGCATGCACTCATCCATTGCTCATCCTTAGTTACCTCCTGTCTCTAATGTGCTGCATCCCTGCACACATCGTCCTTTTACCCTTCTTCGTGCCCTTCTCATGCAGCAGATAGTTCTTAGAAGGAAGTTTGTGAAATGGCTGTCCCATTTCCCACCTTTTTCACAGGCTTGCCAAATAGGGGTAAGTTGTGTGTAAAATATGCTTGAGATAAATTTTCCATTAATTGCCTTCTGTCACTATGGCTGCTACCTCCAGTCAGATGGGAGACCACAACTTGCTCTCAATTTTTGACGGACACGGAAGCAATACAGTCTCAGGAGAGTACCACTGGCTTTGTCAGGAGCAGGACAGAAATACTGTATGGAAGCAAATGACAGTAAGTGGTAGCCTTTTGAGGAAAAATTAGACATAGCGATCATTTTCAGAAGGGCTTTTCAACTACAGGCCACCCATGGGATGATTCACAGGGAGAACAGTAGGAAACAACAGGCGACTGCTTTTTCAGTCTGAACGAATAGTCTGATCGGTCTCACAGTCATTCATAATAACCCATTTTAATTTACTTTTATTCGTTGGCTAATTAACAAATTAATAAATTTAAACATCCAGAAAATTAATTCTTTTCTAAAGAGGCCGGTATGGTGTGTTCTCATATGCAACAGAGGATTACTGCCCCTTTATATATAAAATCTGAGATTTGACTATTGCACACTAATTGATGTATCCATAATGCAGCTTAGTTTGTTGCAAGCGTTAGGATCCACAGGTTAAGCTGAACCCCTACACTGCACCATAAAATGATTGAGTATTTACCCTGCAGTGCTGTTATTATTGTTCAAATATTTACTGCAGTAGAAATGAAGTCACAACGAAACTGAGACTCCTCAGTGCTATAAACCACACAAAAGTACTGCAAATTCTCATCTCTCCTTCAGAAAGCTTATAAACCAAACCAGAAAATAGAGAAGGTGAATGAGACATACAAAGAGGCAGAATAGCTAGTGGGAAATTGGATAATCCTCATAAAAGGAGAATGTGATTCTTAGCCATACATCTATAAGAGTGAAAAGTGACCTTTGCCTAACCATCATGAGGCTGGAGTTTCTTGTGTGTTATAAAACATCCTTAAAGAAGGGGCTTGATGGGTTTTTTGTTAATGATTTCGCCTCCTTCATCTCACAAAAAAATTATGCAAGCTGAATATTTTAGTTTAGACTCAGTGTAGTATTCAGGAATGAGCTGGAAAAGAAAGCATAAATTATTCAGTGGTGAAGGTGTTAAATTGTTTTGCAAATAATAAAAATATATTGTCCTTGAAAATGAGTGCTTGGCAGTGAAAGAGGCTCTAGAGATATTAAGATAACATTTGCTTGGAAGGAAGGTCAGTTTGATAATACATTACCCTCTATTAACCTGGAAAAATACAGTAAACCCTGAGAGAACCAAAAGGAACTCCACTATTTCTCTTTGCCATACAATTTTAAAGGAAGTAATATATTTATACATGCCTGAAGAACTATTGAGTTGATTTTTGGTATAGAACTGGCATAAGAAGCTCTCTGAGGCAGAGAGAACTTTTATGTTGATGATTTTACTATCCAAAAAGATGAAATAGAGATAGTACATAAGATAAGCATGTTTCAACCTAAAGGTTGAACGACTTTTATAAAACCCTTAAGTAGAAAATGACTCATATATTAGCCACACATTTGGATGAGATATTTGTTAATGAATTGGTAATCAAAGACGACTCCATTTTAAATGCACTGAGGTACTGATACGCAGTAAACTGTTAGTAAAAATCCACTTATTTCACTGGAAATTATTTCACTGTTTTGATACATTTAAGTTGTGCTTAATACAAGTAAAATGCTTCTTGCCCTTACTCTGGCACAAAAGCATTAGTGTAGTAATCCAGGCTTCTTTGGAAGTATCTGTCTCTATCTCTGGCAGGTGCTGACCTCGTAAATCCAGTTGACTGCTTTCAAGATAGAGCAGTGTTTGAGGATTTATATATATGTACAAATATGAATGCACATATAGGTATTCTGAATTTCTGGTTTGGCAAGACAGTAGAGGCTCCAATAACTAGCATGAAGCACTGAGTGAGCACACAGTTTGTGTGCTTGCTGACAGTATTAAGGACACAAGATGTTTAGCCAGAATCAGATTCTTCAGCATAAAGTTTGGGAGTGAATTAATAGTGTTAATAGCAGTGTCTGGGAGAACAGTAATTGTAAACCTTTTGGATGCATGTTATTATAACAGATTGGACTTGCTAAACAATACATCATAGCAACACCTTCAGATTTGGTGCCTGGCATTTGGCTCCACATCCACGGTTTGGCTCCGAAATAAGTACGCTCGTGTTCAGAGGTGCAGAGTGCTGGCAGCTCCCATTGAGCTCTGTCAGCAGGACGTGGACCTGAGCAATGAATAGGCAAAAAATGCACAAATCAAAGCTTTTAGTCTTAGCTTTAAATTGAATTAATGACCTGACTGATAGCGAAATCAGATTTGCACTGGTCTCAGAGAGTCAGCTGCTGAAGTTAGGCACCTGGATGAGCACTCTGTGTGAGCATAGCAAGAAAAACAGGGTATTGATCAAACAATGTTGGAAATCATGGTCTTAGTAAATAGATAACAGAATTATAAAACTGCTCTAGTTCTGGCAGTAATACCACCTTCAGTTACAGGGAATGTCCTCAGAAACCATAAAATCTCTAAAATCAAAATGAACTTTGAAGTTGTACCTCTATAGACTTAAAATGGAGATTGATCCTACTTATCTGTCTTTGCACATGTTTTTTAAGTCCAACTAACTGCTGTTACTTTCACTAAGTACTAATTTAGTATGTGAATTGTTATTGCTTGTCCTCATGGTGCTAGAATTACTCAGAGTTAAAAAACTCTATTAGTCATTCCAGGTCACAAGTAAAACCTAACTGCCCATTGCTAAAAATTCCCAGTTACATATATATTTCAGCATCTAAAGATATTTGTCTTTGTGCTGCAGCCTTTTTGTAAATGCTCCATCCAGCTCCTCACCTCATTCATCTCCCTCTCTCCTTGCCCGCAGTTTTTGTCAAGAATTAGCAGTTGCAATGGTGCGCATGCTGAAAATGTCTTCCACCGGGGACAGGCGGCACATTGCCAGGATTCCCATGTGGAGACAGGGGCTGCTTGGTATTTACATCATGCTCTGCCATACCCTTATGCCTTTAGGCTGCCGGGAGGCTGGCTGGGCTACTTTCACCCTCCTGGGAGCCATTACCTAGATAAATGTGGTGCTCTGCCAACAGAAATAAAATGTTATGCGTACAGAAGCAAATGTGTTGTAAATTTTGACCTCCTTTTTCTAAAGAAAAAAAGAAGGCTTCGTTTCTACATGAGCCTCTGCACACGGTGACACCTTTCAAAGTGATCCCAAATAGCTCTGCAAACACGGCATACATTTTTTATCTTGCTCTTCAGATCCGCTGATGTTTTGTCACACAGTTCATTCACACGAGGCATTTCAGGATGCAAAAGTAGATCCTGCAAGCAAAACCTGGACAGAGCAGGCTTACATAATTTGTAAATAAAAGGCTGCCTTGAAAATTGGACCTTTTTCTTTTTATGCAGTCTTGCCTCCGAATTACTTGTCATTTTTTAAATAATTACTTTTTTGTAAAGTGGCAGCTTTAACATCCATGCTGTGCTTTCAAATGCTTGAAGAATTGAAAAACTGTCTAGAGACTGAGAGAATTTGCCTGCTCTTTAGCACTTTGTGAACAGCATTCATTTAAGTATTCTTTTGCTATTGCTTTACTTACATTTTTATTCTGCGATGTTTCATGTTTACTGGATCAGCAAATAATCAGGGTCTTTAGATTTTTTTGGAATGTATTTTATTCCTTTCCCCAAAAAAGTTAAATGCCTCTATTTAAATAGCTTTTACCACTATATGCAAAATACAAATAAAATGTAAATAGTTTCTTCTACTAATCCACATCTGCCTTGGTGTAATTACATGATACATGCTGGTTAAGCACAAAAATTTTGAATAGACAGCTTTTTAATTAGGCATGTGCGTTGGGTCACAGAAGAATTAAAATGGGTTCTAAAAAATTGATTGTATAAAAATGGCACCTGCTTACTCAACAGATCTGATTCTTGGGTAAAGTTGCAGACACGTGTCTGTGTCATATCCTGCTGTTGGCTCACGTTGAGGAAGTCAAGTTCGGAGCCAGGATGCTCAGTCCTTCCAGTGATGGGGACAGATTTGAGCCTGAGCTAACCACTTGTATAATGAGGCTTTGTAGAATTACTGACTTTCAAATGTGACAAACAGCTGATTTACATCTGTTGCTCAGGTTTCATTAAGAGGACAAGTTAGGCCTGTCCAATGCAAGTCTGAACACCTGAATGCATAGAAATACATTTTTATTTAATTTTTTGTCAGATTTAGTAAATAATTATTTTTGTTACCTTGATTTTTTTCCCCTGAACCTCAGTTCCAGTGAGTGAAAGCAGGATCTATGGATAATGGTTACCTGTCAGCTTTGCAAAGTTTGTCAGCACATAGATAAAACTTTCTGTACAAGGTGAAGACTGGGAAATGGTTCTTCCGTGCCAGTCTGAACAGAGATATTTTAATGTTCAGTGTTCTCACCAGCAAGTGGTCCTGAAATTATTTCTGAGTGCAGAGGCAGCTGAGCATTATGTCTCCCAGCAGCTCTTTTCATTTCACTGTGGCTGCCACACTACCATCTATCAGATAGAGTTGTTAAAAAGCTAATAATAAAGTGGTCAATTTTAAATTTAGGTCTTCCAATCAGTAACTATGTTTATTATATGCATGTACTTCTCCCCAGGTTACATTCTTGATATGTTTTAACAGTTAATTTAATGTTTCTTTTTAAAAGAAATAAGTTAGAATTTTCTTGGCAGGTGTTTTAAGTATTTCGGTATTAATATGCAATAGTCGCCTAACATCGCAATCTCCTTTAAGAAGTTATTATAATTCAGTAATTTTTATTTTAAAAATAAGAGTATTTATGTAATGAGTATTAACAAAAAGTAGGGCCAAATTTTTTTTAAAAAAGATAAATCAGACTTCCATGAACTGCAGGATCGTCGGTTTTATCTTTTTTCTGTAAAAGTTATGCCATGCAGATGTTAACAGCAAGAGGCAAATTGGTTTTACAAGGTTCTGTGGCAGGTCAGAGCACAGGAAAACAGAGAATTTCTATGTAGAACCTGTTGAGACCTTTTATATCCAAAAACCCTACTGTATCTATTCATAACAAAAAATATTTATTCACACATTGAATTAACACCTACAGCAGGTGGAAAGAAGTTGAGAATCAAAGTTTCAGAATATAATTTGGCTGCTACTTTTTAACTAAATGATCCTTCACACACTTGTTCTCTGTGCTGCTACTAGTAACTGTATGTGCACATACAAGAATATCCCATTTCTAAAGAATCTTCACCTCTTCCATGACAATCAATCACATGCCTTTGTTATTAAAATTGCCTCCATGTTTCGTATCTCAGTACTGGAAACATGCTAACACCTCTGAATTTATTATTAATACAGTGCCAGCAATATTGCAGCACTTTGCAGAGAGAGAAGACAAGGTCACTGCTGAGAAGTGACAGAAATAGCTGGTAATGACAGCAGATAGTGTGGGTGGGCAGGTGAAGGCAAAGCTTCAACAATAAAGTAATGACGTACTGCTAGTTCTGAAGCTCACGCAAAGTACACATAAGCGGAATTTAGAGTGTAGAGTTGAGAAATGCAAGTGGGAACAAGTAATGCTGGAGAAGTTAGTAGAGTTTATTTGGGCTATAAATGCAGAAAAAAAAAAAAAAAAATGCAGCCTGAGCCTGGCAGAGCTGGTGCTTCCTGTGCTGACTTGCCAAACCATGGGCTGCTTTTAGCTCCATTGCTGCTGGCTTGTGCTGGCTGCAGAGGGGTAGCAGAGCTGTCTCTGCCCCCCACCAACGCACAGCATTCTGTCATATTTTAAGCACAGGAAGGCAGATACTAAAAGCTTGATTCAAACGCTGTCAAAATCAATGGAGACATTTCTACTGAACTTTGAATGTGATTCTGATAGTAAATTAACAACAAAGACCTAATCTGCATCTTTGCTCTCCATTCAGACTTTGAAGTTTAAAGGATTCTAAATAATAATAATAAGGACAGTCCAGTAGGCGTTTCAGTTCACTGAGGTACCATAAACATCTTTCTAACAAGGAAAGGCTGAGGGAGTTGGGGTTTTTTAGTCTAGAGAAGAGAGGACTGAGGAGGGGATCTTATCAATGCTTATAAATACTGAGAGGGAGGGTGCTGGGAGGATGGGACCAGTCTTTTTTCAGTGGTGCCCAGTGATAGGACAAGAGGTAACGGGCACAAACTTGAACATAGGAAGCTCCATCTCAACATGAGGAGGAACTTTAAGGGTGGCAGAGCACTGGAACAGGCTGCCCAGAGAGTGGTGGAATCTCCAACACTGAAGATATTCCAAACCCACCTGGACACCGTCTTGTGCAACCTATTCTAGATGACCCTGCTCTGGCAGGGGGGTTGGACTAGATGATCTCCAGAGGTCCCTTCCAACCCAGTGATTCTGTAATTCTCTGATAAAAAAAATCACATCCAGGAAACCGAGTGCACAAGAAACAAGAAGAAATAAGCAAAGGGTTTGCATACAAATGGTGGGAACATGGGTAAGAAAATGGAGGAACTTTACCTACTAGTGCCAGATGTGTATATACACATCCAAAGGGGGTAATAAAAACGTAGCGGAATCGATATCTGGAGCCACTGAATAATATAGGTTCTTCAGAAAGGAGGGAAATAGAGGTGGTAGCATTACATGAAACATTAGGATAATTTGTAATGAAATGAGTTAAGTCAATAAAACAGATTCTGTTTGGATCAAGCACTTCAAGCATGAAAAAAGTATTTTTGCAGAATTAATGCTTGCAGAAAATCCCCAGGGTGTCACATTTGATTCTGCAACATTACTGTAGAGAGGAATGTAAGTAAGAATCTGTCATTACAGGATGTCGAAGCTCACAAATTTCTTCACTAGTTACTAAAACCAACAAAAGGCAATGATAGTTTAGATCTGGTTTTTGCTTTGAAATATGTAGATAAGAAAATATAACCTTTAAACAAGCATTCAGGCATTTACGTTACTTGACAAAATAAGTAACGATCAGCAAACTGTAACAAAACAAACTAGTTAAAGAAGTGAAATATTTTGGGGCTTCATGGATATTTCTGTGAAGAAGACATCAAATTTCATCAAGCGTGTTGTATCTGACAACAGGGGACTAGGTTCAGCCATCCAGGAAGTCCCCTCCAGACCTATGTTCTTAAAATTGTCAGTTAAATGAAAGACCTTTAAGTAAAGCAGAGGTAATTGTACGACAGTTTGACAAATTTGGTCGCTGTCAGGATGCTCTAACATTCTATGACTCTGTACAGAATTTGGACATTGGCTGCTGGACAGCAGAATCTGTTCTTGTGATGGTGTAGATGTTTGAGATGCCGGACAGGATATTTATTGTCTACTCTACTGGATATCTATCAAACCTACCACTTCATCTAGAGAGTCTCATTCAGATGCTTTCTGCATACACCAGCCCTCCTGGTCTCCCTCAACCCTGAATAGTCTCATGTAAAATGGGGTTGGCAGGCCATGTGTAGAGTTTGTACAGGCTAGTGAGAAAAAAGAAACTGGGGAGAGCACCTGAGAGTAAGGACATTGAAGTACACAGACGTTCAGCCCGAAGAAGACTCAGGGGGCTCTTACCAATGTATGTAAATACCTGAAGAGAAGGTGCAGAGAAGACGGAGCCAGGCTCTTTCCAGTGGTGCCCAATGATATCACCAGAGTCAATGGGCACAAAGTGAAACACAGGAGGTGCCATTGAACATCAGAAAACACTTTCTCACTGTGAGGGTGAATGAGCACTGGAACAGGTTGCCCAGAGAGGTTGTGGAGTCTGTCTCCTTGGAGATAGTCAAAAGCCACCTGGACATCATCCTGGGAAACTGCTTCTAGGTCACCCTGCTTGAGCAGGAGGGTTGGACCAGATGACCTCCAGAGGTCCCTTCCAACCTCAATCATTCTGTGATTCCATTAGCAAGCTCCAGCCATTTTAGTAGATTTAATTCTAAAAGCCAGGCAAAGTTTGTTGCTTAATATAAATGTTCTGCATAACTTCGAAGATACCCACTCACTGTGAAACTGTGATTTCTGGAGGCAGACTATGGCTTGCTCAGAAAATCAGGCAGGAATTATAAAAGGGATCGCTGTTATGCTTGCCCATAAGCACCCATTATTATTAGAAGCAGCAGGAGAGAACAGGCAGAAAAGATGCTACAGGAATCTTTCAGGGTGTTTTCCTAAAGTAGAGAGATTTTGCACTTTGCTTTAGCATGGCACTGGCTCTGTAATGCTCTTACCTTTCTCTTCCTACAAGCGCTGGGTGCTTCTCTCTGTGTCAGCAATGAGGAACTCACAGCCTGGAAAATGAGTTAGATTTGGAGAAACTCCTACAGTCCAGAGATATACTTGAAGGATTTCTGAAATCAACCCCTTATATTCCTCCTTCATGTCTCCTGATCTGAAACTCTGTTTCTTCCCAGTTTAGTGCCACTGTAGTTATTTCTTTGAGTGGAACTTGGTAACACATGCCTTTTCCCCTCTCCCTCTTAACCTTCAGCCATATGTTCTCTGTATGACAGTACAGCATTATGGGTCCCAAATGGTTCAACTGTGAGTGAGTTACAACTTCAGAGTGTGCCTGGGCATGCTATTCATGTTATACCTCAGAAACTACAAAGACCTTTAAAAATATTGATTCAGGAAATGCTGAAGAATTGTCTGCTGTCTTGTGAGGGATAATGCAGGGTCATTATTTGAAGAAGGAGTTCTTACCCAAGACCTTCTAATGCTCCTTTTTGCCTGTTCAGTGACTGGGGAAGGGGGCTATTTGGCCTATATATTTCCTGACCGCACTGCTTGTGCACAAGCTAATTTATTTTTACTGCAGACCTATGTAACGTCAACTAGTTTATCTGATTTTCTGATTTATGGAAAACATTGGTTTAAGTTTTAGATCATAGCCAATCATCCTGTGGAAATGCATAAAGTGAAAGGGCGAAAACAAGCAATGATCTACTTGCCCAAGACAATAAATGCATTGTTCCTTTTGCACCCTGCTTAAGTATTGCAAGAGAGGATGAACAAACAGATTGGTCTCCTCCCACCACATATCTGCACTGCCAGCACTCAGGGAAATAAAGACGACATGGATTAGAAAGTTGCAAGGGTGCTATTAAGGCATAAGCTGCTGAAAGAGGAGCATGCATTGAAGAGGTCTCAGTCAACAGTATCAGTCCTATTATGAGCAATGTCAGCCTCACTGCTAACGCGGAAGCCAGGGATGAGAATGCAGGTAAGAGCTTTCTGTACCAGGGCATGAGCAAATCACAATGAATTGCAGCCATTGCTACAATAATTTAGTAAGGTACATTCTTTCTCTCTTTTAAATCTTGGCTTCTGAAAGATGTTTTACTCTCAGCTGCTTGAGGCAGAAGCATTGGAGTTCTTTCAGCACTGCCTATGAAGTGACCTTACTGCTTTTGCTTACGGTTTGAAATCTATTTATGATGCACATTTAAGACAGTATCTGCAGCTCCTAAGGTTTCTGTGAATAATATTCACAAACGTTTAAACAAACTCTCTTAGCACTTTTTCCCTAGACACCCTCTGAAAAAATCTTTCTCTGAATCACAATTTCTGCATATGCAGTTAATTACTGTCAGGCTGTTAGACAGGCTGATCATGTGGGAATTGACCATTGCGTTGTCACATAGAAACAGCCCTTGCACTGACATTTTGATGATGCTCTTTTTTCCTCGGTTTGCTTGATTAGATCTTTTGATTGAAGTACTTGAAAGACATAATTTCATAAATACACTTCAAGCAATTCCACACAAATCACCTCATCCTCCCTAAATCATTTTCATTTTATTGCTGAATTTTCAAATACCATTAAAAAACATTACATTATGATTAGTTGATTATTGCTTGTAGACACCTCACAGTGTTGTCTGCATAAATGATTTCTTGTTTCTAATTAATGGTAGGATAATAAGGCAATCTTAACTTAGAAAAATACTTTATCTAGTGGAGTTCTCTAACCAAACATCCTTCTCCTTTGTTATAAAGATGCCACTGTTTTATTAAAGTGGAAACTGACCGTGGATCATCGAACTGTTCTGAATATTGTTTGTACTGATTACTCATTTTTATTTTAATATTCACCTTAACAGTACCAAAAAAAAATATTTATGGCTATAAATATGTAGATCCATTCTAAAAACAAGAAGGAACTTGAACTTATGTCTGAACTTTTCAGTAACAGAAGCTGGTTGGTGCATGAGCAATATGGAGATCCATAAATAGCCTGTTGACTTAAAGTATTTTGCTCTCATATACGCTCAGACTGGTAGAAATGTACCAAAAGACTTAGAGGTAAAGGTGTTATTTTTATTTGACCAGTTGGTTCAGCTGGAAATATTAAATTGATTTTCAGACATTTGCCTAGATTTTTAGAATCAAAAGCTATTATACCTAACTAGAAAACTTGTCTTGTCATTGTCCTTGAACCATCATGGCTACAACAAAATGCCACTAAACATGTCTACGATATGCAAGATACAGTGTAGTGCATGCCTAGAATAAGAAATGACTGTAGTGGTCCTGGATGTCTGATGGCAAGTAACGATATTTAATAGGAAACTGTCAATATCATGATCAATACAAAAAGTATTTCCTTATGCACATGCATGCACAGTCTTACATTACATCCCTATTATTTAATTTTTAAGTCCACGAGTACTTACTGTTTCCTTTTACTCTTCACCAAACAATGCTATTTCATGATAACCAACCCTCCAAATAAACTTCCATTGTATCTTATAAAAAAGTAATCTGTGGACTACACTGAAAGGTAGTTAAGAAAATGTGTATGTCTGGATCCAGCTTAATTCTCCATCTGTGAGTTCCCACAGAAAAGAAATAGTACTGTCATTGCCTCTTTGTATTACATTTACTGGCAGAAAAGCTTTAATTTTTTTACTCCACTATTTGTCATCATGCTGATCTAATTTATTTTATTTTTTAGTAGAGTTCTATCTCATTAAAAAAAGAAAAAAACTTGCACTGCATATATAGTAACTGAAGTTGTCTCACGTTGTCACTATTTTTTTTCTCTTTCTAGGTGATGTCATTGTCTATATTAATGAAGTTTGTGTCCTTGGACATACTCACGCAGATGTAGTCAAACTCTTCCAGTCTGTTCCTATTGGTCAGAGTGTCAACTTGGTGCTATGTCGTGGATACCCTTTGCCCTTTGATCCTGAAGATCCTGCCAACAGCATGGTGCCACCCCTTGCAGTAATGGAGAGGCCTCCGGTAGTGGTAAATGGAAGACATAACTATGAAACTTATTTGGAATACATTTCTAGGACTTCTCAGTCTGTTCCAGACGTAACAGATCGACCACCACACTCCTTGCACTCCATTCCAGCAGATAGTCAGCTTGATAGCACATTCCCACCACCTGCCCATGATGATAATGTATCAATGGCTTCTTCTGGGGCCACCCAAGCTGAACTCATGACCTTAACCATTGTGAAAGGGGCCCAGGGCTTTGGCTTCACTATAGCAGACAGTCCTACAGGACAGAGGGTGAAGCAAATTCTAGACATTCAGGGATGTCCTGGTTTGTGTGAAGGTGACCTCATTGTTGAGATCAACCAGCAGAATGTACAGAACCTGAGCCATGCAGAAGTAGTGGATATACTTAAAGAATGTCCTGTTGGAAGTGAAACTTCTTTGATTATCCATAGAGGAGGTAAGTTTGGAAAGTCTGTACAATTACAAAAATGTGTGTAAAAGGTTCTAAACCATAAGACATACATATACTCACTACATCCTTGTGTACTAGATTGGAAATTAATTTCCACGTTGTGGGAGGTAACACCATTGGTTCTGGAAAAGTGTGTCTGCAATTAAGTATCGTAGGCAAAATCTAACAATTTGTTGTACATTTCTTCTTGTGTTTTGAGTGTCAATGGTCCCATCGCTGTATAAGGGTAAAACTAGAGCAGTTACAGACCTTTCACCCTATAATAGTTTGTATGGTGTCTGCAGCAAACTCTTACAGTCCCAAAGCAGTGCTGCAAGCTCTATATATAACTGATATATATAATTGATTCATTAAGGCAAATCAAAATCTATTAGCCCTTTCAAGGTTACTGATTTTGATAAGCCATTTTGCCTCCTTTTTCTTCATTGTAAAAGTATTGTACAATAGTTGTTTTGTTTCTTTCTTGACCACAAAGATCAATAGTGTATTTTTCTCTGTTTTAAAAAAAATAGCTTTTAGCAACTTAGTTTTTCCGACCAGCCTGACACAGTAAGCTTCAATATACACCACTGGAAGGGAAGAGTCAAGACTTACCTGTAAGGAAGCAATAACAACAGAAGAAGTCTGAATACCTTGACAGTGATAAGTAATTTCATAGCTTTTAATATTTTAGCCAAACAAATTTTCTTTGATGGTTTGAGATGAGCATCCATCACAATTTATTATTACCTGAAGTAGTAATGATTGGATTTCTTTAATTAAAGATCTTCGTTCCTCTCAAGGCATTCTTATGTCACTGAATGTACGTTACTCTGTGCTTCAAAAGAAAAAAGGATTCTAAACAGAAATACTAATTACTTTTCTTCTGATGGGTAGAGGTTGGAAAGTGAAGCTTTAGTGTTTGCATGTGCCAAATCCTTGGAACAAGGAATATAGCACCATTTTATCAAATGACAGAAATCATAAACATAAGGTGATTTAAATATCTAGATTTACATAGTCAATAAAGTATTTTTCATACCTATATTTAAAATAATGATTTATAAGAGACAGAATCTGACATTTCTTTGGAATGAAGCCTAATTAAGAGTGATAAGTAAAGGCCAACTGATGTCACCATAGTATATGAACTTGGAGAAAGTTAATTGTTGCAGAGGTGCTATATTAGTTGGTAATAAATCTGGTCTTATTTAACATCCATTAAGAATCTGGAACAGTGGAATAAGCAACACTTTTTTCTGAATATGCTTACAAATTAGGGAGAAATGCATAGCAAAAAGAGAGCATATAGGGAATTAGAAGGGTTAATATAACCCCAAAAGATAGGATTTTATTTTGAAAGATGCAAGCTAATCCCCCTCTAGAGGAAAACAGTTCAGAACACCAATCTTCAGAGAGAAGTGGAGTGTGAAATCCAGTATGCTGAACAAGCCTGAGTAATAATAGACAGGAAAATAGATATTTCAGCTATCAGTGCAGGACAGTAGCAAAAAAACCCTGAAGCAGCAACATACTCAAGCCCATGAGTATAATTCCTTTCTCTCAAGAGAATTTCTTCTTAGAGCATCAATACATGATAAAAACAAGTTGATCAACAAGATAGTTTAACAAGTTCTGGTACATTAACTGAGTTGTCGCTATTTTCTACACATCGCCGTGGCAGATAGGAAATACTGCACTGAGCTCAACCCTCAATAAAAGCAGTATAAATTTACACCATCTTGTCTCTTGTCAGGTCAAGCATGGAGGTACAGATGGTTACCCTACCCGGAAAATACTAGGTCCAAATGCAGTATGTGTTCCTGAGCCTTATCCCTCTGTTGCTGGGGCAGGGGGTGGTTGGTTGCCTTAGAGAATGCAGGGAACAGAATGAGAACATGTTGTGTTCATGGCAAAACAATGACTGAGACTAAGGCAGCTGCTTGGAAGTACTACAGAGTGATTAAACTTAATGGGACGATACAGAACAAATGAAAGTTTACTATGAGAAATTTCTGTACATCAGAAAGAAGGAATATACTTTAATGCAAGGTTGTTAGACTCTGAAATTAAAGAAAAGGCTCGTTTGTTTGACTGATTCGAAAGACACGAAAAAATGCAGTGTATGAGAAGAACCTACTCTACCTGAGAGATGGCTAAATCGTAGCTTAACAGTGATATGAGAACAGTTTTAAGGTGACAGCCTGCTTTTTTCCGTAAATTCACAGGAAAAGGGAATCCATGTAACAAAATATACATCTATAATGCAGGTGATTATATCTATGCTATTTGTTAGGTCTCCTTTTATAGTCCCTGGGCAGAAATAGGCCTTTCTAGGGTGCAATTCGTGTCATTCCAATGTAGATGTTTCAAATAAGTCAGGTGTACCCTAAAAGTATATATTCTGCTTGACTGACTATAAAGGGAATTGAGGATGACTGGTTCAGATATATGTGTCTATCCCACATGTTATGAATAAGAAACAGATGACAAGATTTGGTCGCGTGAGATAATCTGAATACAAAACAAAACTTAGAGAAATCTGCTATGATTCTAAAACATTTAGTATGTGACACCAGTGAAGCAAGGCATACTTTCTCATTCCTCGTGGATCCAATTCTTATTTTATTATCTGTAATGTGTAATGACACTTGAATAATATCATCCTTTTCCCTTATTACCCTACAAATCTTGTCTTTAGCATTTCATTTTTAAGATTAAGACCAAAGTACTACTCCTGCCCGTGGAAGAGGAAGGCTGTGTTTTGCATAAGGTTGTGTGTTGCATTGTAATGTATTCTGTCTGATAGGAATATGGCCTGACTGCATAGTTCACTGTGGCAAATCCATTTTTGTAAGTGACTTAATTTCTCTCTCTCATCCAGCAATCTTATCTACATTGCAGACAAGAAACAGATTGACATTGGCTGAGATATATTCTCACTATAGGAAAAAAGCATCCTGTACAGGAAAAAATGCTCTCTCCTATGCATATAGTATACATGCTACAGTATTTAAAAAGCCATTGTCCCTCAATCTTAGGAGGTCAACAGCCAGAGTATGCAGGGGAAGGAAAGGTCTGCATGTTTCAAAAAGATGGACAGAATACCAATACTCAAATTTAAAGAGGTCACTAAAGAAAACTGTCTGAACCAACACCAAACAGAGACTTGTCATGGGGTGCAATCCAGCTGGAGGAAGTCCTATTGAGTTTATAGAGTGCTCATTTTAAAATTTCTAAAGCAGAAGTACTAATTTACCTGCTTGTTAAAAAAAAAAAAAAAAAAGCATGGAAATAATATCATTGTATATCTAAGAAAATACTAAGCAGCACTTGTTTAAATGACAACTATGATACTCTGGCTAGAGATCTCACAGTCGTCTTTTTGTTTATTAGTCAGGTTCTTTGCTAAACACAGAAGCCCTGTTATTTCAGGTTTTTTTGCATCTGTTTTTGCTGATCAGCCATATAGTTTCCATTGATTACTATAAGATGACAAAACTGTTCACACTGGGAAAAAAAAAAAATACAAGGAAAAGATGGTGGAAAAGTGGAAAAGTGTTGCCAAAAAAAAAGAAAAAAAAGGAAAAATGAACAGGGGAAAAAAAAGGTAAGAGGATATCAAAGTGTTTGTTACCCAAAGAGATTTACCGCTTTCCAGCTTTGCTTTAGCCTTCACACTTCCTCCTCAGCTTCTGCAGCAGTCTGCATTGAGTATAGGCTGCTGAACTGGTGTGGAAGAGCTCTCAAAAATCAGCCTTTCTGAATGTGGATAGAGCAGAAGTTCTGCATTAGTTCAGAACTACTGAAAAAAAGCACAGAGTGGTTGAACCAGTATGTACCACTTTTATGTAGAACAAAATATTCACTAATTAGGACACTAAAAATTCATTTTGGCATGTTCTACTAAATGAGCTATCCAAGTACCTGACATGTGCCAGGAGCAACTTCTGGAAAGTACCTTTGAAATATATAAACCTATAGACAGCAGCCCAGCCCCAGAAGTGTTCCCATCTGAAAAAGAACTGACACATTCAAATGTAGATCCATCAAGACTATGTCTGAAATACTCCTGTTAAGGAAATCTGAAGACATCCCAGGACGGATTCATGAAGCTATGGCAACTCCTAAACAAGTGCTGTGTGTGAAACATTAAAACTAAATGCAAAAGCGGGAGCCTGACAAAGTTCCTACAATCAAACAGCTATTTTATAATGGTGGAATCCAAACAAACTCTGAGAAACTGAGACTGTTAGTACGAAATGGAGCCAGAGAACTGACGTACTGTCCTTACTAGGTAATTGTTAGCCCAGTCTGGGCATAGAACTGGAATAAGCCAGCAGCCAGTTTCACCCTGACACGATATGGGAGGTAGCGTGGACCACACACAATGCACAAGCAGTCAAGGTAAGGAGGGAGAATTTAACTATGTAGATGTAAACTGTGAGAATAAAAGGATGGCCAAGTATCTTTATCAGATTTTGTATAAACCCCAGTAGAAGTTTGTAACTCCTTAAGACTGCTAATGATGGATCATGAAACATGAAGCATCACATGAAGTATCAGCAATTTCCAAAACAGTCAGACAGAAATTTCACAAAAAAACGTCTCTGCATATTCTAGTGAATAAGCTTAGCCCCTCAAAATGAGCAGGCTTCAGTGGAAGGTGCCCTTTCCATGGACTGATCTCAGATTTACCTCTCTACCACAGAGATGAATTATATATTTTTCATTTTGTCCAGGTTTGCTATAAGATGTCTTTCAATTCCTCTGGTCAGGAAAGCTCATACTTCTTTTTCTCCAAGTTGTCCTCCACCTTGGGAAAGTTGCACAAGATAAAGCTGCAGGCAGCACCATCACCCTGCTCACACTAGTCTGGCCCAGGCAGTTTGGATCTCCCAGTTCCACAACCTCAGCCTGCTACTGAGGTCTCTACAGCTTTGACTCTGCTTCTGCAGTTCTTCATTCAAAATATTGAGGACCTGGTGCAAACTGGAGACCCTGTGTCTCATGCGTTGCTCATCCCCAATTCAGGACTTTCTAGTCAACAGTACTGTGGGTTTGAAGAAATGAAATTGTTAGGAGGATGGTTTAGGATTTTGCTTTGGGACTTATGGAGGTTTTCTATCATCCTACTGTCTCTACTCTTTTACATCCTTGAGTCATTGGTGAGTTTTTTCCTTCTAGTTGCTTCCTAAAGCTACCAAGTCTTGGTTTAATTGCTTCTTATGGGTACTCTGAATTAATAGCAGTCTGTTCATGCTTTATTTGTTCATGAAGGCATGCTTCTTTCTGTTGTCTCTGACAGATGTTGGGAGATACAAGGTCTGATAGCTCTCCTGCTTCCTGGCATATTTTCTCCTCTCCAGACAGTTACTCCAACTGTACATTTACTCCTTACCCCTTTTCTCCCATTTCTTGAGAGTATTCTAATGTTGAGAGGAACTTAGATCTATTTGTCAACATCTGCATTTTTAGCTCTGCTGTATTCTTAAATGGCACATCTCTTGTTTGTGAGGTTAAGGGACATTTGATCCCACAAAGGGAATATGCACATGAACCTCGTAGTGAACCACTGACCTATTTGAAGTGAACCACGTGAACCATTGATACCTAGAAGACATAAATTTCTTCTGTCCAACATGCTGCTAAAACACCCTCTTTCAATTTTCTCTTTCCGATTTACCACACCGTTTTGCCTTGCCATCTTTCTATGAACTGCTCTGTTTTTCCTGGGTCTGTCCGCTTTAAAACAGATGGAAAACAAAGGCTTGTAGCTGACCTCTTTCCTTTCCATCTCAACATTATGAGCTTTTATATGACATCATAAATTTAAGTTTCCTCAGCATGAGTTTTCTGTAAACATATCCTTCTCATGCTGGCTTTTGAGTTGTTTCATTTTTTTGCTCATTTTTGTTGCTGTTCTTAGCATGCCAGAAATATTTAATGATCAAAAATACTGTGAGTCATGCTACATCGTCCACTTCATTGACTTTGCTGTTAGATGTCATGTTGCCCTTTTTCCCACCCCCAGCCTTCACCACTTGTCCCTTCCTACCTTTCCTACATAGAAGTCAGCATTTGTGCAACATAGTTTTATAACAAGCTGGTGAGAGGGGCGGTTGTCTTTCCTATGTTAACTCCAGAAATAAAATCTCTGAAAGATTTTTAGAAAATACTGTTGTCGTGCAAGAAATAGTGCTGTTCTATTAACATAACTCCTGGAAGCACTGATTTCCAGATTCATTTTTACAAGGCATGTCTCACCTTTCAAAGTATCATATTTTTGGCTGTGAGATATAGTAACCTTCAAATTGTTTATGTCCTTTTTGCTCTACACATTGACACTGTTTTATACTTTGGATTAACTTGAAAAATTTTTAAGCATCTTGTTGTAATCATATGGTATGAAATCAATTATAATAACTATTTTACATGTTATAGCAGGTAAACTAAAAAACAAGTTACAGATTTATAGCCTGGTTTATGAAGAGATTCAATCTAAATTTTGTTAGTAAGAGAAATGATAACCTCTCAGTAGCACAGGGAATGACAAATTTGAACAGACGAAATCATGGCAGGAGACCAGTTATCCTAAAATTCACGCTAATGAGACTTTCATATCTTTTCTTGTATGGCTCTGATTAGCAGTGAAACAGTGTGCAATTGCTTCCATATTTCTGAATAAAAGAAAAAGAAACCATAGACCTCCTTAATGAATATGGATTCCTGAAAAAATAGACATCAATAATAGTTAGTAGCTATTACACTGTATTAATGGAAGTAGTATTAATTGAATTACGTTTCAAAGTGGTAGTGTTATGGGTTTGCTGCTTCTTTCTTATTAATGTTTGTGCACTGTGTGGTACATTTGTGGATAATTTTGCAAAGCATTAGATAAATCTTTTTTACATATATTGCATAGAAGGTTTTCAATGACTATTAGCAAGCATTTTGTTTCAAAAGTACTTTTATTATTGATGCAACTGTTTTCTAATGTAGGCTTATATGGTCTGTATTAAATTTGAAGAGTGCATCTATTAAAACTTATGGGGACGCTTCTCCCAAGGATGTGTGTGCCTGACTCTTGTTGACATTAAGAGGAGGTAGTCTGCACACTGGAGATATAAGTCCCTTTAGAAGATTTTTTTAGCAAAATGAAATGCGAGCGCATAGACATAGATTCTCACCATTGCATGTCATAAAGGGGTAACTACCATTGCTCCAGTGGCTATTTTGCCCTTAAATTCTTATGCCTACGATGAGGCTACATACAGTAAGTAGTCAGACATTATTATTATTATTAGGTCTACACAGAGACTTGCCATGCCCCCAGGCTTTGTGCAGAGCCACAGGAGCTCTGCCTTCAGGACAGGCAACTGCTTGTCTCTGTTGAGGAGCTCAGGGCTCGTTTGTGTCTGGTAGCTGCAGCCCACGTCACCGCTAGAACCCAAGAGCTCTACTGATAGCACTGCAGACTGATTTCAGGCTTACTGATATTAGTGAACGAATTAATACTAATTGAAGAACAGTTTGCTTGAGAAAACAGACTTTTTGGCTTGCCTACACTTGACTCTGGCCAGGCCAGAGAAGTTTCTCCTGTGTTCTCGCAAGCAGTATTATCAGAAAACTGTGTATCTTGGTGAAAAATGGCATCTTTTGAAGCCAAATACCTCCCAAGCATGGTACGTGGGAGAACGTCCTGCAATACTGGGGCATGAAGAAACTTGTCTTTTTCCTAACTGCCCACTGTGTAGGCTCTGAGTGAACCTAGCCTTCCTCAGAGGAGATCTGGGAGAGCTCAGACTAGGAAGGGAGAACTACAGAGCTGGACTCTAAAAAAGTACCGTACAACCTGTGCTTGTGTACTGAGGCATGTCTACAGTTCAGTCTAAATGTGTTCAACGATGTTTCTGTTGGTTCAGTGTAATGTAATGTCCTATTAAACAACATTTGTTGGGTTTCCAAATCTGTTGTCAAAGTACACTGTGTAGACGTTGTGACGTGGTGATTTGTAATATAGTGCAATATTTTATAGTAATAAAGTAAGCTAATACACTATGAAACAAGTGAGTACATTATCTATTGTGCTACAGACACGAGACACAGCACTGGGGAGATGGGAAGGTGTGATTTTCAGGCACTTCCTAAACCACCTACAAAAGCCACAAAACTCCCTTGGCTCCTGTGGTTTGCCTATCCAGTAAAAACGCAGAAACTAAATTAGACTTCCGGATGAGGTATTTATCCCTGTACAATTCTTTAAAGAATTTTCTTTCACATTCTTAAAAAGGGTAGGAAGGCTTTAACAATGGCTACACTTGCCCTCTATGAGTAATGCTCAACTTAAATTTTTTTTATAAACCAAGAGCATACATTTATTAAATACAACACTGCCCTTCTCAGGAAGCCTTTAGGTGACTCATAATTCAAACACAATGAAAACCAACACCAGCACACATACACCATTGCTGTGTCACCTTCAGATTACAGTATAAAAAAGGACATGGAAGCCAAAGCTGTCAGGCACAAACTCTGAAAGTTGACTCCCAAGTGTGTTAAAACAGATTTCTAAAAGAAATAAATTGCTTTCCAAAGCAAGATTTGTCATAACTTGGAACAGTCTTTCAGTGTATAAGAAACATCCTGTGCAGTTTTACTGTTTGATAAATGAGAAAAATCTTGCCTTTTTTTTATTTCCTACCTTTTATTAGCAAGAGCTAAAAGGCGGCAAGCTTTCTCTGCACACATTCCTGGGGTCACCTTATTTTTATTGTATATTTAATTTAGGTGCAAATTATATTTAATGCACTTTTCAGAATATTGTTTTCTCTAATGTAAGCATTTTTTCTTTAATTTCATGTGTTCTAGATGGAGAACTTCTAAAGATCCTGTGATAATTATAAAATGACTCTATATGCATTAATTAAAGCACAGACTCAAAACCTTTGAATGAGAAAATATTTTACTCATCTTCAAACTCATTTTATCAATTAATTTCCATTTCCACAATGAGTTGGTTTTTTCACTAGCAAAAAGTTTACTAGTATTTTAAAAGGATAAGTGATGACGATGATGATAGCAGTAATAATAGTGCAGTTTTTCTTAAAGAATAAAAAAAATCATTAAGTAATACTTCAGGGATTAGTTAGCATCATAGAAAAGGTTTGTTGATTATGGGAAATACTGCAGTATTTTCTGCATATATTTTAATAGCTCAACTAAATACATTTCCCACTACAAAGACAACAACTATCCACATGAAATAATTTCTGTATTTTAAACTGCTTGTTCTCAATAAATGTGATTATTTTAGGCATCTGGGGCCAAGCATTGCCTCTCTACTGCAGTATAACATTATCATATCTCTGAAGTGGTGCAGAAGACACCCTAATCTGTTCCTTACGGAAAAAAAGGAATGACCAGTGGAGAAACTTGTTCCTTTTTATTTTGTAAATATGATCCTAGTGGGATAACATATCAGAAGATCCAGCTGCTCTTTTGCATAGCTCTTCAGCCTTACACTATTTAATATGTAATTTTCTCAGGGACAGGTAACTGGAATTACTAAAAGAACTGTGTAACCAAAATGAAGGATGACTACATCAGTGGGAGGTCCTAGAGCACTCCAGACGGAAGTCTGGGGAATAGAAAAGTCCATGGGGCTTTGATCTGTGGCCAGTGAGATCTAACAAATGTGGTAGAGCCAAAGACAGCCATTTCCATCTAATTTCTGCCCTTCTTCACTAGCTTTTTCCATGTTTTACACAGGTCCTTCCTCATTCTGTGCATTTATTGCTCATCATTCTGGCTCCATATTCCTTCATTTGAGCAATTCAAAGAAGCTGTCATTCTTGAATGTCAGCCCAGTCTTTGAACTTAACCTTACTTTGAGCAGGAGCTTGGACTAGCTGAACTCCAACTGTTGTTTCCAATCTAAACACTTACATTATTCTATGGTTCTCCATCTTTCTCATGTTTGGGGGCCCAAGGTGCTAAATGAGAGGGTCTCTGACTGGGTGTAATAAATCACCATCTGGATAATTTTAAACTTCTTCCACAGAACTTCTCAGAGATAAAGAGAACTTATCTAAACCTGTCTCCTTATTGCACTATATTAAATATATATATTTATATAAAAAAATATATTTTTCTTTATATATGAAAGTTCTTTAGAAATCGATGCGAACAGAAGACATGCTTTTTGATTTTAGCTTCCCAGATATGTTCAATGAGATTACATACACAACAAATTATTCACACACTATAATTAAAAAATAATGCAGTGTTTGTTTATTTATTATATAGCATTCCTGAGATATCTCAATGGGTTTTGGGGTTGTCTCTAAAATAGGAGCAGCTAGATAGTCTGGTCCAGCTAACATTCACTACATGGACATTAACAACAATGATTATTTCTCCTAAGGCTAATCTTAATTAAGCAAGAGGTTTATCTTGTAACTTGTTCAATGTATACCAGACTTTCAACTTTATCCAGTTCTTTATCCTAATAGAAGCACAGTAGGACGCATTGTACTAAAAGAAGAACCACCTATATACAGTTTCAGTCAAAATGGCCCTTTTTAAACAGTCATCTCATGATAATTAATTGCGAATGTACATTTTTACAGGCCTTTAAAGGCAAAGAAGCTGAAACTGGTTTACATGCTACATACTTCAGCCTGTCTTCCTAGCATTGCCTTGCAACACATACAGCCATGTTCACCTCCGCTGTTGCTCTCAGGGATTCTGTGTAGTCAGCCACAGGGCATCCTTCCTCGTCTGAGCTGGGCAGCAAGCGGGGATCCCTGTATGATGAGGAAAACGGGTGCCTCTATGGTGCCATTCAGCTACTGTAAACATCTGAAGTACCTGAAAAGAATAGTATTCTAAAAAAGTCTATGTTTCCCTGTTGATCATTAGAGTCTTTAAAAATTCCCTTACCAAAGTTTCATATTTAAATTTTCTACTCATATTTGGTTAGATGAATCCCAACTTAACTGTAAAACAAGTCAGATGTCCAGCCTATGCTAGTCAAAATAGTTATCCCTGCAGTCAGTGGTGAAAAATAGACACCTGAAGAGGATTACTTACGTCATTTTATTCAGGTATTCCTGAAGCAGCTTGTTCTCCAAGGCTGCCCTTCATGCCCCACTGATTACAGAGAAGTCTGGCTGAGGACCTTAGCTTAGCTGACCAGACAGACAGACAGACAAGGGTGTGTGAGATGAGTCCTGCCCAAACACCAGAGGCAAGCAGAGAACAAGTGAAAAAAAAACCAACCCTGTATTATCACAAAAGTTAGAATCTGTCTCAAGCATTATAGCTAAATATGGAATCCCATTTATGGGGTTTTTTTATAAAAGGGAAGTTGTAAATGTGGGCTTGCAGGAAAAAAAATATTTCAGATTAAACATATATTAATATATTTATTAATATTACAAGTTTGATTGTAAAATTTAATTGGTTTTATATAATGGACTTTCGTAAGGCTTTACATGCAACAGTTCCATTCCTTATTTAAAAATGGAAAGAAGCAAAATTAGTATGCCTTACATTGAATTGAAAAATTGGTTAGCTGATTGATCTTTTAACATAATTATAAGTAGGAAATCAGTGAGGGCATGTATTTTTTATGAGCTTCCTCTAGGATAAGTTCTTGGCTTTTGACTATATTACATTTTTTTATGAAGATCTTGTAGAAAACATAAAATCAATACCGATAAAGTTTGCGGATGGCAGAGAGATTGGTCCACCTCATTGGACAGATGACACATTTCTGATAAAGAGCAATGTGGAATACATAAAAAATTAAGCATCAGCAAACAGGAGGCATTTTTATGCAGCTAGTGTAAATTAATTCCTGAAACACAGAGCAAAGAATGGAGCCTAAACTTGCCAAAGTGTTTTTGAATCATTATGGGTAATCGACTGAGCACAACATCACAATGAAAAGGGCAAATGCAGCACAATTTCTTAAAATAAAACTTATTTTTTATGTATTTTTGTCAGTAAGATGCCATTGGTAGACTATTTTATTGCCTTTATTATGAATATTGACAAAATCAATGAGATCCTGTTCCAGATTGTTTTCCCCTACTTCTTAAGTTCATATTTGGTTTTCCATCTTTTTTTCCATTTTCCACATTTACTTCAAAGCTATTACATGACACTTCCATATACTATGCAAAGATGAAGGTGGTTGCAGGAGTCTTACCTTTAGCTAAGATTTCTATTACTGTTAGTAATGACCTGAAATATGGGATTTCTCTAGGATTTTCCATACAGTTCTTCATTAGCAAAGGTAATGGCTGATTCAATTGTCCACGTGCAAGGTGGATGGCAAGATGTTTCCTTAGTACCCAGCTCCTCTAGTATGTCTCGTTTCCTGTACAGACAATTAAGCATATTATTTCAGAATTTATTTCCTGTGAGGAATCTTACAAACAGTTGTTCATTAGAAACTTGTACAGAGGGAAGAAAAGGAACTGGCTTGGGAAAAGTGACCTAAAACAGAGCTGAAAGGATAGAAACCAGATAGTGAAGAATTAGGGATTCAAAAAAGAAGTTTTGGGTCACGTAAGCAATTCTTTAAGGAGTCACGTTATAGGATGATCCTTTTTTTCAGCAGAAAATAAGCACAGTCCCTGACCTGCAACACTCTGAGTACCAGAGTTTACTAGCAATAAAACTGCTTGAAAGACATTTATGGTTCACCTGAGAATCTATTTAGTTAAAAAGGCTACAACCATCCTCTGTGTCAAGTAGATAATAGCAGTCTGATGGAAAGCATCTATTTGGTTTCTTCCAAGTGTGTACGCTACCTTCCTTCCTCCAAATGTACCTGGGCCAGGCAGATCCTCCTGCAGTGGAGACAGATCGCTCCTCCCTGAGGTCCTCCTCATGGAGGAATATTTCCAATGGCTGTGGGATGTGAGCAAGTGGAAGAGGACTCAGGGCAGAGAGCTGGAGACCTGCAGCCAAATCCAGGCACCTGCTGAGAGCAGCAGGGAGCAACCCCATAGGCCCTCAGAGGGAATGGGATGAAAATCTTCTGGAGACTGGTAGGGACTAAACAAAGCTTGATTTAACTCAAGAAGTTGACTGGAAACAAGAACCTGTAATGTAGGGAAATAGTGAGCAGGCCAAGCTGTTCAGAAACCCCTTTTGCTTCTATGTTCCAGCCAATCTTTTTTTTGTGTGTTTGAAAAAGTTACGCATTTTACTTGCGTTATAATAAAGCCTGGTGATTTGGGGTTTGGTTTGGTTTGGAAAGCCTTTGGAGCTGTCTGTAAGAAGGATTCTAGGCAGATCTAGCTTAAATCTTTGGCTAACCTGGGATTCCATCTCAGGCAGGAAGGAAACACCAAATCAAAACCTTCTGCATTGCCACAAAATAAAAAGTAACTTCTTCACCAGCATCCCAGGTTGGCATATTCTGCACATTGCAGATCGAAGTCTTGAATGCTGGAACTAAGGAGTGATGATGTTTCTCCTCCTCAGCAGCAACTCTGACATCATTTCTGTGGCTATTTAAATAAGAGTTAGTAATGAAGAAACAAAATGTCACAGAAATTCTAGGCATTTCAGAGATACTTTAAAAAGGGGAAAGTACTATTACACCAATTTTACAATTCGGGGTGATAAAACACAAAGATAACATGCATTGTCGTAATTATGAAGTCAGAAAAAGAGCCCTAAATGGAAATCTACTGTTACTGCTTTTCCAAAATTTCTCCTTTTGCTATTTAAAACGACAAAGTTTATATTTGGAAATACACACAAATGTCAAAGAATAGTGGAAATAAAAATAAATAATAATGATTTAGAAAGCAAAATAATAAATAAGGAATTTTTTTTTAATTCAGTATTGAGAAGAATATTGCAAATTACACGAAACAAATTTAGGAAAGAAAAATAAATGCTTCTGAAATTTTGCATGTGGAGGATTAAACCTAGTCTCTAGAGAGTGAGTATTAAGTCTGAAGTATTCACAAGTGGTTTTTTCTGCTCCCCTGTGTTGTCTGAGAGATAAAGAACTGCGGTGTTACAAGATATGTATTTTTGTCATTAAATCAAAATGTATCTATTGCAGATTGCTGGGGTAGAAGTTGCTATTCGTTTGCATTTCTACTCATTCGTACTAGGAAAGGAATTAATAAAAATTCATTGCTTGTGTTTGTGCACAGAGGTAATCACTTTTAATCATTAATATGTGATAGCTACTTGCACACTGTTTTTTCCAATTCTCACTAACAGTAAATAATCTTTACCAGATTAATTTGGCATGTCTCCTGTTTAGGGTCTTTCTTTGTATAGCAGAACACTTAGACAACTTTCTGAACATTCTTCATGGAAAAGCTGTTAAATGGAGGATTTGAAGATATTTTTGTTTGCTTTCTGTTGTATATTTACTAATATTTTCAAATTGCAGCAATAATTAGTGAATTATTACATTCTGAGTAGCTGGATGTATAATTTTGTTGAAACTAGAATGGGATTGTAATTGGTTTCCTCTAGTCTATGAAGTATTATTGTTTCAAGCACTTCCTACCAAGATTGAGTCCCAGACCGTTTAAAAAATTTCACCAAAGAGAACACCGGCTGAGAAATGGAGCAACTTAGTCTACAACTGCCAATGCCTGATAGATCAAAAACTTAGTTAGGTTAAAAGAAACAAAGGCCTGTTTGTAATGGGATAAATTAATTTAGCCTCCATGTTTTTAGAAGCATCCAATATTTTGTGCTTGCTAAATATCAGATGGTTACTAAGTATTTTATCTAGAACTTAACAAGAAATTTCATCTGAGAGCTGGGTTTTTTTCGTTGTTGGGGTCTTTTTTACCAATTAAATGTCCAATATATTCTGTAAATGCAACTACTTTTCACAAAAATAGCTTTAGTGAATCACCATTCACCAATGAAAACTCCCTTTGTCAGAAGAGCACTAACGAGCTCTAATTTAAATCAACCTTTTCCTTCCTCTTCCCCTGAAGTAGATCTTTTGTTGTTGATCCCTGTGACATGAATTAGACTTTTAAAATTAGCTCATAAGAGTTAAAAACAAAAATAAAAACAAAAAAGCCAGGGACATATACCCCTACAAACTATTTCCTGTCCTAACTGATTGAGGTTATAGACAGGCAAAATTACATGGTGACTGGGTAAAGAGCATACAGATCTAGGTCTTCTTATTTACTGATTCTTTGGGAAGCCCAAGGAAAAAGTATTTATCACATCTGATTTGATGACGATCACAGATTAATTGTACCGTGCATCCAGATTCCTTCAGCCAGCTATGGTCTTCAAGCATAGGTTTTGTTCTGTGATCATATGGATATACTGAGGTATATGAGGAAGAAAAAGATCTTTCACAGATTCAGAGGCACATCCAGTTTTGCTTTCTTATGCAGCAAGTTCTGATTTTTAAAAAGGAGGGACATATGTGCTAGGTATCCTAGCAAGTCTTTCTAAAAATGCTAATTTTTAAGCTTAGGCCAACTGTGGGGTCCACAAGGTGCTTCACGGTTGTCAGCACCATCTCTGTTTAACTTGTCATGTTTATTTACTGTTCCAATTTTCTCAGTATTGAGGGGTTATTTCCATTATGTTAGACATGTCGTCTAAATCTCAACAGTCTGAAATCAATTTTTGTTCCTGAGAGACAGAGCACTGTCACAGGGAAAAAAAAATTACCTATTCACTGTTTTTCTTGCTTTTCCTTGTAATACATCAATTTAATGTAATTTAATACTTATCACTTCCCAACTATCTTGTCAGGATCCTTTATCAGCATCATTTTTTAGTGTTCTGTTCATTAACTTTTTTAAGTACTACACAGGACTACATGTGATCAGCACACAATCTAAACGTCATAAAATTCACATCAGTACTGTTCCTCTCTCATTAAACTTAAGGACACAGCCTTTCTTTATGTTAATTGCTCATCTCCAAACCTTCAGAAATTCAGAAAAATGTGACATTTCTCAACCTTTTTTTGCAAGCCAGGTCATCTTGATGGATTTATGATGCTTTATACTCTTTAGTGTTCTGTACTGCAGGAGTACCATGCCCATCAATCATTATTTCTCTCTCATTTTTTTCTTTCAGGCTCCTATGGTCTTTTGCTAATCTTCTGAACTTCATGTCCTTTTAGCCATTATAATTTAGATCGCTACAAAGCTTTTACTAACTCAGCTTTGTTCTTCTTGATAAGTGAGTTGAATAGTGAGAATTACCTCCTGACTGGGTGAATGGGAAAGCAGAGGTTTATCTCTACTAGGTACATGTTAGTGGGGACAGCATCAAATCTTCAGTAGCTCAAAGAAACTGAATTACCTAGAGATTCAGACAGGGAACTGAGAGTTTAGAAATTCACTGTTCTCTTCACAGTTTTGTTACTCCTTGGGCATCAGCATTCGACTGACATCCCTTGCCAAATATTCTGCTTTCCTACACTAAATGATACATGTTCACAGCTAAGACTCAACCACGTAAAACTTGAATCTTGTGATAAGTTTTTGTCCTACTGTTAGTCTTTTCTTTCACAGTCTGCCACTGTTTGTCGACCTTTCTTGTTCTATCTGAATCCCTATAACCAGGAAAAAACTGGTCTGTCAAGCTGGTGTGAAGGAACAGGGAATTGGAAAGAAATTATTACCTTGAATAACATCTGGATCCAAAGAATCAAATAAACATGCTATTCCTTGTTCCAGCTTCCACCGGTGTGGCCAAGTGCCATGATTACCTTTTCATTATGTTGCTATCGAGTGTTTATCGTTCCGCCATGTGGTATGAAAATGAGCCAATTATAGTTAACACACCTGAGCTCCTGACACTTCCCATTGTCACAGAAGAGATTTCAAAGGCAAATCAATAAAATTCAGAATCATGCTGACAGCTTAATGCATATTAAATACTGAAACCTGAAGTTACTACAATATAATTTAATAATGACAGAAAGGCAATCAGGTAAAACCAGCAGGCTCTCTCAGTCTCTTATTAACTTATTTGTTGCTTTATGATGAACTTTTGTCCAGTGCTTCCAAACCTCAGAGAAATTAGGATTGAGACTGTGAACTCACCAACTGACACCCAGGACCATCGGAGATGCTCTGGGTTATCAAGAAATCTTCACTGGAATGGCAGAGCCAGTGGGAGACTCAAGATTGTCCAGGATGACAACTGAAGCTGAAGACTCCCATAGATCCTGTGTCATTTCTGCCAATCCAGCACAGATTTCTGAGTAACATATGGTATGGCACCCTTGATACTAGACTGATGGTTGTGCATCTGTCTTAAGTTCCTAATTCACAGCCAATGACATCAAAATTTAGTTGTGTGCATGTCAGTGTCCAAATTTGGTGCAGGTGTGTGTGTTCACTATAATTGATGGCGGCTTCAGTAAACTGCATAAATGTACGTAGGCATCTTGTACTGATTGAGATGCCCTTGGATATTCCACCTCACCTCCCACTCATAGGTCCTTTGTCACAGCTGTCAACGCCATGAGGATACGTATTCCAACCCAAAAGACACTGGATGGTGATGTAGCTGAGCTGATATCTGGAAAAGTATTCAGTGCAATCAACAGAGTCCAGACAGTTTTTTAAGGTCACTGCAAGGTTGCCATCTCTGCTTGGTTAGCTGAAATCTTCCTAGACTCCGCTCTCAACTGTTCTACCTCAGCTGCAAGGTCCAACACTGCTTCCGACATGCTGTTTTTCTGTCTCCCATAAGAGTGAAAGATTGTATTGCAATGTCTCCTGTTCTCTACATGTCTCTATTTTTACTCTTTTATTAGGGATTTTTCTGGTCCATCTTTCAGGGGCGGGATTAGCTGGTTTTCAAATCAGGATTAGGACACAAAGAGGGAAATCCTGGGAACAAGGAGAAGTCTGTGAGAGTTTGGGAACAGGCATCTGAAGAAGCAGGTAGCTGAGAGAAAACATGGATGCAATGAAGGAATTTAGAAGAGGAGGAACTGGCAGCATCGATATCAACACCAAGTATCTGGTCACTCCTTTTCATCTATACCTTAATACGAAGCTTACATACAAGCAAAGGAATGGATTTATTATTGAATATTTTTCCCGCACACTTGCTGAAGACTTTTTGTGAATGTATTTTCCTGAAAAGGACTTTAGGACACTGTATACAAACAACTTATGCTCCATCTAGATTTTAACACAAAATATTGGGAACATGCCTTCGTCAAAGGGCATTCATCAGAGTGACATGCCATAACGTAAACTGAGATTTCTCTAATGTGCTTAGAAAGTGTAAAAGCCTAAATGGGAGCAGATTTGAAACACATGAAAGAGCAGAGACGCTGGCATAGTTAGACGGACTTTCTGACTGTCAGAGAGCTCTGAAAATACAATGCAGTATTGCTGAAAAGGTAATTCTGGAGCTTAAATCAGCTTTCAGGAAAGCCAGGCTGAGTTGTCAGACATGTTCTTAGCAAGCATACAGAGACTTCATGGGGATGGCAACACTCACAGGCCCTTCTAGAAGCAACAGTCACGAGCTGTCAGGACTCTGAAGACTCAATTTATATTCTAAATTATGTTGCTGATTCAGTGTGTGTGAGACTTATACTGGTCTTTTCACCTTGCTGTGTCTGCTCTGCTCGGGGAGGGTTGCTTGCCACAATATGTACGCCTGAGGTGGCACATTATTTGCATGACTAGCTCTTGCAGCATTAGAGCAGTACAGTAGAGAGCGTAATCCCTAGCCTGGACACGTGAACTAGCGACGTTGATTGTAGTGCAGTTGTCAGACAACACACATGAACCAAACTGGAGATTCTTCAGGGAAAATTTCCTTCTGCCAAAAAAAAGGTTCTTTTTCTTGACCTTTTCAAGGTGTTTGTAGAGTTTACAATCTGTGAGCAAACTTCTGAGATCTGTTTCTCCACTCATCATGTGTTAGGAGCTGGGCACGTAGACTTTTGCTAACTGGGGTCGTAATGACATAAAATACATATATTACACACCTCACTGAGGAAAATGACAGTTCATCCAGTACTACTTGCATTTGCAAATCATAAACCAGAATATGGACCTAAGGATTTGAACTTTTAGTAGGAACTTCTGTAATAAAAGGCAAGAGGCAAGGTTCTTCCTCCATTCCGCAAGATATCTTTTTCTACTTCAGGTCAAGTTGTCCCAGTAAATTCTGTACTGAATTGTCCTTTCTCTATTCCAGGACATGGCTGTCCTTCAGGTAATATGGTTTGCTATCAACAAGGAAATAAATCTGTAACAGTGTAACACTGTTCTGGTAATAGGTGCCAGAAAAGAGAAGAAAGTTCATATAAAAGTGTCACCCAATGAAACATTCTGTAAGTGTTAACTATCAAAACTTGTCTGTGGAAAACAATCTGCTCTTGTTGACCACATAAAAAGCTGCTTGTTCCAAAAATTTATTTCTCATTTTCCAGAAAATTATAGATTTTCATTATTTTTTCCAAGTCTAGTACATTTAAGCATCAAAAACTGCCACTGGCAATGTTGCTTCTGCACTGTTTTAGCTATGATCCAGAAATTCTCTGCTTCACATATGGATTAATCAGAAGGAGATGGTATTTAGTTTGTTGGGGTTTTTTCCTAGTTTCATAAATTATTTTAAATCTCTGACTGACAAGCAATTCACAGAGCTGTAGCAGCCAAGCAAAATAAATAGCTGTATGTCCATTAGAATGTAAATTAACTCATTACTATGCCAGCTTCTGACCTTTTCTGATGGCTGTGTTCTTGCTAGCAAACACTCTTTGCTATTCATGAAAGTGAAAACTTCATGGTAGCTTGAGATTCTCTGGTGTATTTTAGAGGACACTCTCATCGATTCAGGTGACCGGTGAGGGTCCCAGCTCACCAGCAAGTACCTCTATCATTCATGACTTTGAATAGCTATCCTTCTTCTAATTATTTGTGAAGATCTGAATATTATTGAAAAATTGTTGCTTAAGAAGGCTAGGTCAGTGAAACTTCATGAACTTCACAAAAAGCGGTCCTATGTATAAAAAGATTCATATTGATTTAGTACTTGATCTCACAGTCAATTAAGTTTTTTTATCAGTTCTATAGACTTCAGTGAGATGAGATCAGGTTTAATTTCCCAAGGCACTCCTCTACCTCCACTCATTTCTGATAAACCTCTTCCTGTCGCACTTTATGCTACTCATCAAGAAATCCGGAAGTTTTAAGAGAAGAAATACGGACTTGGACTCATGATGCCTCCAAGTCATCTGGAGAAGAGATGAGCCACAGGACGTGCTACCCCAATAGGGTCTAAAGATTCAACTGACCTTCCTGTGAACTGTGTCTGCTTTTTGCCTTGCACCTTCACAAAGTGGGCAGGAATGTATTCCTATTTGGAGTCACTTTTCACAGGTGTAACAGGCCAAAAAGAGTGAAAATAGTGCTGATTTGGACTGGAGCGCTACTTCTATAGCAGTCTCACTTGCGCTGAGATCAGGACCAATGGAATAGTGGATTATAAAGCAAAATGCCACCACGAGCAACTGCCGTTTGTACCATTTCTAGTCTCTTTCAGGCAAAACTGATTAATAACATCTGGGCATATGTATATAGCCCCAAAGAAGGCAGACCTTTTTCAGTTTTATTGATCTGAATCTGCATTTGAGATAACAACTGATGACTGTAACCAGCCTTCCTTCATCCCAGTGCTACATCAGTTACTCACCCTGCTGCCAGTGTGTAGCCTACTGCAAGGGAAAAGACACTGGGTCTAACCATATATAACGCTGTGGGCCTGATCAAATAGGATGGGTCCTTCATCTCACTCTGATGTGGGCTGTGTTGATTTTTGACCCATTGCCTCGGGTGCCATACCAACCAAAGACCAAACGGATCCTCCATGGTATGGCATGGTCTCTCTGAAGGACAGCTGACAACAGGACTAGCTAACTATGCTTGAAGAGCTAGAACTCTCGGTCTTCTCACATCTACTCTTTATTTCAAGGTAAATCAACTTTTTGTTATTGCTACAGTAAGAGCTCAATCAATACTTAAGACTGTTTGAAAGACATGGACCTCTGAAAAAGTATTACGTGGTAATGACTGATTTTATTAGAAATGGAACTTCTGATTGCGTTCCCTCTACATCATCTGATATTTTAAATATGACAAGACCAATTCAAACTTTTTGTCACCTGCTTGTTTTCATAAGTATTATTTCCATCTATTTTAATTTATTGTTTTCTTTTAGATTTTGTTTACTACAGTGTATAAATTAGTTGAATTTACTCGTTCTCCTTCATCAGGTTTGTTTTCCTGAAAAGGGGAAAATATTTGGAGAATAATTGAATTAATGCTATATATTTAATTCATGTATGCCAAAAAAACTCCATTATCTCTCCTGCCAGTAGTTTTGTAATTTTAGCTGAAGGATATTTTGCATCTTAATGAATGAGCCCAATTGTAGCTTGACTTCTGCACACCTAATGCAACCACACCTAGCATAGCTCAACAAAAGGTAAACATACAGAAGGAGAAGCCAGATGTAATGTGAATAGTAAGAAACGATTCCCTGCATCCTGCTAACGGTGTGCACCGTGAGTAAGAACTCTCAGAGAAGTTCTCCACTGTCACATCCTTTTGAAGTCAATGGGTATTAGATACCTCTGGAACTGAGGCCCAAGCGTAGGCAACTGATAGACATCTCAGGGATCCCGGTAGGAGAAAAAAAGTACAGAAAAAAACCTACTGCTACAGTAAATTTATACAGTAACTTTTCTAGGGAGGAAAACTTTTGCTGAAGTGAAGTGTTGTCACATGGACATTGATAAGATGCCTGTGGAGTCAGTTAATGCTCTGGGAGTGCTCATCAGCCATCTGTTCACTGACTTCCAAGCATCTACGTGAGAAAGGTCTGTGCAGTGCTTGGGACAGCTTTGCTCAGGAAGCCATATGCAGCAAGGCTTTTATAGCACATACACACACACACACACACACAAAAACAAGAAAAAAATTAAAATTAAAGCAGCCCAGTGAAAGCTAATGGGCAAAACACTTGCTGTATCATCGGTGCGATAAGTGATGTGGAGGAAAGTTGACGTGCCCTGAACATTGCTTTGGATGAAAAGGCTTTATCTTTGACGCTGTTGAGTTCCTCCCTGCAGCACTACCACATGCCGTCACCACAGAAATCAAACTGTTCCTGAGCTTCAGTTTAATTATACACACGCATCTGCCACAGAGGTGAACATTGTTAAAGGTCCTGGGGTTTGGCAACACGTACGTTAGTTGCTTGTGATTTTACACGGTCTTAAGAACTTTTCCAGGAATCAATACAAAATACTGAGGGAATTGGTTTCTCTAGAGGCAAAGAATAACGGAAAATGTAGAAAAAACCATGCACATGGCAGCAGACTAAGAAACAAAGGCTGGTTTTGTATCACTGACATTACAGAATATGCCAAATTCAGGATTTTTACTGGAAAAATGAAGAAAAAAATTAAGACTCTGTCTTGAAAATGCTCTAAGTCCTGTCTGATAAGCTGCTTTTAGAAAACTAAACTTTCCAATAAATACTGGCTGAAGTAAGGCATGTGAAATGTGTACACATATTTTACCAGAAAAGCCTACTTAAATTTGTATATAAGAAGAAATAGAAATGTGTGTGATGTGATTTGTTTTTTGTTATAGGATATCTTCATCAAAAAGGAGACAAACAGTAAACTGAAGCTGGAATTTGCCCTGACCTGAAAAAAGAAAAAAATATCTTTTTTCTCCCCCAAATATATTTGAATTCAATTATTTTTTTTTCTGTCGCTGGTGTTTTTTAGTAAAGTTACAACACAGAAACCACCGTAACTCTGATTCCCAGGGAAGGTAATTTTGGAAGGTGGTAAATACAATTTTAAACGCAATGTCAAAAATAATTTTGTAACACTGCTTTATGAGAAAATGTAATTCTGATTTTTAAAAAGCATGTGGTTGTTACCATACCTCACCTTATTAATTAAAGTGAAACAATTATAATTTCAATAAAGTTGTTGGCCACCAGGTGCTGTACCTTATTACAGTGTAAGTGGTCAACATTGAAAAATAAATCATTGTATTCACAAAGGTAACACTAGAGAAGTGTATGAGGTTGTATATTTTATCCTCACATGCTTACGTGTTACATTATGTTACACTAGGTAGTGACCATACTATTTTCCTACTAACATCTAGCTGTGTGGTGGTGGCTGCTCCTTGACAGAAGCCAGTAACCCCACTCTCCTTTCCAAAATTAATTCAGACCTGCACAGCTGCATTTACAATATGCATTGATAAAGACTTATTTAAAACAAATAGCAAGATACAGTAGTCTTCAGAAAGTGAGCCACGACTTATGTGGTGAAGCTATTACGAGAAAGGAAAGCTGTCAGGTGCATGGGTGAGCAGAAAGCCACTCATGGGAAGAACAGGCTACAGGAAATATTTTTAGGTGGATCTAAGCTGGCTTTTATTATTTCAAATTTTAAAACTGTATGTGAATGGGGGGGCGTGTGTGTATATATGTCTATACTTGTGTATATATATTGTAATAATAATATATGTATATATCTATCTATATGATATTCTCTGCCACTCAGATTTGTATAGAAGACATTACAAGTTCGACCATAGTGGGTTGGGAGTTTGGGGAGGGAGAAATGGAAATCTGGGAGTGGGATAAGGAGGTTATAATATTCAGTATGTGTGCCTAGTTAGATGAGAAGTGATTAGGAGGTCAATCAGTATTAGTACTGTATTAATACTTGGAAGAAGTTGAAAGTTGCAGTCTTTGGACAACAAATTTCAGCCTTGCCTCTAAATCAGTACTGAATTGGTAGCAGCCTGCCGGTGGCTGCTGTGCAGTGGAGTCCCACTGTCTCTGTGGAAAAACTCACAGCAGGTAATGAGCAAGTGCCAGAAAATCAAGGGAAAATGTGGTGCTGTGAAGTGAGGTCAAACTGAGTGAAAGTCCATTGCTTCTCATTGCCAGCTGCAGACGTGGCTGCAGAAGGCCAACGCTATTGAGTATGCACTGAATACACATTATTAAGATATATTCTTCAGGTGAGCTTCCGAGCCTGAATTTTTCTACATGTAGAGGATTTAGTCCCATACTTACGCAGAACAATATTTAAAGGTGAAAGTTAGAAGGGAGTATGCAGACTACACAGGAAAGTGCATTTTGGTTTTATATTTTTTTAATGCGAAGTGTCCATTAGACTTACAATGTACTACATGTACGTTGTACTCTTGAATTCTTGGATTTGCAGAAATGCTTACATGTATTTAAATACCAGCGATAATTCTAGACGTTTGGCTCACAATTATCCATAATCAGTCTCGTGTTCAATAACTGATAAAGCCATATATTGCCTAAAGGGCTGTTGTGTTTAGACTGGGAAAAAAGGTGTTTAATTTGGCTGAGAATACAGATGTTATGTGAGGGAAAATTAAAATTGCCATGAAATATGTGAAAGATAGAAGATAGGGTTTGTTTTATGGAACTAGTCCTTCATCTGTTTAGTGTAGCACCTAGTTTTTGACATAGGTGAGAGAACATTCCAGTTTACATGAAGTCTTGATCTAATATCTATATTTAAATCTGAAGATTGGATTTTAATATCAGTTCCAAGGTTTGTTAAGTTTAGAGATTTTAGCTTCTAACATGCTTTTGTACACACACTGATATCCAATACTTTTTTACAATCTTGCTTTGGATCTTTTATTTCCGTGGCATCCTATATCCATTAGTTTTCTTAACATAATTTCATGCTGTGTGAATAAATATTGCCTTTTATTTGTTTTGAGTGTAGATGTTGTCATTTGTATGTTGCAGTCTGTGCCTATAGCCCCCAAGCTAAATATAAGTCCGTGTTCTCCTTGTTTGGGTGAATGATTGAATTTTTTGAGTTGGGGCTTTTTTTATTTATTAGTAATTGATAGCAAAAATTTCTGATAACTCCAGGAAAACATAGTTTTAGGTGGAGACAGTAAATAAACAGGAAAAAACTAGCATTTCAGTTTTACCTGGAGCAATTTTTGCTGACAATGGCTTATGGGAGGTGCACCAGTACCAGTGGAGAGGGAGCGTTACCTCTACCAGTTTTTGCCAACACCAAATCAGTGTAGTGACTTGACCTTTCAGCAAACCTCTTTGCAAGTTTCAAGTCTTATCTTTAGCTTTGAGGGGTAAAATACTTTTTAACTTTCACTCTTATTAGCTGTACAGAACAATTGCAGGTAATAAAAAGCTAGCCATCTGCCATCCAAGAAGTTATTAAGTTTCTACTGCAGAGCCTTTAATACTGAAGGTGATGTACAAGCCAGGTCTATACAGGATGCCTGTTATCTCAGCTTGAATTTGCAGACAGAAAGAAATCTCTCTACTTGTTAATAAAGCAGTTTTTGTCCAAACACTGCAGCGTCAGTAAACATAAACCTTTCCAGGATTACTTTTCCACTATACTTTTTGTTTAAAAGCACTATCAGCATCTACGTCAGCATTACAAAACAGCTAGTTTCTCTGCAAAAGGCTCAAGCGCTTTTTTTGCTCCAACATTTTTTCAGTCTAAATGAATTAGGTATCACAGCAGAAAAAATTACCTCATTATCACAGAATTCTGGGAACATTAAATGTTATATACAATTATAATTTCTGTTGTGATTTGTCTCTAGAAATATACTTTCCCTAGTGTTCTTGTGGTTTTAATTTTTTGTTCTAGATTTGCCTTAAAAAAAGAAATAATGAAGTCGCTACTACTCTTACAGCTTATTTCATTTTTGAATGAAAGAGCAGCCTTCCTATTAGATGTCTCAATTTAAGGCCCATTTGTGTTTCTGACAAAACAAATGAGCTCTTTGTTATTAGCTTTTAATCTTACTTAGGCAGGTCCACAGACTTTTCTTTTTTACCTGCTATTAAACTGAGAATGATTTTTTTAATGAAAGCTATGCTGAAAGCTGGTATTTTTCAAAAATGTGACACATTATCCTTCTAAATGCTTCTTTTATTTAATATTTTGGAAGTTTTTTAACATTGTGCTGCATAAGATAAAAACAGTGTTTACAATGAGTGTTTCAAAATATCTTCTTTTATGAAAAGGACATATCTGGAGTTTTAAACATTTGTAAGCTTCCATAGTTAAAATTCATGAAAGTTACTAAAGCAAGTTATGAGTCAGCCAATAACCAGGCAAAAAGGAGATAATTAGTTGTGTAGAAGAGGCAGTTGTGTCAGATCTTTTGCTAACTGTGACAAAAAAAACAGGACAGTATCAAAACAATCAACCATCCCAAAACTTTGCTACCTTATCTAGAGTGATGAAACAGTTATTTTTCTCCAGGCTTTTCTTCTAAAAAAATCTCTTGTATTATTAGGTTTGGTTGATGGGATGTTCTGAATTGCTTCTTCTTAAAGGTGCGACTGCATTTGACACATCAATACCAGGTCATTTGGTGTCTTATCCAATGTCCACCGAGACAATTGGAAGACCTTTTGTTCAGTTCTTTTAATTTCAACCTAATCCCATGCTGTTTGTAAAGTATGGCAATGATCTCAATAGCTCCACTTGCATATATATATATGTGTGTGTGTGTATATATATATATGAATATATTTTTTCTTAGAAATTATCCTCTGTGGTTTGTGTTTTCACCCCTTGTGTGTAGAGAATTTTCATATATATCAATATTATCTGCAGACCTGAATGAGAACGGGAGTATAGGCACCACTTAGCCTCCACTCTTTATGCATCAGAAAAATCTGCTAACGTTATTTTTTGTTTATTTCAGGTTTCTTTTCTCCATGGAAAACTCCAAAGCCTGTAAGTTCCCTTTCAAAATTTTACACAGTGAGTTCGTAAGATGACTATCATTCTAAATAAATTTCTGTAGACTTTCATCTAACCCTCCTGCTCCCAGCTCATGAGACACCTCGCAGCAGTGGCCCAACCGTAGGTGAGACAGCATCAGGGGTGGCCTTACTAATAAGCTTTGCAGAACTGTTGACTTGGAGTCTGCCAGCAGCAGTCTGGAGAAAGGAACACCTCAGTGTTAAGATGGGTGTCAAGAACTAGAAATGCAGTGACTCAAAAATGAGGGATCTGTAGGAGAAGGCAGCAGAAGGCCCCAGCTGTAAGGCCAGTCTAGTTGGCCATCTAGTTTCAATCTCGTTGAAATGGACAACATGCACTTTTTCTTGTTTAGAAGTGGCTGAGCTTAACATCCTCAAAGTGATGGTTATTCTTCCTTGCATTAGTAGATCTACAGCTGGAAATAGTCACACTTCACATGACAGCTTAGATAACTTACTGAGGTGCCTTCTAACCAACATTTCTGTGTTTCTATGATTTTGACGTTAAATCCCAAGGTATGAAGACCTTTCCTACTGTAAGCAATGGCTGTATTTATTCTGTTGACACCACATTACATCATTTTTTGATATTGTGGAAACATTCACAGTGTAAAAAGAAATAATAGGCTGCTAGTTTTAGTTGTCTGGTTTGTTTTGTTGTGTTTTTTTTTAATATGACTTTTTTATGTATATTGTGAAGACCTTAAAATAGCGCTTATCTCTCATCAGAGGTGTGTAGAGGAAAACAGAGGCCTGACTCTGCCTGGAGGCTTCTAAAAGCAATAGGGATAACAATACCAATATTGTTTAAAGTATTTATTGCTTCCTTATTTTTATTGAAGGCGGTGGGGGAGTATACTGAATCTGGACAACTTCACAGCTTCTCAGAACGGATGATGGCATGTTTAATGCATACCAAAATAATTTTTCTGTCCTGTCAAATACAAAAAACAATTAATTAATCAGCTGATGTAACTCCATCAGATTGCTTCAACTTGTAGTGAGTTTGATGTAAAATGCGAGAGAGGATGGATCCAATACATTGGAATAAGAATTGCATAAGTTTGTTTATTCACCTAAGTAGCAGAACGTTTGTGAAAACAGATCTGATTATTAAGAGTTAGCTTGTTCTCACCAGTTAAAGGGTCCTGTCTGACTGGGACATTCAACTTTTAATCTCAGGTAAAAAGTGGTGAAATAGAGAACCTGGAACTTATTTGTTAAAGATCTGAATTCAAAGACCTCCCACTGTCAGTCCTCATGCTTTTTATATATTGTATATTTTATCAAATATACAAATATCAACATATTGTTAATGATTGTCTGCACTTTATTATGTACAAATCTGGTGAAGGGTCTAGAGAACAAGTTTTATGAGGAGCGACAGAGGGAACTGGGGTTGTTTAGCCTGGAGAAAAGAAGGCTGAGGGGAGACCTTATCACTCTCCACAGCTACCTGAAAGGAGATTGTAGAGAGGTGGGGGGCGGTCTCTTCTCCCAAGTAACAAGTGATAGGAGAAGAGGAAATGGCCTCAAGTTATGCCAGGAGAGGGTTAGATTGCATATTGTGGAAAAATTCTTCATGGAAAGGGTTATCAAGCATTGGAACAGGCTGCCCAGGCCAGTGGTGGAATCACCATCCCTGGAGGTATTTAAAAGCTGGGTAGACATGGTGCTGAGGAACATGGTTTAGGGGTGGTTTTGGCAGTCTTAGGTTTATGGTTGGACTGAATGATCTCAAAGTTCTCTTCCAACCTAGGTGATTCTATGGATCTATGATTCTATAAAGAGTATAGCAGTTCGTACTCAAGTAGCACTTGCCAATAGTCAGAATCTAGAGAAGCAACCTAAGTGATGCAGTTTTTCAAGCAACAGTCTGAGGAAACCAGGGCTCACAGAAAAGTACAGCAGCATTGTGTGCAGGTGTGGTAGCTGCATGCAGGATAACCATACATACCTAGCCTATTTTGGGGTAGTCTCAGAAAGAGAGTTCAACCAGGCTAAGATTGAGTGCATTCCTCTATCTGTCACCGCTTTAACTAGAGAAATAATCAGACATAAATTTCTAGTGCCCATGGCATGAAGATAAGACTGAAACCAAGTGCTGCTGAAGCACAGAGTGGCTGCAGGCAGTCTGGAGCTGAAAGGTTCAGAAAGCCTTCCCAACACCACAGCACAGCCCTGTAGGTGTGTAACAGGAAAGAAAACTGTATATGGGCTAAAATCAAGTTTCTTTTCTGCTTGAGTGACTACTCCTGCCCCTTTGTCTCTCTGGATGCACAGGGGAGAGGCACCCACCATTCTTTAAAGCAAAAAGGGGACCACGGGCCACTGGCTGAAAGAGAAGAAACAAGCCCCTCTCCCTGAGGCAGAGGCTCAGAGATGGCATGCACTGCATCTCAGTGTGTCCAACATCCCAGAGTAACCTGGGCTGACAGAAATTTCCTATGTATATAGTGCATATTTCTATGCATATAGTGCATATATTATATATATGATATGTAATACAACTTGATTAGCATAAAATGAACTTGAGCAATGTCACCAAGCCACTACCCAGCTTAGATGTGGTGCACTGCACTCACTACCACGCTTACTCTTTTCCAAGAGCACCTTTATCTGTGAGCTAGCATTATGATAACTCACATTGCAAAACACTGTGTAACTATTTAACTAATTGATATGAGTTTGGGAGATATAATTCCCCTTGTGTTTATCTGTTTCTGTAACTATTTATGTTAGCAGTAATGCCCACAAGTAATAATTTTTTTGCTCAGTTTTTAACTTCACGCTTAAAGATTCAGAGCTAACCAGCAAGCAAGAATTAGACATGGAACTCAGTAGGGCTTCACCAGTTGATCTCCAGTTCCTTGTCCTTCCTCCAGGGACAAGTTTGCTCGTCAAAGATAATTATATTTTCCTTTCTCTTTTTAAAGCCTTCCTTAAATATTTTAATTTTATTCAGTTGCACATTTTGAAAGAGGTAAGTGTTCTATTTCTCTGGTACTGTCCAGAAAATTAGAAAACATTCACTTCTAGATAGACAGGGCCCCACATGTCTTTCTGCTTTATAGTGATGTTAGATAGTTCAGTTTCACTAGCTTATATTCTTTTCTAGATTCCTCACTGCAGGCAAAACCTAAACATAATTCTTTATTATTTTCCCTGATCATAAGGAACTGTATTAAGCCCAGTTCTCCTTTTCTATTTAGACATAGGTTCCATAATGAGGCTTGTTTCTGGAGATCTTTGAATTTAGACTTCCATGATACAATGCTATGCTCTATGTATATTTATATATACCTGATGTAATTCCTTTAGAGCCAGAAGAGCTATCAGAAGTATTATTTCAGAAGTATATAAACAGAAGATGTTCATGTGACTTGCCACATAGGCTAATTTACCCAACACAGAGGATAAATTTATCTTGGTATAAAGGGCACCTGAAAATACCCTAGGTACTTTTCTGTACCTAAGCTATTTTGATGATAATTCAGGTATCTCCGTGTGTCACTGTATTGCACAGGATCTACATGCCTATAGTGCCCTCTCACATCACATCCTAGTTGCCATCTTTTGTATCTATCTGACCAAAAATAAGCGTGTCTTTCTTGAACAACATTGGCAAAAATTGAATACAGTATTCCATAGGTTCATCATTAGCACTTCATAGCACTAGTACTTCACTTTCTCAACTTCAATATCATACCCCATGCATATTAATGCATGAGATTCATCCTATGATTGACTGAGATACCTAGATCTTCCTTTTCTTCATTGTTTCCAATGAACCAGCCCTACTTACTGCTGAAACTGACAGAAGCATAGCTTGAATTATAACACTACTCTGAATAAATAATGAGGTCCTCAACAACTTAAAATGGCCAATATCCGTATTCTGTTTATTTTGAATTATGAAGTCTCAGATCACCTGGGATGCACAGAGTGATAGTTACTCAGCATGTTTTCCAGGAGGACTCTAAAACATCTGTAGTCCACACATACTTGATGTGGGAAAAGCCTGATGCTGTTAATCATCAGAATAGAGAGCAAAGCCTACCTGCTGAGCCAAACACCTTCTGAAACCAAGGAACTAAAAGCTAATGATAATCACAGAATTTGTAGAGCAAATTTGCTGTAAATCTGCAATCATCGTTGATAAGGTACTGCTGATACAACACTAGAAGCCAGTGGTACTTAATTACAGTTCAGTTTGTTTCCAAGAGTCATTTTTGTGTAATTAACTGATTGTTGGCTGACGTGTGAGAACACACTGTTCTGGGGGCTTTGTCACCCTTTCCTTCAGGAGGGGTCACAGGAAAAGCCAAATATTTGTTTCCCAGGATAAACATTTGTGTTTTGTTTAACTTAGCCCCTTCAAATATATTTGGAAAGCAATTTAATTAGTGGTCACCTCCTTCAAAAATAAAAATGCAGATCCCTGAGTCTTCTTTTGCACAGTCTATCATATTATCTCCCTCTAGTTTGAAGTACTTGTGTGACCACTAAGGGCAGTCTTGGAGAAAACATGAATTGAGGTGTCTTTCATGCTTAGACAATACACTGCTGTGTATTTCTCTCCTGTAAATGGTATGGAAGAGGTGAAAAACTTATCCTGTGCTAAGGGAGTTTGATTGGAAGACGCCGATGTAATTTTTGATGTAAGAAAGAAACAGTAAGAAATGAGAAAGACTGCATCAGATTAATACCCACTTTTCTCTTACCATGTTTTGTATTTTATCATTGAACATTCAACAATCCCTAGATGCTCAAATAATTTTCCCTTTGGCTTTTTTTTCTTTTCTTCAATTGAAGCTGTAAATTCTGCTCACAGTTACAGTAATCTACTTCTCCCTGGGCAGCTAGCTATTTTCATGCATTCTCAAAAGATACAGCATTAAGATCATTCAGTTGCTACCCAGGCTGGCCACTACTTTGTTAAGCACTACTTTCAGTTGTGTGTTTTGATGAATCTGATAGTTGTATCTTCACAAACCCACAGATTCCACCTTTAGCAGAATATCTTCCAATAACTCAGTGCATTCTGTGAGAGGCACTCAAGCCTCAGGGGTAACGCTGGGCTCTAATCCACAAGGGATCGTACCACCTTAGAAAGATCACATCTTCCCTTAAGCAACAAATTAACAAATAATTTTAACCAGGGCATTTTATAAACAGCACAATATGCGCCTTTCATCTCAAAAGGCAGCAAAGGGATTTGTTAATTTTACAAAATGCGTCTTTAACTGAAATCACTGTCTTTGGTCTCATTGTGGCAGTCACAATTTTTGCAAAACTTCATCTTTATTCTCTGTGTGTTTTTATTCCAGATGATGGAACGATGGGAGAATCAAGGCAGCCCTCAAACAAGCCTGTCTGCTCCAGCTATGCCACAGAATATTCCCTATCCACCCACTCTTCACAGGAGTTCATTTCCCGATTCAACAGAGGCCTTTGATCCACGAAAACCTGACCCATATGAGCTGTATGAGAAATCAAGAGCTATTTATGAAAGTAGGCGTAAGTGAAAGCCCTGTTCACCTTGCTGACCATTTAATATTTTAAGCTTTTGCCTATCAAAGTGTCACTGTTGACATAATTTTCCATAAATACCTTTTGTAATTTAAAGAAAGCAACTATAATGACAGCTAATAGAGATCATTATAAATTATTCAAAAATTCTATGCTTACATATTTTCCTAGATCTTGCCTAGATTCTGAAGTTTGACTTTCATAGGGATTTTTCCTTATATTTTTGCTCTCCTCATTTTGACTGTTAAATCCTTAGTGAACAACAGTATGTATGCCACCACATTTTGCTGTGCTATTTTACTTCATAGTTAACCAATAGGAGGATGCAAATTTATCAATACAAAATCATTTCCCTTACTTTCATTTTAAAATGAAGGTTATTGAAGAAATTTTAAATTTATTTGTTTTTACAAGTTTTTTCACATTGTCCTTGGTAGTTAAAAAGAAACCCATAACACTAATAAGTACTATATGAAGATCTATACAAAACAGTACTGAGCCATCTAGATTCCCATCTTGATTTTATTTCTCATGCTTTTGAGGTGTATACCATATATTTTTCACAAGGGTAAAAGAGGTTAAACTTATTTACTCCTTGTCTTAAAGAACATTTTAGCTAAAAATATTCTTCTAAGTAGTCCAGAGCTTTTGCATTTATTAAGATCAAAGCTTAAAAATAGTTTATTGTTCTACTGAAAGCTTTCTCATAACAGTTATTACTTGCACATACCACCTTTCAATTAATTTTATAAGTTACTTTAGCCTATAGATAAAATTACTTTAAAAATTACACATAAAATATTACGTTGCAGTTGACCTAGATTAGCTCATTAATATTAGTTGAGCCCTGAGACATAGAGATAAACCTAAACTACCGTAATCCATTATCTGGAATGTACAAATTTCTCCATCATGCAAAGGGATAGTTTCAAGTAAATATGTTATTGTCCCAAACACCGGGTTGGTGCTGGTTTTACTAGCCTTGGCACTTACACTTTAGTTACATCATCAGCATCTCCTATTTGGCTTTGGTATTTCCAGTCCCCAGCAGGATAAATATGCCAGAGCAACACCAGGGTCCATTTTACATCAACTCAACAACTTAACTTTAACCTAGTCTCTAAATTGCATCTCAGACTCCTCAGTTCTTTGCCACTATGGCCAGTGCCACCATCTTCTGCCACCTTGGTCCGCTTAGTGGAACATCTTTCAGTAGAGATTGTCGCCATAAAACTCACTTTCCATAGTCCAGACTTTTTGGGGGGGCGTTGGGTTTTGGGGTTTTTTTATTTAATAGGTGCCTGAAATTAAGATCTGGAGTTTAAATCTAAATACTTAAATAAATTACTGACTTTTTTTAGCAATACCAGGTATCCTATCCCCCCTAAATATCGATTTGAGAACTTATGTTAGACTGTCTATAAAAAGTATTTGAGCTTCAATTATAGACAGTTAGGCATAGGAACTGAGCTTGCCAGTGAATTTACAAACACCATGTAGCCCATGCTGGCTGCTATTTAATATAATAATTATTATTTACTAATGTAGCATCTTCTGCTGCTGCAGATGTAATTCTTGATTGGTCCAGGTACAGAAGGCACTGTGCAAATGGAGACTATGATTTTTGAAACTTTAAAACTCTTTGAAGTACAGATCAGGATACAGTGTGGAGCAGACCAAAAAGGTTTGAAAGAAATAGGACTAGATTTGAGCAAAGTCTGGAAATAATTTTCAGATCAGACTTCTCTCCTTTCTCTTTCTCTCTCTCTTTCACTTTCTCCTTCTCTTTCTCTTCCTTTTTGTGCATTAAGGGAAGTGACAAATAAAAATATTTGCTAGAGGTGAAATGCTGTTCCCCAAAGTGCTGGGATTTGGGGCTATAAAGAGAAATTAAAGGAAAAAGAAAATATTCCATAGTTAACAAGGGTCTTATCTAGCTCAGCACTTCTACTGAAAACACTCTTGACTTCATATACTGCTTTAAGGACAGAAAAACTCTTTGCAAATAATCACTCCCTGTATGGATACTTCCTAGAGGTGAAATGTTTTAGCAAAAATCTGCACTTTTCATTTAGCAGAGTCAGAACCGTCTTTTGTGGTTAAAGCCATCAAGCTAAGTGTGGAAAAGTGCAGATTACAGGCTTCCTGCATTGAAACAAATTATCTTTGTAAGAGAACTAAGAAAATGTTATACATGCCATATATATATATATAAAATACATATTTATACAGCATCTTCTTTCATCTTGATCTCCCAGTATGAAGAGTTCTATATTTACAGAATTGCCCTAAATATTAATGAAAGCAAGTAGGCTCAATACATGTATGCCCTTCATAAAGTTGTAGGAATATATATTTGATGTCACCTGTAAAGACTGGATTACACCACAAAAGATGATCTATTATACCAAAAGATGTATTACACCACTCAATAAAAAGATGAAGTGATTCATTATTATTCATGGATGACTTCCGCGGGTTTTCTGCGTACTTCCTTAACCAACATGAACTCCAGTCTTCTACTGATATAACCTATTGTTTTCAGGAGCATTTGCAACACCAGGGGAAGAGCTAGTAAATTATAGGTTAGTGTTGTGCTAAAGGCTGTGTTTAAATGGTTTAATTGCACTTGAGTTCTGTCCAAGAAGGAACTGGAAATTGTACACAAGCCCTTTTCAGCCAGCTACCTGGGCAAAATAAGAATTAAAAATCATGAAGCTCTTAGGCCCAAAACAAGAAATTGTGGGATGAAAAGCAAGAGTTCAGTAACCACTCCTGCCAGTTTTCCAGCAGTTTACTGATCTTCCAGCTAATCCTGAAAGCTTTAATCTGTTCTCTTCTGATGCTGGTATCCTTTGAATATTTTCTCCAGGCCTTGGTTCCATGGTTCCCAAACAGATCTCTTCTGCATTCATTCATATCCCTTGGTCATAAATAAGTGCCTCCAAACATCTCTGTTGTCCCTGACATATTTTTTTTGTTGAATGCCATAAGCACATATTTTAGCAAATTCAATTTGTCAAGCTTTTGATTGCTTTTATTGTCTACATAGTGCTAGCATTTCCTGAAGTGAGAGAAACAACAGGCAGGAAATCCATTACTGAGTCAAGAAATTGTCATCTAAATTCAGTATTTGGGAGGGAGACTTTCAAGATACTACACACTTAGTTTCCTGCCATATGTCTGTGTCAGGTTGCTTATCTTTGGTAAAGACACACACTTAAAGTTCACGGGAAAAGTTCAACTACTTTGGCTTTTTTAAGTACTTCTTATCTCAAAGCAAGTTTGCCTTATCTCCTGGCAAGACCAGAAAAGAAGGAGGTTCATCTTCTAACGATGGTGCAAAGAAGTGAACAATCATGACCTGAAAAACTCAAAAAGAAAGAGATAGCATTAAGTTTTTGTTTCTCTCAGAGTGAGACTCTGTTACTAAACAGTTCATTTTTGTACTGCTATAGCTCTGAATTTCTACAGATCCTTTTATCAGAGGATCTCACCTCAGTCAGCACTCACCAGGACCTCATCAAAGCCTCTTGCTTCCTTATCAGTGAGTTGAACAAGTTATGCATCACAGCGTGGTTCAGTGAGGAGCACAAGCATCGTGACTCGACCGAAAGAGCCTGATTCACAAGCTTTTGGTCTAGCTGCTAGGTGTGCTCTTCCCTACCTAATGACAGCAAGAGAGGGGCTTCAAGCAGTAAGTCGCCATGAAAAAGAATGATTTTCATTCTGTAGGACTGTTTTTCCACCTTAGGCGCATGAAGGACCTGCATGACCATGCGACAGGGGGATTTAAATTTTTAATGACCACATATGAATTACAAAGGACTTCTGCTTGCCCACTGGAAGCGGTTTTGTAGAGGCAGTTCTACCAATACAGCTTTGAGACAAATCAAATGATGCATCAGTACAAATGTAGAGTGCAATTCTATTTTGTAAGTCAGAGCTCCTTGGAAATTTGTCACGTTTGCTGTTACCAGTCAGCTCTTACCGGTTAGCTGTCACCTGCCTCTGCTGTCACCCATCAACTGCACTCAAAAGCTCCAAGTAGCCAAAAAGGAGCACGAAGTGTTTCCTAAGACAGCATCCAAACCAGCTGCCTAAAAGAAGGGAAATTGTTTTCTTCTTTCTTTCTCTTTCCTTTCCACAGCTATGTCTCTCCTTCTCTCGGCTGTTCTTTTGGGGTGGCATTGGGGTTTTTTTTCTCACTGATTTCTTCTCCCTGGTAAAGAAAACCTACACAGCTTTCTGCTGTAAACATTATTTTGCAAAACTCAGAAATGGAGAAGAAGACTTGCTCAAATAGCTAGATTCTTTTTCCTTTTTTCCATCCAACTATAAATTTTAGATGTCTTAAAGGCAAAGCCTTTACCTCCTTTCTTGTTATGAAAACTCTTGGAGTGTAAGGGACAGTGTGACTGCTGATAATCATGGAAGTTAGGTACAGGAACTAGAATATGGAACATCAGATCAGGAATCTCCTAGTAATGAAAAAAACTGTAAGACTTGGCATGCATCAGTTGTTACAGCTGTGACTAGAGTTCCACAGCTGTCATTGGCAGAACATATTCTCCTGAATTTAATATTTTTGCCTTCATAGATTTTCTTTATTGTTTCCTATATTTTATATAGAACACCGTTTGTTGTAAATACACAGTTTACAACAAACTTTGTTCAGAGGCCTGTGTAGGCAGACATTAGTCAAACAGGGGACACAAAGCTGTTGCCAATTGTAATGCTATAATATTTCTTTAGTTATAAAATGTATAATAGAAATTTGATTCTATCTTTCTCTAAAGAAAGCAGTAAAATAAAACATTTTTTTACAGCAATTAGGTTACATTTGTCCTTCAGTGAGTGTGGTAGTCCAAGACTGGTGATATGACACAGAAATGCCAGTAGGAAGGATGAGATAAGGCAGTGATAAGCTCTAATTAAAAGTGAAATCTGAACAATTACAGTTCCACCTTTTACTGGAAGGATAAAGGTTCTTTGCTTCAAAATCTCCCATGTTATTTTCTCCTCTGACCATGTATCATGAATTCATCAAGTTCTTTTCAAATCCATCATCTGTCTTACACACTGTAATTTTTTATTTTTGCTGCCAGAGAGTTAAACAACTTGGAAAAGAACCAAAAAGCAAAGTCCACCAGCAGCTGTGAAACATGTAAATAGCAAATGTATTAGCATAATGCATTATTAGCCTTCATAAAATCAGGTTTTTTGCTTATGCAGATTTATGAATACCTTTCTCTAAGGGTCACAGACAAGCACTTCAATACATATTCACAGGCTGCCTTTCCTCTGGAATATCACTGCAGGTATTCAGCACAGATATGCGTTACAGTATCAGCAATAGGAAAGATTTGTCAGACAGCATTATACTTACCTATAGTGTGCAACTTAGAAAATACAATTTTGGCAGAAAATTACTAAGGCCATCAGGGTTTTCTAAATTTGATACTCATAGAGCATTAAAAAAAAAAAAAATCAGGTGTGTGGAATTGAAAGCATTATCACCTGAGGGGATCTATGGCATAGTCTACAGCTAAGCAGGATTTTCTTGCCAGTGCTCATTGGCTGAAGACCTACATGGTTACAGTCTTAACAACTGAAGGAAATTTTTCCCATAATTGTTACTATAATTTTTTCAGACCATGTTTTCCTGACAAAAATTTTGCCTCTAACGATTTTTCCCTTTTTTGTTCATCTCTGATGTAAAAGAATTCACATTTTGGTTATGGTGTTTTAAAAACATATATACATGTGTGTGCATATGTATGTATACATAGCACTATCAGAGCTTCAAGTACAAGGTATTCTGAAATATTATAAAAATATAAAGGGTTTTTTTGTCTGGGTAAAGGGATTGGCTCTATAAATTCAGAAAGTTAAGTTCTAGCTTCAAGTCTTCCATGAGCTCAGTTTGCCATATCTTTCAGTATTTCTGTTCACCAGTTACTGTCCTTTATATCAGTAAGACATGCCTGCCTTCACTTAGTAAATGAAAGAATATTGGGAAATTAATAATTATTACGTATTATCATCAAACTACTCCTTGTCCTAGAATATGAGCAATTGAGTTATAGGAAGGTAACAACCGTATCCTGGGTTGCATCAAAAGAAGCGTGGCCAGCAGGGCACGGGAGGTGATTCTCCCCCTCGACTCTGCGCTTGTGAGACCCCACCTGGAGTACTGTGTCCAGCTCTGGAGTCCTCAACATAGAAAGGACATGGAACTGTTGGAACAGGTCCAGCGAAGGGCCACTAAGATGATTAGAGGGATGGAGCACCTCTCCTATGAGGACAGGCTGAGAGAGCTGGGGCTGTTCAGCCTGGAGAAGAGAAGGCTCCGGGGAGACCTGAGAGCAGCCTTTCAGTATCTGAAGGGAGCCTACAGGAGAGCTGGAGAGGGACTCTTTGTCAGGAAGTCTAGTGATAAGACAAGGGGTAATGGTTTTAAATTGGAAGAGGGGAGATTTAGGTTAGATATTAGGAAGAAGTTCTTTACTGTGAGGGTGGTGAGGCACTGGAACAGGTTACCCAGGGAAGTTGTGGAGGCCCCATCCCTGGAAGTGTTTAAGGCCAGGCTGGATGGGGCTTTGAGCAACCTGCTGTAGTCAGAGGTGTCCCTGCCCATGGCAGGGGGGTTGGAACTACGTGATCTTTAAGGTCCCTTCCAACTCTAACCATTCTATGATTCTATGATTCTAATGTCTCAAAGTAATTTCCAAACAGTGCAGGTTGTTGTTTTCCCTGCATCTACTGCTAACCCAAGCAATGGCATAAAGTAGGTCTAAGAACTTATATTACTAAATGAATGTAACCCTTTCTTTAATATGAGATTACACGTAACAAAAAGAGAGGAAATTTAGCCAACCAACATCAAATAATTTTGTATTGTGCATCACTGCAGAAAGAGTTACTTGCCATGACAAAATGGATTTGTTGGTTATAAGAACTGACAGTGAAATCAAAAGCATTTTCAAATGGAATTATGAGAATATCATCATCACAGTACTGCAGATGTAAAGCGATTTTGATTGCTGGATTGCAAAGTAGGTCCCAAATGACCTATGCTAATATGAAGTGTCAGTTTTACAACTGATGGTGGTGTTAAAGATGCAGTATTCCTTTCTCTTGAACAATTTACACTTTACTAAAAGGTACACAAATAGATTTTCATCTGCAAAGTGTTAGAGTGTACTTAAGAAGTCAAAGTAATAATTTAAGAAAACTGACTTGTAAGCACTGGGGAATTGGTCACAGATGCATGACACCAGTGGCAACTGCACTGCGTACGTGCTGTTTCAAGCTGCTGCTTGCCCAGCTTTGGAAAAGACACTGCAGCATGATCATATGCATTCTGCTCATCTGTAAAACTCCTATTTACCTAAAGCAAGGCTAATTTTTTTCCATGTATTTAGTATTCAACAAAGTATGACCCAGAAAATATCTCAGTAAATCATCCCTATCTTTCATCAGCAAAATTCTTCCTCCAGATAATACCAGTGACTCCACTGGTGGAAATGAGAATATCTTTGTGCCATGTTCTAGGTGAACTGTTCTCCTAGGCCTGTATCTTGACAGCAAAGAAGTCTGGTATTTTCACCATTGGTTTCAGTTAAGTCAGGATTATGTCCCAGGTCCCGTTTGTTGTTTGTCTGTTTTCGGAAATAATTTTCAGTTTTTAGTTTCAAAACCAATGAGTGTAATTTATTATAAATGAAACACAAAGCCAGATGTGCAAGCTTTCTACTATTCTGTCTTCTAGTAGCAAAATTAACCTTGGCTTTGTGTTCATCTGATATGGAAGGAATCTTGATGCACAGCAAGGCTCTCTGAAATGCACAGCTGCATCCTCACTCTCCAGAGCACATAGAGTGGTCCCCATGGAGAGTGATTTCAGGGACAGTTATATACAAGTTGCAGTTCAGAAGAAGGCTTCTTAGTTTTGCTTTCCTTATTCTTGTTTCCAGGACAGGTTAGCTGAGCTAAAAAACTTAATACAGAAATTTTACCAAGTATATTATTATTCTCTACTCTACTTTGTAATTATATCATTCCTATTTCACATTAAAGACTACAACTACTCATGGCAATGCAGCCACAGAAGTTCACCCAAAAAGACCACGCGAGTCCTAAGAAGTCCCTTCTTATATGTTGAATGTTCTTCACAGATCTTTCCTCTTTTGACATTTTCTACTAGTTGCGGACAGTTTGCCTATCACATAAGCACAGCTATTTAGAGGTTATATTCTATTTTTCAAAGTGCCAGTGATATAATAACAAATATTGTGTACAGCACACAGACCCAGACTGCTTACAGAAGATTCTTCCTAAAATGAACATTACTTTGCTGTAGTTACCAAAAATATAAGTCTACACTTAGGTTTACTTTTCTGGTGATGTAATCTTAAGAACTTTAAGACTTGCTTCAACACCTTCAGCATAGCACAGTTATAAGTTTCTTGTGTGTGAATTCCCAAACTACAATCAAAACAAATGCTAGATGCTGAAGGCTTGATTACAAGATGATAATTAACACCATGCAACTCTATATGAAGTTCTGCAAGGCAAAGACACTTATCTAGGAATAAAAACCAGACCAGACTTAATGAGATTAGCTGTGAAGGAAACTAACCCATAGACAGGCACTTTTGCTTGACCACAAACAATAGTTTACAAAAAAGATACTGCTGACTTACTTAAAATATATGGCTACCTTAACACAGCAAGTTGTTCTCTAATGTGTCACAGTTTGAGCATGATTGTGCTTGTTTCACTTTGCTGCTTGAGGCCAGTTCTGGGGGATATTAGGGTGACTGCAAGCAGAAATGGAAACACAGAATGAGCCAATCTTACAGCAGCTCCAAAGAGTAATTCTAGATGGATGACCAAGAGAAAAGGCTTACGTTCTTTCAAACCTAAAAGCTTATTGAGACTATCAAGATGAAATTGCTTTCTGTACATTAAAATCATTCTATCTCTTTTAAGAATTCCATTAAAATCTTAAAAGGGTGTAAGTGTAAAAATCATTTCTCCAAGTTTGCAGTGGAGCAGCATCAGTTTCAAAGGTTTTGGTTTTCAAGAGTTGTGCTGGTGGAATAATTTACATTTAGATAGCACTTCTCATCTTGAAGGATCCCAAATCACTTTACAAAATCTGAAGTGTAAAGGAATTACCTCCTTTAACCACCAAAGTAGAGACGTCCAGCCACCTATAAACTAAAACACCATAGCCCACATGACACAACTCCTAACACAGCAGGTGAACACAAATACAACAGAACACCGAATCCAAAGGGACCTTCCCATCCAGTGGAATCTCTAGACTGTATTTTAGATAAGCAGGGTAGCAGTCATCTAAATTTGAGCAGGTTGTAGTTGTTATGTAAATACTCTTACTAGAAAAGTCGTAAGACATTCAGTGGTCTTCATCTCCATTTTTGGGAAAATGTCTTTGCCCTACAGCATTAGTTCTGTATTAACTCAAGTGAACTACGAATTACGCAGCTTCTATCATTACAGTCCATGCTGCCTTTAGGAAGCAGTCCAGCAGAAGGCAGGTAACTTCAGTCCAAACTCTTCCAAAGTGGTAAGGAGCTGCCCACAGAGGAAATACTGTCTTCTCATTTCTCTCCCCACATCCACGTATTTCCAGAAGGCTTAGCCATAATCTCTGGCCTCCATTGTTCAATCCACTCCCGTCTTTCTTCTGTCTCAGGAAGATTGTGTTGTGTTGCACCACTGTCCTACAGATGCTGATGTGACAGGCCTTATCCCATTTATACCATGAAATATGTGTGATATAATGTTCTGGTTGAGAGTCACGTGAATGCGTTACTGCTTTATTTACCTTTTAGTTGTTGATAGGCCAATGGAAATCACCTCTGTTTTGGGATGTTTTGCAATTCACTCTGCATGCTGCAGAGATAATAAACCAAAAATTCTTAGTCAGAACATTTCAAAATCAGCAAAGGAAGTGGGACAGAGTATTCAGCTATGGACTTGTTCCAGATTCCTCTAATGCAGGCAAAGTAGTTGTATATGAAAACAAATCAGTTATTTGCTGCATTTCCTCTAATGAAATGAAAATATTTTGAAACTACCTGCATGAAAAGTAGGTTAAGTGGGTTTGCCTGCATTTACCTTCATGTACAACCATTTGTTGTTATTTGCAACATATATCCTTCTAGAAAAATCTGGCTCTTCTTGATGATAAAAGACATTTTGCAATTGAGTTGAATAAAAGTGGTGGGCAGGTCATCTAAGCACAGCCATTAAACTTTCCCTTTTATTGCTGTACTTGAATAAGCACAAATATTGTCACTAACTTTCATAATTTAAAACACATTAGAACAATTTTATCCTTATCATAACCTATGTTATGTTAAAGGAACATTATCATCTTACCATCTGCTTCACTTTGCATAGAAATGGACAGGGACATCTACATCTAGCAGGAATACACACATGTACCACCTAAGAAGTCAGGAAGGAGAAAAAAAACCTGCAATAAAAAGTAGAAATTGCACCTCAGTGATACAGAACACAGCAGAGAAATTGATGCTGCATCTTTAAATAACTTGAGAAATGTATTTCATCTTTAATTCCCCATTTTCCTATTCAGAACAAGTGCTGCCCAGGACTGGTTTTCGAGTGGATTCCTCTGGCAAGTATTCTTCAGCCTTCATTGTTCTATGAACTAATTGTCTTTCATTTTATGTTTTAGTTAGTCTTCTTTCTTTAATCATTTCTCTAGATAATGGCCAGTCATGACTACCCAGTAACTTTTTTTGGGTTTCTTTTTTTTTTTGTATGAACTTTGTGGGGTTATAGAATGTTAACTGTAAATCTTTTTATAATAGATTTGCACTTTGAGCAAGGAAAAGTGTTTCTTTTTCCTCAGCCAGTCTTTGTATATGTTTTACAATGTTTTACATGTGCTTCCATACATTAGTGTTCACACTTCAATGTAAAAATGTATCTCTGTAGCTCATGCACACACCTAAGCTTAAGGTATATTTTGTGTAAAATGGAAATTGACTCTATCTTCATTTGCAAAAGAACAGAACTGATGTATAATGCAGACCCATTCATTCCTTGCTCCCATAAATATGTCTTGTTCTGTAAAAACCTAAAAGCAAAAACTTTCAAAAAGAGAAGATTTTTCAGGTATTTGAATCAACATCAGCCGTGTAAACTGGCAACGGACTTGTTTGAAAAACAGCAATACTTTCTTTCCCAATGCAATTTTGTTAAGTGAACAGTTTAAATAGGCATCCCATACAAAAAAGGCTGTTTTGACACTCCTGTTGAAGTCTTTTCTAGTCCTACACAGGTTGGACAGAGATCCTAAATTAAATGGGATATTGGTCTGGTTTTGCATTCCCCAATAGGCTTTATATGTTAAATAACTCTGTTAACACACCAATTCCTTTTCTTTTTTTTTTCTTTCCATTTTGCTGATTTTTATACTGAATATATACTTGACTAATAAAGTCAAGTCTTTATTTACAGTTTTCCTTTCTATAACTATCAAGGTGAAATATGTAGTTTTTTTTAAAAAGCTACTCATATTGGAGACCAGCAGACCCATGACTGTTTTAAAGATTTTCACATCTTTCAAGGGCATCTAAAACTCAGATTAAAAGTTATTGTAGCTTTGTTTCAATCACAATTCACAGTAATGATTTTTAATAATGACAATGATAAAATCTTCAGCATCTTCAGCAAAAGAGTCCAAATTAATTTTTATTTTTAGCAGGAAAGTTGAGTACACTTACAAAGACAGTAAAATTATTACAACAAAGCTCTTCATCTTTTCTTGAATTGCAATATAGAAGAGATTTAACTTAAAAAAAAATCCATCTCAACATTTACAGCATCATCCCAAATACCAGGTTTATCACTATGAAAATCACATAGCACTTGTGCAACTTGACTCATACAGAAAATGAATTAATTGTCTTCAGGGATGTATTTTCTCTACATACTTTTAAGAAACAATGGCATTTACGCTTATCAATGTGCTGTTCACCTAGGAGTTCAAATGAATGCAGTACAGAAATTTAGCTGAGAGTGGGTAATCGCATCTCCACCTGTGAGATCTCACTATTGTTCAGTAACAATCTATTCTGATACCTTTACCTTTAAAGCAAATTCCCCATCATCCAGGAACTAGAAAGCAGAATTTCCCAGTGCTCTTTACTGTCCTCACTGTGCAGCAATGATCAAATCACAGCTTGTCCAATACCTTTCTGAAATTCATGGGGAAGCCAGCTGGTTTTATAACCTAGCAAAGTGAATTGGTGTTTTTTTCCTCTTCCAGGCCAAATGATCAGGTAAGATGGTTTTCCATTACACAAAAAGAAGAAACAAAATGCTGTAACTATAAAAAAGACAATGAAGTTACTAACAGGCAAATCTAAAGTTCTTTCTCTAATACAAATGTGTGGAGATGCAAGGGAGAACATGGAACGTTGTCAGTCTTGCAGAGTATACTCATATTATACAATCAGAAATACTGATTTTAAGCTGAAACTCTCCTTTCAATGAAACTGGTAGCAGATGGAACATTCAGGTGTAGTAAGTTGACTGTAAGGAAAAGCAAACTGTGCGAAAGACTATACTAATCCAGTCTTGGCTTGACTCCCATGTCTGCAAACCTATTCATTTCTTCTTATTTGGCATGAACCACAAGGTGCTAATCTAGCTTACACAGAGAAAAAAAAGATGCATTTTCCGTAATGAAGTTATATTAACTAACAGCTTGCAGTATATTGCAAGACACAGGAGCGTCATTTTTCTGCAAGTATAGGTACTTTTCTTTATACGATTAACAGAAAATCTGCTCCAGCAAGAAAAGGTAAAATTTAGTTTATCTAATGATCCTTTTTGAGGAAAAAAAAAAAGTACCAGAATCATAGAGAAGCATGCACTGAAGAAATAGCAGATGAAATGTAATCATTTGTATGGGTAAGAGTACTTGATCAATGTGTATTCAGGAATATTGAAACTGTTTGTTTAAAATAATAGTAGGAGCTTTTAGTAAATCTACTAAATATGAGCTCCTGTAGTAAAAACATGCAGTTGTGAACAACTTACCTGTCTTTAAGAAACAGAAGAAAAAGGCATTTCATCATCAGCAAGACTTCAGAACATATTTTTGATTAAAGACTAACTGCCAATATGAAGATAAACTGAGACCTAATGCAAAAGGAGTTTACAAAATCTTGGTTGTGTCAGTAACCTGATAACTGATTTTTTGCACCAAACAAGCGATGCATGTTTAACCAATCTAGACTTTAACTAGATATTTTACAAAATGCCTGTTATAATTGCAGCACTTCCACGTTACTCTGGAGAAGACAGTGCTTAGCACAAAATGCAAAGGGGAATAGCTAGAAAGTGGATAGGTGATTACCCTAAAAGAACAGTTTCTGGACTGAAGGGTTAGAATTAGTGGAGAGCCTTGCAACATCTTCTGTGTTACTTTCATTAATGGCAAACACAAAAACTAAAGGTGGAAAATAAGTCCACATTCAGACATGTAACTTCAGGTATCTATGGTGTAACTGTCTCCAGACCAATGGAGAGCTGGTCAGTGCAGCCAATGGAATCGTATCATACCAAGCATGAAAGTCAAAACAACCAGCGACAGCAGTGGCGAAAAGGCTCTTAAGTGTACTAGTCAGTCGCTGGAGATAGCATGATATTGCTGTGAAAAAGTAAGGAAACTCATGGGATGCTACCTATCAGTGAAATGCTGAACGAGGCAGGTAACCGAGTGACAAAGGCCACAAACAGGCTTAGGAACCCAGTGTCTTCTCTACTGGTAAGGTCTGTGTGCTGTTTGCTTGCAGAGGCTTGCAATAACAGGGAGCTGGGCAAGATCCAATTCCATGTTTTGTTTGCTTGGTGGGACAGAAAAGAACATTATTTTTTTTAAAGCAGTTTTCAATGATCTGATAAGAGTTGGCAGAGAATGGGTCCTGTAGACTTCCAGCTCTTTGGGAAGGAAGACTCTCCTGAGCAAGCGTGATGGCATAGTCAGTTAATCCAAAGGCTTCCAAATTGTCTTAGACCTCATAGAAAAGTATGCCCATGTATAGCATTTTTAGCCTTAACCTTTTCATGGTAAACCTGGCTTACCCATTCCATTCTAAATGGGTAGAAAAAAAAACCTCTTTTAAAGAAAATAGTACCTCTTATTTTGGAGTCTGGTGCCGACGTTGGTTTGGATCAGTTTTGTCAATGTGTGTGCTTGAGGGTTGTTTTCATCTCCATGTGCCAGAGCATGTATTCTTCACAACCTGACATTCTTACACTTTCTTAATGTATTCCCAACTGTGCATATTCATTCACGTGTGTGCAAATAAAGGTAGTGCTTGGCTTGTGACAGACTGCAAGAAACAGTGCCTTTGAGTGCTAGACCTGGACTGTAAATGGTGATCCCACTGTGTCTACCTACGAAGCCCTCTCCCTAGGACTTAGCCCCATCCTTGTTGCACTTAGGCACAGCGAATCAGGTAAAGATAAGCTATCACTTTCATCTTAAAATTCCTTTGCCTCTAGCAACTCTGAAAAAACATTAACATACTGTACATGCACAATCTTCGTTTGTTCTTTTATTCACTGTTGAGACACTTATCAAATAGATTGAAGAAAACAGGATAATAAGTTGTTAGGATCTGCCTGGGTTTGTCTTCTAAATACATGAGAAGCAAGTTGGGAGGGAAAGGTAATACTTTTATTTTACCAACAGAAATATTTGTGATTCAGGCTCACTCATAGCAATATACATACTGAAACAATGAGCTATGCTGCTCTCTGGAGAGGATTTTTATTGCACAGTCACAGCGCAGAGCCACTGCATAGTGTTCTGTGTCTCTGTCTTTGTAGGACCTGGCTAAAACTGAATCAGCTTTAATCTCAGACTAAAGCTGGGATCTGCCCAACACTGCATTTTGTGAGGAACCCACTGGTGGCTCTGGAGGAGATCTGTAAACGAGAGTCTCTGAAGTACCACATTTCAGCCATCTGTAGTCCCTCCCCTTCTGAGAAAACAAGGTGCTGGGGACAGTGTGAACAGTTTGCTGAAATAAACCTAATCATCCATTTTTGGTTTTGGGGTTGGCAACAAGCTGACACTGGCCAAAAGCTGTCACAATTTATAGACCAGAGTGCAATTTGTATGAAAGACCAAGCCTGTTAATCACTGTCCTGCTTTAGGTGATGAGCCTAAAACATCTCTGAATGTGCAGACAAAGCAACAGTCAAAATAGACAACTTCTTAGTCCTCTAACTGCTTAGGGGTTCACTTTATACTATTTGAAATTTCATCCAAGATTTCTTTTTTATGTTTTGGGAGCATCAAGACCCAAAACAACGAGCTCTTTCAAATGAAGCTGAAGACACTTTTATAAGAAACCGACTTTTTAAAAAAATGTTCCTGAGCTGATATATTCCAGGGCAAAATATAGGTTTACAGGCAAGTTACACAGGCATATGGAAGAACAATTTTAATGATTCATAAAGCTGTTGAGACTTTAATTGAGTAGCATTAAGGTGTTCAATTTAATGATGTTAGCTTTCAATTTAAACCCTAAGACTCAGAGGCTTACAATGATAGCTTTCGTCAAAACTCTTTATTGAGGGTATTACCTGAAAGCGGAGTACTTAAAAATTACATTACATAAAAAGACATACTGCTTTATATCTGTATGTGGAACTAAAATGGCCTGTAACAATTATTCATCTTTTGTAAGTGGGACTGATAATTTTTCTGTGTATCTTTATCTCCCATTTCAGTTTATTCTCTAGGTTTTAATGAACTGCAAGGAAAACACAAATAACATGCCAGAGGTGGATGAACAGCAGTATATTATGCAGTCACTTGTAGGAAGAAGGCACCTTTATAACCTCTATTTTGGACAGACTTTTACAGTACTGTTCTCCTGTGAATGTGTTCTAGCTTGGTTTAGTGTATTCTGCTGAACATAATCATCCTCCGAGATACCTACATTTTCAAGTCTTCTCCTTGTCTCTGTACAACACATTGTGTCCCATTTGTTTCCACCAGCTCTAACCAGGATGTCATTAGTCATGTGCAATGAACACAAGGTGGGAGGGAAGATGGTGCAAATTCTCAAGACAAAGCCAAAATGCTTTGCTCAGTGGGATTTCCCTTTAAACCAGGTCCCGATTACAAGGAGCTGGATGTTCACCTTCGGAGAATGGAATCTGGGTTTGGCTTCAGGATCCTGGGAGGAGATGAGCCTGGACAGCCTGTGAGTTATTTCTTCCTGACTTTCCTTTTTATAACTATGAAATGTGTGTAAAGGTCAGAAAAATATTACTGCATAGCTGAACCCAAATGAACACCACATTAAGGCTGTAAGTAAAATGGCTTTTTTATTCATCCGTAGAAAAAGACAGGACTCTCAGGTTGTCTGCATCTAAAAGATGTCACAGTAAATTAAGTTGAATCAGAAGGAATTAAGTTCGAAACAGTGCATCACTCAGCCCTTTACTGCAGAGTGTGACCTGGCATATTTTAATCCTGACTTTCCAAAACTGAATTTAAGCAGAAGATTTCAAAAATCAGATTATGTAAGACTACGCATAACTGTGTTCAATGTAGACAGACTATATGCATAAGGTTGAAAGATACTGCTGACAATGCAGTTTATTTCCAGGAGCACAGAAAGCCCCAACAGGGAATGGTAGTCCATGTTCCAGGTTAGATAAGGACACCATGTGACACATCAAGCATAGAAATGGTAGCTTTATACCACTAGAAGGGAGACATTCCCATAACTAAGTAACAGGTAACAAAACCAACATTGATTCATTGCAGGTGAAACAAAATATAAAATAAAACATATATGCAATTGTTAAAAGAAATGGGCACACATTTTAGTAAATTACTGATACATATAAATACTATAACTTTGAGAGGGTAGAATAGCTTTGATGATGTAACTGTGGTTTGTCAGCAAAGACTAATGCCAAGTCAAAAATGATAACATTTTATTATGACAACCTTATGCATAGTCTGAGTCCTGTGTTACCAGACTTCTGAGATAATGTATAACTAGTTCATAGATTATATATTCCATACTCAAATTCATACAGAATATTATAGTTGTCATTCAGGCATTAACATTAACCAACACATGGCTTTGAGAAACAAAGAAGCTCCTCTTATTTAAAATTGTCAACATCTGTCAAAGTCCTGATAAATATTAATAGTTTACTGATGCCTCCTGTAAAAAGAAAAAAACGCTCTGTATTCTAAAAAAGGTGCTTCAAGTGCTAATTGAAATGCAGAGACCTTATTTTAGACTAAGTGTTTTGGATGGATTTTCAAAGCTAAATAAGGTGCAGCTGTACAAAAGGACTCCAAAACAAGACTGTTTCATCATCTACATTTGCAGTGTGCCTGAAGCCGCTTTGGCATCTGATTTTCTTCCATGGAGCATTGTCCCAACTCACATAAAATGAAGCCACCAAGCCACCATCTGCACATTCTCCAACTAAGCATTTTTCCTGTCCTTTCTGGATGGCTTAGCCAGTATGGGTTCTCAAAGCTCACCTACTGGTGAAGCCAAGAAGGAAATGTTAGGAGCCAGAGGAAATGTCTCATTTTATCATTTTATCCTGCAAAGAATTGGCACTAGTGGAAGGTTTGGAAATCTCCCTCTAGCTGCTTTGGACAGTAGTGTCTAGTGGCATTTCCTGCCTCCCAGGAACGCGTCCCTGGCTACAAGGCTGCTCAGTATTCTGGAAAAGTCTGTCTTGGTATCTCCTTTAGTGCCTTTTTCATTACAAATGGATAATTAAGTAGTCACAGACTGAATGTCTGACTGGCTCTGCTGTTTGGAGGTTTATGACATTCTCTTGGGGAAAAGTGCAGCTCAAATGCCTCATCTAAAAGATGATTATTTATATAAAATGGAATTATTTCAATCTAAAAGACGGTGAGAAAACTGGTTTGGAATATCTAATATTCTGATAGTTAAGAATACATGCCAGAGTTCGGGGAGACTTGAATTTAAGTCTCTGCTTAACAATCCAGTAGAGTGGGAATTTGGAGACAAGTCCTTTGCCTCCCAGCTACATGCATTATGCACTGAATTTTTACAGAGGAAGCAGTTTTTTTCTAGTTTCTTTTCAGCAAAGGACTGACCTGGCTTTAATGTCCAAAGTCAAAGAGTCATAGCTGGATACCAAGTGCAGAGATAAGCACCTTGCTATTCTTGGAGAGCAGGACCAAAAATGCTGCCTTCTGTGAACTGCCTTCTAAGACGCTTTACTGTCCTGCTGAACAATTGCTCTCAGCCTGCACGTAGCCTCAAGGTTGCTACCTCTGTTTCAGGGCCTGCAAATACAAAAGCATTTTTCCCCCAGATGTATCAATATAACAGGCTTTATGTCTCCCCACAAACCATGTCTCAAAGTCCTCAGGAATTAATAAGACACTGAGGCTGAGAATCCTTCAAGGCAAAAAAGGCACCTTCATAGAGATAGGTGTTCCGATGCTGAATTTCTCAGTTCCCACTCCCTCTTTGTTGCCCATCTACTTGTTTTCACTGCTCAAATTTATCACTAATAAAGACAACAGACATACTCTTTTGAATTCAGAATACAAGATTTCTTAGCTTTGTTTTCCCTCTTCCACTGCTTCCCTGCTCCCCCATGGTCAACCCACCCGCAGCATCCCATTGCTTTCACCTCCAGAAAAGGAGAGGCAGTTTCTGGCTGTCCTCCAAACCCCTGCATTTCCTGTGAAACAAAAACTGAGACACTTTGAAATGTTTGTTTCGGCTCTCCTGCTGTGCAGTCAGGTAACACAGAAAAAAAAGAAGCTAACACAGAACAAAAAGAAGGTTTCGTTGCCTTTTGTCTTTGTGGTTTGGTTTCTAAAAGGGAATATGGATTCTTCAGCATAAGGCAGTAAGTTTTTCAAAGAAGCAGAATCCACACAAAGTTTTTTTAGAAGGATGGTACTGACACTACAGAGGGACTGTAGCTTAGTTTCCTTCTAGTTATATCAGCTACCTGGCACCTTAAAAGGAGAAAGTGCTGCTGAACTACTTCACTTTCCATATTTGCAAACATAAAGATGCTTTCCAAAGGGAAGGCTTAAATTTATTGAGAAATTTCAAATATCAAGACTGTGGGTTGTGCCAGTTCCACTCTTCTCTCAAATCTCATGAGATCATGACACCACAGGTCTTTATCACATCTCACAGTAACTTGAGAAACTAGAGATAATCTGACTCTATTCCAGTGAATAATAATAGTACTTAAAGGCTGCAAATTGAAACTTTTTTGAAATTGCAAATTGCTGTCCCAATGCAGAGAAGTATTTTGCATACATTTGTGCAGCTCAAACTCAAAATCACAGGAACATATACATAATTACACTAAGAGTTTCACCTTTTCATCACAGATTGACTGGGATTCTTCTCAGAAATTCTTGCAAGATGTATGTCTATATTTCTTTTATGATCAGTGCCAAGAAACAGACATTTCTAAGACATGACAGATGTCCATAGAGCAAAACGTTAAGGTAACACAGACCATGCCTTAGAAGCTCCTATTTTTAGCAGTTATTAGACAGAGTTCAGATGATTAGCTTGGATTTAGACATCACAAACACTTAAAATTAGGTGATATAAATCACACCTTTTATGTGCATTACTTACATTTTACTATGTCCCTGTGAAGCTACTGTGTTATATTCAAAGAAATTGAAATGCAAAGTCAAATAATTACCAAGAATCACAAAGAAATTCAGTGTCAAAACAGATTAACCTGTATGAGTTAACAGACCCAGGCTTCAATTTCAGATTATGCTGTGTCCCTGGCTTCCTAATCCCAGCATTTGTCATGTTTAATTTCAAGCAATAGGTGAAACATTCCCTTTTCTCTACAACTCATTCTTTATTGCCAATGTCACCAACATTTTCCTCACATATTCAAAACAATCTCATGCCAGCATGAAACTGTATTACAGAGGTAATATAATCTTGATAAATATTTTTCCAATTTGTGTTTTGCTTGAAGAATTTATAACTATTATGGAAACTACTCAACCATGAAATGAGAGCAGATACTGGATAAGAAACAAGTTCAGACACAGAAAATGAAAAAGAAGGAAAATTAAGTTATTCTTGCTATTAAATATACCCAATAACAGATACGGTGGCCATCATCTTGACAAACACACTTGCTTGAAGTGTTTAAAGTAGGACTCTGCTGCTTACGATAGGAGTCAGTTCCACCACCAAGATGAGTAACACAATCACATTCCACTGTGGACATGTGAAATACCTGCAGTAATTACTTAATTAATCAAAACTAGAGTGAGTTTTTGCACTTTGTTGTAGATACTGATGACCCACCATGCTGTGAGCTGCATTTGTGTTTCTCCAAAGGTTAAAGATGCACAAATTGTTCAATACTTTGGCAGCCAATTAATTATAAAGAAACTGCAAATGTTCAATAAAACCACAGGAGGAAAACAGTCCCTACAACCTTCCAAACTGCAGGAGGTTATCTTCCCAAGATAACTAGAAAAAAAGTCTTACTCATACAAGATGCCCAACTGTTACAGTTTTGAGAATACTTTGTGGAGATCTTGCTAAATGTAGCTTTGGACAGCTTTTTTCCTGTCCAGTAAAGGAGCATAAATACATATTTCATAGTTGGATTTTGCAAAAAGTATTTTCCAAAACTTTGAGGTATATTCTTTCACTGTTTGAAGAACATAATGGAGAACCTGAAAGAGCCTCTCTGGCAACTCAGTCTGGCACTGCTTAACAGGATCTCAGGAACACCAGGAAGCAGGAAAATGCCACATCATGTTCTCTCTTTTCTAAGTTTTGAAAGAAAAAGTGAGCCAAAGGGAGTCTAGAAACTGGGGAAAATTCTCTAGGCTTCACATGGGGTTTCATTTATACACTCCGCTTGGATACTTGCAACTCTGCAGCTGAGACCACAAAAAACCACAAGATCACTAGCATGACTACCGCATCTAGCCTTTGCAGCTCATCATGAAAAGCAATACTCGATAGCTTTTATCTTTCATTATTTAAAGCGAATTGTCACACGGCATGTCACATCCATCATTCTGTGCTCACTCTCACACTGAGCAAGAGAAAGGAAAATTTGGAACACACTCTGTGAATGCTTTAATGTTCTTTCAAAGAAAGCGGGTTTTGTTTGAATCAGTCTCAACTGTTCTACCTGTTATTCCACAGGGAAAATATATATGTCTTCTTCTAATAAATTATGTGAATTTATGTGCATAGAAAGTGGAGAAAGTCCTTAAAAGGTTTTGAACAGATTTTTTACTAGTTTATATGTCCCATACAAATTACATTTAAATGTCAATTTGGGAAAACAACATCTGCCCCGAGTAAGCTGACATTTTTCCTCTTTTTCCCATTTTGTTAATCAACCACTACCTGAGCATAATTATTCATTATGAGTAACAACATTGGATATAGCACTTCTTTTCCCCTAGAGAGTCCCAAAGCAAAGTCTGCGTAGTGGGGTCACTTCCACTACTGACCGCAAGTGTATTACTCCAGGCGCTTCATCACACAGCAGTGAGGAACCTTCGATAAGAAATACACAGACTAATTAATTTTAACTCAAAAGGACCTTTATGTGGAGTTACTGTGTTTAGATCTTCTGCGTAATGTAGTCTCTATAAACTCAACAGTCCTTATAGACAGATTGTCTTGATTTCAAGATACCAGGTAGATCATCCTTAGATCAAGATTCTCAGCTGTATCACCCCTACACAGGTAGGAAAGATCTTACCTTCTTACCAAAGGCAAGGACACAACTTCAATCACACCTGCAGAGGACGAGCACAGCTTTCAGACACACACAGATGTCTCCACCTGCACTGAATCACTAGCTTAATTTTGAAAGAAAGGGCAAATCACTGCAGCATTCATGGCACTAAATTGGAGGCTCAATGTACGTATGATGGGATTTTGTTTCTTTGCTGCCTAGATTCTCATTGGAGCAGTAATTGCCATGGGCTCAGCAGATAGAGATGGTCGTCTCCATCCTGGTGATGAGCTGGTGTATGTAGATGGGATTCCAGTGGCCGGCAAAACCCACCGATACGTGATTGATCTTATGCATAATGCTGCACGAAATGGGCAAGTGAATCTTACTGTGAGGAGAAAGGTGCTACCCACAGGTGAGTGGAGGCTGGGGAAGGTGAAAGGAAAAACAAATCTCAGTGTTTTGAGATAAACAAGTGCTGAGTTGTTTTTTTGGTTTTTTTTTTAAAAAGTAGATTAAAATAAAAGTGAACGTTTATGTCATTTTGAAGAAATAATAATTGTGAAATATGTGTCCCTTGTTTCTGTGACAAAAACGCTACAGCTGAGTGTTGTTTCCTTCAGATGTGGAAACAATATTGGCAACCCCGGTGTGGTGACCATGAGTGCTCTGGATATGTTCCATGCTGTCTTGGTCTTTGCTGTGTTCTCTTGTCCTCTTTTGGGACAAAATGCTCACCTAAGTTAAAGCTGTTAAAGCCGACTGTGTCAATCAGCAATCAGAAAAAGGTTCAAAGACCGTTAACTGTTTAGGGCAAGAACTCATTTCACTCTTGTATGTGTTAAAAGCCCATTTCTGGTCTCGCTGATGCCATCTGGAATTTTTCCTCCTTACTACAACACAAGCTGGCTGCAAACCTTGTGTATGGCACAAGCAGCTCCTAGGAACAGGGCCGGATCCTCCCTTCGAGCAGACATATTCAGAAAATAAACCTAAAACAATACGAAGAATTTGAAGTAAATTAAACCTTTAGACTAGCTTGGTCTCAATTACTGAACAACGCTGGAACCTGGAAAAATGCGTGACAGCATCTATTAAAGCTTTAATGGGAGAATTTGCTGCCGTTCCACTGCGACCTTTGTTGCAAAGAAGTTTATTTAAGAACTTTTAAAACATTTGCGGTGCGTGCACTTCACTGAGCCACCAGAAATGAGCAAAACCACGTTGCCAGCCTGTCCTGTCGTCTGCCTCCCCGCGCCCTAGATCCGCTGTCGTTGCCTGTGCCGTTCCCTTTGGCTCCCCAGCCAAAAAGCCGCCCTCCCACTCACCTCCGTCTTCGCAGTCCCCCTCCCACTGCGGCACCGCAGCTCCCTGCCAGCCGCGCTCTCGCGGGACTGACTTTCTTCTGTTACTGACTCCAGAGTCCTCCAGCCAGAAAGGTCCCCCTCCGCCCGGCGCGACGCCCCCTCGCAGCTCCCCCAACGCTAGGAAAATGGCCAATAACCAAGGTAATCTGCCGAGCGCTTGCGATTAGCACCTTTCCCGGGTCAGCCGGCTGTACAGGCTGCAGGCAAAATTAGCAAGAGGGTTAGCACAGAGTGGATGCCAGCCTTCGCTGCTGCTTGTTAAATATTAAATAAAAGGGTCTATTAGACACTCTGGTCTCCTGGCACGGAAAATGAAGCAAGCTGGTAAAACACCTGGAGTTATTCTTGGGCCTTGAGAGTGCCACACCGGGGAGTATAATGTGTAACTCATTAATGTTTAAGCATTTCGGGAGCTGAACAGGTTTTTAATTTGGTGTGTTACAACATAAGCTTTGTGGAAAAAATGTAAAACGACTAATGTTGGGCATGACTGAAAAATGCTATACTAACACATCAGGCCAAATGATTTAATGTGAATTTCTCACTAACGTGAATGTGTACAAGGGGGATCTGGGGCTTTCCTCACCTGCCTGATAGCTGATGTATGTATCTTAGCAGGAATCATGTGGAATCACCATCTTTGCACAGGTTCTGTTCCAGATCTGGAACAGAAAATCACGATTCAGAGCTCTGGAAAACCATTTGGTTAGGAAAATGTGGTATTCAGAACAATGTGGATTAAAGTGCCATTTTTTCACAGGCAAAAGTAAAATGTAATTTTTCTGATGAATATCTGTTGCACAGCTGACAATCAAATAGTCATTTAAACTTTCCCTCCTTTATCTTTCCTTCCCTATACTTAATGGCATTCAGTTTATGGCCAAGCCAGCTCTTGGTCATTCTGCAGGGTAAGATAATTTCCTTTCTGTTGCAGCCATACTGACATAAACAGTATTCAGTTTTCTGAAACATGACAGCCAGAAAATGAGATCTCTCTTGTCACTGACTATGGCATTTAGTTGCAGATTTGGTTCAATAACTCTTGGAGATTTTCAGTTCTAAAGCAGGAATATAATAACTGTTTGTTTTTCTTCCTCTTTATTCTCTCTAATCACTTTATTTCATAGTTGCAGAAGGACTGCTAAAGGACACACCTGACTGATAGAACAGCAGCTTGTCCTTGGATGATGTTTATTTTATTAATATATACACAGTGAAGGTCTAATTTGCAAGCTCTCTTCCTAGGATATGTGTGTGTGTGTGTAAGCTCTTCACATGTTCAGTAGAATGACTCTGCCACTCTCATCGCTCGGAACAGAAACATATTGTTTACATTTGTCTGGAAGTTCTGTATTAAAACTGTCAATAAATACTGATTTGTGTAAAAAACTTAAATCTGCAAGGAATATAAATCTTTTTTCCCATCTGGAAGTGTAACTTTACTGTTTTCAATTGCCAGAATGCTCGTACTAAAAAAGTGTGTAATCCCACAAGATTTAACTCGTTCCCTGTTCCTGCTACTGTAAAGCAAAACTGAAGTGTGGCTGGACTCCATTTTCACTTCTGCCCTTTCCAACTTGCCATACAAGAGCATCGTCAAAACCTTTAAATGAGCACTGCTTCTGCCACAACACCCACAGAAAAACTATTTGTGATTATTTTCCATTGTATAACTGCTCTGTTCCATGAACGCCTTTTGAGCATGCTAATCAACTTGTAAGAAGAACATTATGCAGCTAATCCTAATTACTGTGTGTTAGCCGTCTGCTTAAATTCTTCTAATCCAAACACAAATAATTTTATATTGGATTAGACGCTCACATTTTCCTCTCGATGACAGATCAACCAACAGACAAGGCAATCATGCCTGCTAATGTTTTTGCAATCCAGATAACCGCTGCTTCTTACTTTCCCCTCTTTTAGCTAGCTTAGCAGCGAGCGTTCATGCTTGCTTTATCTGATCGCCCTTGAATGTTTTGCATAATTGTGTAGATTCCTGTCTCTCTGCATCTATTACAGCTCCCAGTTTAATATTTGCAGTAGTCTGGGCTATAGACAGTCAACTGCACTCATGTTACATTAGCAAACGTAGTGTAAGTCACAAAGCCACTGAGCAAGTCAGACTCTAATACTGGTGTGATTTATGTTGTAGGAGAACCGTGCCCAGAGAATGGCAGAAGCCCAGGCTCGGTGTCGACGCACCACAGTTCTCCAAGAAGTGACTACACCACTTATGCTAACAGTAATCACGCTGTCTCTAGTAGCAATGCGACACCCCCCGAGGGCTTCACTTCTCACAGCCTGCAAACCAGTGACGTGGTGATCCACCGCAAGGAGAACGAAGGCTTTGGCTTTGTTATCATCAGTTCCCTCAACAGGCCCGAATCTGGGTCCACAATAAGTAAGTAAATCACATTTTTCAGCTTAGGGTTTTTTTTTCAAGCTCGGCCCTAATAAACAAAAATAAATTAATTACAACCTGGCACCTGCTAATTAATCACTGCACAGATTAAAGCTGAAGGGACTCTCAGGGTTGCTTCCAGGGGCACCATTTGTCTCTTGTGTCTTGGACAAAACTGAAGGTTATTCTGGCCTCCAAAGTTCTGTGCTTCACACATTCGTTTGGCTGTCAGAGAACAACAGGATTCACCCACAAAGTAGGTTTTCTTTGTTCCTACACCCCAAAGAGGCACTCTGCAAGTAACCACCAAGGTTAAGTGAATAAATTATTCGTCCACATGCAATTGAATTAAATCTTTTTTTCTTTTTTTTTAATCAAGATGAAGTTCAGGAACTTGAAATAAAAGCAGAGAACACAGAAAACCCTGGGAGCACAGCTGTCCAGTTAGGGCACTGCAGAAGCAGCTGCAAAATGGGAAAACTGGTTACACAGAAGTCAGGGAGGCTGATTTTTTTAATTAACTGGACTATACATAGTGTAAAAGTTATGACTGAGTACAGGGAGATAGTGAATATGGTGGCAGCACCTGCCCTTAATGGTTGTAGTTCTCTTTCTGTCCACAAAAGTAATGTTTTCTGGGGCTCAAATTTATTGCTTTCATATAGGCATCTGGTGCCATTTGAGCTGTCCCAGGGTGCCTCTAGAGAGAGGTCGGGCAGATGTGACATAGGACCTACAGGAGACTCAGACCCTTTGATAGTGGCAGCTGCAGGCACAGGGGTGCCCTGGGGTGTTTCAAATGGCATTTAACCACCTGTGAGCTGAGCTTCTTGGAAGGAGGAAGCATAAAAGGCGTTATGTTGAGAGACATCCACATCTCCCACCAAATCCAGCTGAAATCGTGAATGCTAACCACTGCTGAAAAAACAGGACAAGTGAGAATGTTTGTCGTTTTGCAAGTTGCAGCCTAATGCAGTCCTTTCCCGGCGTTCAAAATATGTTTTGAGGGAAGCGTTCTTTTGCCCAAAACTGCTTCCTGAGGAAATAAAATAATAATTTCAACTTTTAAGGCCAAACTTCACTCTTCTAAATTCATAATAGAAAAGCAATTGAGTACTGCGAAAGCCGTATCTCCCAATAGCAAATGATCTCAGAAAACTTCTTCACAGTATTTCATGATCGTGCAGTTATTGAGTTGCTTTTCATATTACCTCAGCTGAATTTTAAAATTCCATGATTGCCAGAATTAATATTGTAACAAAAAAATGGATAACTCTGAGTTTTGACTTTATTGAATATAATAGCCAACTGGAAGTTCTTTGCAGATCAGGCAAGAACAAGAAAAATCCATAGAGGACATTGAGATACATGCATATTAATCAGTTAAGTCGGTCATGAATTTTTCAAGAAAATTATTTCACAGTTCAGGTTTGTGTTTGGGTGAGATGGAGAGGGAAAGAGGAATGGCAGAGAAAGAGAAAATTGCCAAGAAACCAAAAGTTCTGTGACTGGAGTATTCTGCTGAGGACAACAGACCCAGGTTTAAGATCTTGCTTTGCTTCCTACCCTCCAACATGTTCTTGAGGTACTTTTCTTTCTCCCCAGGCAACTGCACAGGTAGCCACTGTTGAACCTCAGTTGAACACCTCCAATAGTAAATGAAAATGACAGTCTGCTGTGGAAGTGACAAGCGAATTTATTCAAATAATAACTGCATTGAATTTCAGTGATCCCAAAGAGCACCCAAATCCTAAGTTTAGAAGAACAGCAATGAACCAAAAAATGACATTTGCTGTAGATAGTGACAGAAGAGAGAAGAAATTATCCCTCCTATGTGAATTCTGTTCCAAAAATATAGTACAAAAAATAAGCTGAAAATAACGTACTCTGTCATCACTGATAAAAACAGGCTAAAAAACATTGGTTATTTGTAGTTTAAGGGAGATTAATTTTCTTTACTTAGGATTTATTTGGGTGAAGTACTTTGGGGTATATTAACAGGAGCATAGCCAGTAAACTGAGGGGAAATTATTACCCCTTTTTACTGAGCACTCAATAAGACCCATCTAGAACACAGCATCCAAGTTTTGGGCCCTTTGGTAGAATCAGAACAGAAAAACTTCAGCAGCAGCCACTAAGACCTCCTGAGGTCCCTTCCAACTTTAAATACTCTGAAATCCTTTAATTAAAATGCACAATCAGGGGTAGAAAGCATATTAGCAGTAGGAAAGCATCAACTGGATGTAGGAGGTGTAATGTCTAAAATACAGCCTGCATCAGTATCAAAATATGGATCCGTGTGGCACCGTGTCAAGCACCCTGGTAGTCACTCACTTCTCATTGCCATAGTATGTTAATTTGGTGAAATGTGGTACTATATTTCCAGTGCTCCTGGTTTTGGAGCCAGAGCGCTTATTGCCAGCTCATGCATCCCCATGAGGCACAGAATGATGCTGTGCAGACATACCCTAAGTATCGTCAGTTAAATGTTAATGTAGTAATTGCAAGGCAATTCTGAAAGAATCGAAATGGGCAACATAGGTCAGAAAAGAGAATATCTTGTAGTGTCAGACACTACTAGGAATAGCATAGCCTAAGAAGTCATCTCACTGGGAGCATCCTCAGGGCAAAGTGAGGAAGAGTTCCTTTGGTTTAAGAATGTTTATTTTGATAACTCTATTCCCCTCTCTACTTTCCTGTAAAAACAAGAGACTTGAGGACTTGTAAGTCTAAGTGTCATCATTGCTTTAACTCAAGAAGGCAATTAATCCTGCGCTGAAAGTATTTTTCCCTATTCTTGAAATCATACTTATAAACTATGTTTTACAGTCCAACAAATTACAACAGCTCTCGCTCAGTACAGGAGCGTGAACCGTGTGGCACTAGGTGCTAGTGCTTCAAGCGCTGTTAAAATTGAGGTAGTCATTCAAACAGAGTTGCTACTAGCCTTAGAGCTGCAGGTTCATGGGTTTGCTGCTTTGCTGCTGGCCTAAAACTCCAGGGGTTACATGAAAGCTCACTCTCGGGGTGTTTGCCCAGGGAGTTAAAACCAGCTCTGGCTGTGAAGCGGTAGGACCACCCCGTGAAATAAGAGGAGTGGTGCTCCAGCTGAGTCTCATATTCCTTCCCCACCCTCTGATGGGGTGTGCGCTGCGCTGCTCCCACGTAGCCTGTTAGGAGTGCTCCACACTCCCCCTGACCTGGAAAAGAGCCACAAAAGGCTCTGGAGATCCCGGAAATAAGGATGTCATTCCTGTTCCAAGGCTGAAGGTCTTGGTCAACTTTTTTCTCGACATGCTTTGCAAGGGGTTCGTCATCACTCCTGATTTACAGATCTGCCTTTGCCTTGCAGAAATTTTCAAAACACTAAGAGTATTTTTTTTTTTAACCAGAACAAACTGCAGGGATTATTAGGGAACAGACTATTTTTTTTTTTATTTGCCTTTCTGATAGGCAGCACTGTAGTAGCTGTCATTTAAATAAATTACTATTCAGTAGTTAGAAGCCAGCCTTTAGATCCAGATATAATTTTGATTTACTGGTACTTGCTTAAATGTCCACGTCTTGCAGCACATTTCTTTTCCTGTGTTCTACAGCGGCAGAAATTTTGTCTGCCCTTTGTCAGGGCATTGCTGGGGATGTTCTCTAATCCAGCACAGGGGATTATCTTGCACCAAACTACCGTTCTGATGCGGGCAGATCAGGAGTGGAAAACAAGTGACAAGGACTGAATGAAGAGATTTCACAGGGCAAAGCAGGCGCGTAGACAAGGTCAGCCACGTTTCAAAATTATATCAGTAAAAGAAGATTAAGTGTATAAATAGAGAAATGTGTTTGAGTGGTAGATCCAAGAGCAGGTCGTTTTGGCTAGTGCAGAACCCAGAGGATTTTGAAGTGCTAAGAGATTAAAAAAAGAAAATTCACCTGGCCAGGCTCCTGGCTTGCCCCTAATGAAAGGATCAGCTTCCACTGCCCCTAAAACATATTATCATGCTTTACTCCAGACCACATCCCGGCATTAAAGGGTGCTTTGGCTCTAATCTCCTCTCCAGACAGGTCACCTAAATTTGACCTTACTCTGTGCTTTCTTTTGCTATGCAAGCTACATAGAGGTTATTAAAATTTTGTCATCTCCAGTGGTATTTCTTCAAAGGACTCAGTGTCGCATTCCCACCTGAAAGCTCAGAAGCTACAAACTCTAGTATTTCACTTCTAGGTTGGGGTAAATCTTGACTGCTTTAACCCCATGGGACTGTGAAGACCTTACGAAGCACCTGCCTTTACCCCCCCAAATTACAAACATCCTTTAGTTGCCCTGGTTCAGTGGCAGATTTGAGTGTCTAAACTGAGTGAACTGCAGCCTGTTTCTGAAGTCCTGTCCTGAGGAATTTCTTCATACTTCCCCCAATAAAAATACTTGTGGCTCGTGTCATTCTGCGAAGAAGGGGTCCTCCTGGGGCTGTCCCCTCCGTGTCCCCAGTGTCCTGCAGCAACGCCTGAGGCTGTGGAGGTGCAGCTCAGCCTGGGGTGGCATTGGCTCACAGGACAGTACTGAGTGTCACATTACAGATGAAATACTGAAACTTAATTAATTAATCTACCCCTTGTACTACCTTCAGGGTAATACTCAATAGTGTGTGTTCTCTGTGGTAAAACTCCATTCTTGTGGCGCTTTTTAGGGTATCGAGAGAAGTTCACTATCTGCATGCCACAGAAAAGCACTTGCAGCCATCTGGAAATGGCCAAAAGGAGATTTCTGGGTGAATTTGTCCCAGAGCTTTGTGGAGTACATTTGTCCCTACCTACTTCATATCTTCCTGCTGCTTTTACTTCATGTTTTTGGGATGCAACTTCTTCTAGGAGAGAAACTTGTGATCCCCTGTAAATCTCTTAACACCCTAATTTCTGTAGAAAGAAACCATGCGTCATAAATAAATCTCGTTAACTCCAACTTCCAGTGAAATTGGAAAACTGTCAGTATTTCCATGAATTTTACTGAAGCAGGTACTGTCAATTAGCCCAGTTATAAAGTGTAAACAAACTGAAAATACTACCGTAACCAATACACAATTTTTAAAAAATTAAAGGCAGAAGACTGTGCATACTTGTCATGCTCTTCCTCCTGTTTAGCAAAAATGAATTTGTAGATTCAATTTGCCCCTACACTGCATGTGCCAAGGACTGCTGGATTTTCAAAATATGATAAAACAGAGTCTAATGGAAGAAGTTTTTCTCATTCCTCAAAATATGCAGTCTTAACTAAAAACCATAAATCCAAGATAAGCCTCTGCTGACTGCAGAAAACAGTGTTCTGAAGTAAGTCCCATTCAGTCCCAGAGTTTCTTTGAACTCCTTGCGGTTTAGAGATAAAAACCAGCTTATTGATCAATGATAACTGTGTGATCTGAGACAGCTATTTGTGCTGCAATTTCACCCATGCTTCTTCCTGGATAAGGTGGTGCCTGGGGACAGAATTTTCTGTGACCAATCTGCAAATTCTAAAGAAAGCAGAGCTCTGAAAATTAGGATGTCTGTCTACCCCACCTTGGAGATCTTTGGAACAGAGCAGTGGAAACCCACCTCCAGCATGAGATCCCTGCAGAAGATACTTGCAACTTGTTGGCAAAGAATCTGGTTTCTCATTTCTGCTTGACTTTGATATTCAGGTTTGAGCTGCTCTTCTGCCTCTTCAGCTACAAAAACACACTTTCTAAGCTTGTTTAACTGGTAGTATAATTTGGAGCTAAAAGAAATTGTTAGATGGTTTAGTTTTCCAAATCAATATATGCAATTAATAATAGTGAAATAACCTTAAGAAGTGACAGACATTTTTAATACCACAGAAAATACATTGTTGCAGTTTGGAGGCAAGACATATTTGGCTATTTGATGTTTTCTGGAGAATAAAGCATGGAGGATCTTAACAACATCACTCCCCTCTCAATGAATTCTGTCCTCCAGCGTGATCCTGAAGAGGTCATTTAGATCTAGTGGTTTTCAAAGAACAAATTCTGTGAGTTTTCCCAGCACAAATCTGTGAAGGGAATCAAGGTTTTTCTAATGATTCCACAGGGCCCATTTTTCTTTCATGAGAAGCCTGAATTAAACTACCTAAGTTCCATTAATTTTTTCTTAGATCTCCAGATTTCTAAGGCACGTGCGCTCCTTCCCACCTAGCTTCTGATGCATGTGCTGTGCAAGTAAATGCGTTCCCCATCAGGACACAATGTGATGCTTCAGTTCATAAGTTCATTAACCTTATAAACAAAAGGGATTATTGTCATCTGCAACTAAGAAGTCTGCCACAGATTTCTGTTTTCCAAATGAGTGTCGCATAAAATAACCCATCAATTTCTGCAAAATATTTTATCTTGATTCTAATATTAACCCTGATGGAAAGTCCACCATACTCAAGCTCCCAAATTTTAGATTATTCAGTAGCAATGAAATTACATATGTTTACATTTAATATATTCTCCCAATTAAAATCTGATGTGCTGGAGCCTGCTGGTTGAATGAAAACTCTCGCACCTTTTGAGAATTGAGGATATAATAAATATTCATGTGATCAGCTGTATAACACTGAAAAGGACAGCTGGCTCGGGAAGGTTCATTTGCGTGGTTTACTATCTATATCCGTTAACATTAGAAAAGATTGCAAGAATTTATCTGCCAGAGGGTTTAATAGATAAAGTAGAGGTTTGATTTTTTTTCCCCCCTTAACTAATAATTTTTGACATTTAGCTACTATATAGGGGAAAAAACAGGAAAGTTGTTTTCTGCAAAATATAGTCTCAACACTTATGACTAAAAGTAGTGAATAGATGTTAAAAAATTTCTTGATGTAAACCAGAAAAGCATTATTTGTTGATTACTTCTTCTTACAATCAGCTATTTCTAGCATACAGGTCTTCCAAGTGAGGAGAAATCATTTTTATTTCAAAAAAGCACAAGGCTGATAGATACATAGTGTTAGAAGCAGTATCTGTGCTCAGCAACAGCTCTGGCTTTGTGTACAGCTGACCCCAGCATATGGACCCACAGATGTAACACCACAGAATTTACTCTTTCTTTCCTATGACATGAAGGTGTGGGAAGGATGTTGATTTGGATCAAGGAAAGCAAAAGGGTGATTTTTATCAAAAAAAAAAATTAATATAGAGAAAAATGTGAATTTGTAGTAATCAATAAGTTACTGAAAGTAGACCTTATCCACTTTCTAAATGCAAATATTTTTTTTAAATCATTTTGTCTCTGAATTTTTTAATTTAAGTTATCTTTTGATAATGAGCTTAGAGCTGATCATCACACAATTAACTACTTTCTAGGAAAGAATCAGCTGCCAGGTGCCAGTGCTGGGTCAGTTTGTGTACCTGACGCAAATGTTGTAAATATCTGAGGGGGGTGTAGGGAGACAGGTTGATGGCTTCAGATATCTTAGAAGCTTTGGTTCTCTCAGGGTTCAAATCTTCCTGAAGTCATGAATTTTTTAAAAAACACACAGCAGAAAAGTTAGATCCCATCATAAGACCCACTGTTAGGAAATGCTTCTGCAGCATTGCTGTTCTCAGCTAGATTTTTTGGATCTATAATTATGACTTCTGCCTTGGAAATATTTTTTTTTCTTAAGGTAGGTATCCATATATATGACTCAAGTATCACATTTTGGATAACTTGCTAGTATTAGAGAAAAAAAAATCTGTTTCTTTGTTTTGAAGAACTGTAGGTTTCATGTACATATAAACTGTATCTTACTAATTTCCCATATTTTCAACAGTTAAGAAAATCTGAGTAAATCTCTGTTACCATAATTTTTTCCCTTACATTCTCATCTATTGCGAAGTCTGAAAAAACTAAAAAATGAATTGTCTTGCAAAAGGGCAGCTTGTTTTCTGTGCTCTTAGTGTGAATAATGGGATTCCTGAAAAAAAAGCCCACAAATCCAAGTGTTTCTGCGTAGCCTGTTAATATTAAATGGTGCTAAGGTAACTCTGTGTTTTGAAATAAGTGCATCAAATTCTCCAGGCACGTGCTGCCACTGTTCAAAATATACATGTGTTTGGACAACAGCTTGTGGTGAATTCTTAAAAGAAGTGTGAATAGATTAGTAAAAATTTTTAAGGATGAGTGGAATCATTTATCACCAGTCAAGTGATCTGGGACTTCCTTTAAAAGGCTCCATTATTAAATGCTCTGCTTAGGTCAAAATAAAACACTGACGATGCAATTTAAGGAAAAATAGGATGTGTTAACAAAGCCATAATTCAAAGACAAACACGGGAGGTTTCTTCATGAGAAGACACCTGTGATGCTGGAAGAGGCCGAAGAGCTGCAGAGCTCCGTGCTGTCCCTGGCCGTGACCAGTGTCAGAGAGGACAACAATTACAGCGGACATGGACCTTCCCCAGGCACCTCCTCAGCTTTCACAGCCATGACTTCATGATTTCATCAGCAGTGGGTCCACCCCTGTGAATTTGTCTAATCCCTTTTTGAAAGCACTCATTCTTCTGGCCTTCTAGAAGGTTGCCCCACCTTCTCTTCTCCAAGCTGCAGACAGCAAGCTCACAGACTGCTCCTCTGAGAACAGGCTGTTTTCTGCTTCTGACTGCCATGCTCTCTTCCTCTGACTCTTTGCTGGTTCTGTGCTACATTTTCTGAGGTGAGGATACTGAAGCTGTCAGCAGTACTCAGAACAGGTCATCCAGGGAAGCTGTGGATGCCCCATCCCTGGAAGTGTTCAAGGTCAGGTTGGATGGGGCTTTGAGCAACCTGCTCTAGTGAGAGGTGTCCCTGCCCATGGCAGGGGGGTTGGAACTAGATGATCTTCAGGGTCCCTTCCAATTCTAACCATTCTATGCTTCTATGATTTAGGTGCACAGTAGTAACCAACAAGAGTTTGTTTCATTTGCTATTCTTTTTCTAACTTTTAATATTGTGTTTACTGTTTTAATGACTTTATGTTTTTAAAGAAGTAGGCACACTCCTTTCTAGATGTCCTGAGTGGTAATAATTAATTTAGGGCTCATCTCTGCTTAAGCTTAGGTGGGGTTATTTTTTCCCCATATGCATCATCTTGCATTTCTTTTCATGAGGTCTTGTCTGCCACTTGACTCAACCCACTTGGTACTGACAGTTTTACAGCTCTTCCACGCCTGTTTTAGGTGTGACCCTTCTGAATGATAAAAATTCTCCATTATGAAAATTCAGAATTCATTTGTACCTTTTTTCCTTAGCTTTTACCTAATTAATCCCCTATGAGAGTAGATCCTTCTTACCCCTTCACAGTAAGTATTTCACCACAGAAGGCTCTTAAAAATTAAGATTTCTACCATATTCTAACACGTTTATATTTTCATGGACAACCTGCATATCCCATAACCTGCGTCCCTTAGAAGCACTCATGCTTTTAAATAAATGCTTGAATAAATCCTCCCCTCCCAAGGCAGCAGCAGAAATGATGGTGGTCAGGATGTCGTGGCTTTGGAGGAGACTTAGGCAGAGCTCCACTTGGGAGCAATCAGAGACTAGAAACTCCTCAGGATATTACTGGGAGAGAAGGAGCCAGGGGATAAACTCCTCCTCATATTATCTAGAAATGCACAGAAACCAGGTTCTGCTGAATTGCTGTTTCACTAGTAATTCGCTGTATTTGCCCATAAAACCTTGATACAGCATACCACCGACCTCCTTTGCAGACTCTGATAGACTCAGGTTCCTTCTGCAAAAACTTTCCACACCCCACTCTGCAGCAAGATCATATGGCAACACGCTGCACCCATAGAACCTCAGAAGAGGAGCATTAAATCCTAAAAAACCAAAGTGCAGTAGAAAAGGTACCTTGACCCACACAAGTTTTGTTCTGAAGGTCACTTCCTGCTGATCCTTCCATACCACGGCAGGACAACGGGAGTGCAGTGATACCGAAACATTCAGACCGGATACCTAAATCAGGGACGTAAAGGCCATCAGGCTTAAGAGGAATAAAAAAGGAATGCAAAGTTCCTCCTCTTTCTCCTTCCCTTCCCTTTTCTCAGGATTTNGTCTCTACTTAATTATTTAGGCTAGAAAAAGCATCTTCTTTAGGGTTAGCAATGGCAAGCATGGGAATTTTAATGATGGCATCTAGGCCATAATACTTCCCGTACATACATTTAAAGGTAATACATACCTTTTATTACATGTACCAGAAACAGGCAAGTTTTAGTCTTAGCTTAAATGATTCTTCATGATGCTTTAAGAATTGATTTGACATGAAAGGATCTGTGTGAATGTAAACAGTTTCAGTGGCAAGTTACTGTTTTACTTGTTTACTTACTGATATGCATGCGTGGCAGTTATACATCTGCACAGAGTAAAATAAATGAAAGGTTTTACAAAATGCGGCTATTTGTATTTAGTATATTTTAAAACATAGAAAGGTTTAGACATTGTGGCGTAAATTAGGTGCTTATTTCCTAAGCAGCAAAACATTTCTAAAGTACGCTAGTTGTGTCCATGTTACTAAAGCCATAATTTAATTTATGTTCTTGCCTAAACTATAGTGGTATAGAAGCATGTGGTTTGATTGAGGATTGCAATTCAGAGTATTCACTTAGATTTTTATTTCTCAGAAAATTATTTTTTAACACTGTAAATAACACTTGCATCCCTACTAGAAACAAAAGTCACTATGAGGTATGTGTATTGTGACTTTGCGTGAGATGTGTAGTCTGTGTTCGTCACCGTCACCTTCAGGGAATGTTTATCAGAGGACTGATAAATTTGTTCTGCAGTGATGGACTATCCTGAACAGACCTCCTGTTAGAACTTTGTTTTATATGAGCATTAATAACCTAGATATTTCAAAAAAAATATTCTCTTTCACCTTTTCAAAGTTGTCTTTAGATATTAGAATTTTAAGAATGTGTTATTTTTTTTAAAAATAGACACAACCATTTTTAAATACCAGTTGCATGCGATAGTGAGACCAAGCAGCTTTGTACAAAGTTTGCTGAGACTGGAGTGTGGGATTGGTGAGGGATACTCAGACACCATCAGGATATTAATAGAATATATAGTCAAATTTAATTGTGATAAGCATATTTACGAGTAGCAAAGAAAAGTCTCTTTGGTGACCCTAGAGAGAGAGAAAAGAAGAGTCAGCTATAGTACATGCATTTAATTAAAAACCAGAGGAGAATAGGTAAGAAATACTGGGAGAAAGATCAAGATTAATATTTAGAAAATTCAATGGAAAATGAGGGAAAAGACAGAACAAGAGAATGGCTGGAGTACACAGAAAGGTGGAGAATCACAGAGAAGAGCAAAAGGAGAAGCAAAGTTGATCTGTAATATTTTGAGAATGGGGGGGGAGGAGGATGGTTGTGTCTATTTGATGCAGTAAATGTGTCTACACACTCATAATTAACTGTAAATTCATGCTGACATGTATCTAATTAGAAAGCTGCACATCTCAATAAATCTTCAGTAGGATTTCTATTTATCAATTAACATGTTTGAATGGAGGAGGAGAACAATTTAGTGAACCCCGGGCATTTTCAGTAATAACATCTATTTATATATAAAATAAATCATGTTTGTAGTGCCTCTATTGCAACATACAAATAAAGAAATTCTGTAAACAAGGAGGTGGGAGGCAATTTATGACTACTACTTATTGTGCAAATTTATTCCCTTCACTCTTTTAATGCCTTATTGTTCTCCTGATCTGTTTATTATCTTGTTACATGCCAGGTTTGCAAACTAGCTGAACCATAAAGTGATTTTGGACTTCATATGTATATGCATGTATATATGCACATCTGAATTCTGAATTTTTAGTGAAACCTGGACCGTGTTAATGTAAACAACATTGTATAAGAGTTTATATTCTTACATGTTTATACACAAGCTCTTCTTTCATCCATATAGAACTTTTTTTTAAATGAACTAATTTTCTTTTGCGTCTCAACTTCACCACTTCTTTCAGCATATGTTAATTGTGACTATTGTTCCTTGTCTAGCTGTACCCCATAAAATAGGGCGGATAATTGATGGAAGTCCTGCGGATCGCTGTGCAAAACTTAAAGTTGGAGACCGGATCTTAGCTGTGAATGGCCAGTCTATTATTAACATGCCTCATGCAGATATTGTGAAGCTAATTAAAGATGCAGGTCTCAGTGTAACTCTTCGCATCATTCCTCAGGAGGGTAAGTCAATGGCCCTTAAAAACAGGAAGAAAATTTTAAGTAGCCTCCAATTAGCTTGAATTATGTCACCGCTTGAAAGAACATCTTTTGTTTCACTTTCTCAGCTGTAACGTACAGCACACCAAAATTACAGCCTTAGAACTAGCTCAAATAATATCTGAATTCTTGAAAAGGTTTCTAGTTATGAAAAGGGTATTTAAAGCAAGCCTGGAGAAACCTGAGAGTGAGCTGAGTACCAACGAGTCAGTTTGAAAGTCATTTGGAAGAACTGTCTCCTACATGGAAAAGCACACTACAAGAGAGCCAGGGTTTGAGTTCATTTCCTTATATCCTGCTATAAACCAACCCAAAGTTTGGCACAGTGCCTCACGACGACTGCAATGGCTGTCACCAGGCCTGTTCAGCTGCAAGCTACCTGTGACAAAGTTATGTGGAGGAAGAGTTCAGATTGGGTAGTTTCCTCCATGTATATCACTGTAAACGCACAAGGCAGGAAAGAACTGAACCTTAAATTATCTCATTTCTAATGTGAGGATTAGGGGACAGACTCATTATTCTGGTCATTACTCCAAAGTTAATCAGTGAAGACCTTTTGATGTTGGTTTCATGGGTTTTGGGGTTGATTTCAGGGCTTTTTTTTGTTTAGCAATGTGCTGTACTGGTGTATGAATTGTACTGTATTAATGAGACTGTGGCTTTATATCTTAGTAACAAATATCATTAGAGCTAGGAATGTCACACAGCAAGTAATGTAATTACTTAATGATCCATGCTCCAGTTAGACGACCTTCACCTTCTGCTGCTGCATCCAGCAATGGGACAAGGAAATAGTCTGACACTGGCCACGGGCTGCAGCTGGGGGAATTTAACTACTTTGTTAAATAATTTCAGTGAAGGGGAAACCACAAACATACAGAATTCACACCATGCTGTATAATCACTGGAGGTCAGTTTTGCAAACATCTACAGACAAGTGTGACGCTATATGCTGACCATACAGCTTATTCAGGCCTCCCCGGTACCCAAATTAGTTCATATTAGCAGATTGCTAATAGTTCAGTGTCAGAGATGGCTACCTTAAATTAGAAAGAAAGCAAAGGTGCACCTGAGATGCTGTGCTACACGATGTTCTTGGGTGCTAGTGGTGAGAAATGATTTGTGCCCAAGGCATGGCTTTCCTGTGTGACACTGGACACCTCATTTGCCTTCCAATATTAGCTTCCCAGCTTATAAAATTAGGAAAAAAATCTAATACCTCTGTAATGTACTTTCAGGTGAAAAATACCATATAAATGCAAAGCAGTTTTAGAAGCAGCTTATGATTTGACTAGTTCATCCATAGTTATGAGAGTAATGTAGAAATGAGGGACAACATTCCCAATCTTCCTCTCTGAAACTTTGCAATACAGAAGAGACTCCCAGATGCAAAATGGGCAATTAAAGCCTTATGTATAGTAATTACACAGACAAGTATTGCTTATCCCTGCATGAGCAGTGTTTTATGTGCAAATACACAAGCTTTTTTGACAATTAAGCCTAAATTGAAAAGATTTTTAACAAAGTAGCCAGAATTTTTTTAAATAATTATGAGCATAAATTAAATAAGTAGAGAGCCATTAGAAATGTGCAGTCATAGGGGACAAACCCTCGTGTTAAAAAATAAAAAATAAAATCATTCGCAATTCATACTAGGTTCAAATACAAAACTAGGCAAGACCTGGATGGTGCATAGGTATCGCTATTAGGGATGCTCAGCCACGAGCACGTCCGTTCTGGATGCTTTGCACCACACCGCACTGGCCTCACTCATTCTGTTGCAAGCAGGTAATAAAAAAATATAACGTGTGCCTTTGCTGTCGATAATGGATGAGCAATTACTTCTGCAGTGCTCTGTCCTCTTGTGGGAGGAGTTTCTCTCGCTTATGCTTCTTAACGGGTAAATGATGAGCGACATAACTGCCCGTGTGTTGGGGGAAATATATTCAGTAGGAGCTCAGTGCTAAAATGTTCCTTTCCCCGAGTGCAGTGGGAAGCCTGAGGGAAGATTGGCGTCTTTTATTTGTAAAAAGGCTACGAGGCCACATTTCCTACCTCAGCCTCTCTGTCTTTTTGAATTTTATGTTGTTTGGAAAGAAGGAATCTTGTTTTCTGCGGTGTTCCTATGTGGAACCCTGGTCATTTGGCACAGTACAGTGAAATAAAATGTCATTTTAGCTGGTTGGTCAGAATTCATTGAGATTGGTTTTACTGTTCACAGTCCCCAAGGATTTGAAAAAGATACAAAACTCTTGTTGAGCTCAAAGACAGCAGGAGCTAACACAAGTACACCAGTGTTTAGGCTTCTGTGACGACAGTCTGTCATCCCCAACAGTGGCAAAAGCAATAAAATCGTTCATTCTCTCAAAATGAAAAGTTTTGAAATATCAGAATTTCTAGGCTTTAAAAGAAAACATGAAACATGGAAGCCATTTGCCTTGTTCAACTGCCTTTTAAATAACGGAGGTGTCAACTGGAGTTATAGAAGTGACCAAGATTTCAGATCCCACAGACTATCAAAAGGAGCCCATTAAGTTCAGATGTCTTAAAACCTAATTATAACCCAAGAGAGCCAAAGTGACAAAGCATAAATTTTCAGGGGTAGCGCGTGACCCAAAAACGATTATTGCCTACCTTTGCCCCTTATTAAAACGCCGCGCTGTGACGGGTCTTTAATCTCCGGCTTCCCGTTACGCAGAGCTGAACAGCCCGGCCTCAGCACCCAGCTCGGAGAAGCAGAGCCCCATGGCTCAGCAGCACAGCCCCATGGCCCAGCAGAGTCCCCTGGCGCAGCAGAGCCCCGTCGCCCAGCACAGCCCCGTCGCCCAGCCACCGCCACCGCAGCCCCTCCAGCTGCAGGGACACGAAAACAGGTAAGAGGCGCCCCTCTGCCCCCTGCCCAGGACCACGCGACACCCTTGCGCCGGGTCTTGGGGCTGTTTCTAGTGGATGTGAGCCATCACTGGTGGGCTCTGGCAAGCCACGGTCCCGTGATTGTGCTCGCCGAGCATGGTCTGTGAGTCTTGTTCGGGTATGAAACACCTTACCAAGAGGAAAGGTCTAGACAAACTTCCTCAAATGTCTACCAGGATCATATGTTTGCCAAGGAATTAAACACTGAAGAAGGGCCATGAAGATGATAAAGGAGCTGGAGCATCTTTCTTATGAGGAAAGGCTGAGTGAGTTGGGTCTTTTTAGTCTGGAGAAGAGAAGGCTGAGGGGGGATCTCACCAATGTTTACAAATACTTAAAAGGAGGGTGCCAGGAGGAGGAGACCAGTCTTTTTTCAGTGGTGCCCAGTGACAGGACAAGGGGCAATGGGTATAAACTCAAATATAGGAAGTTCCATCTGAACATGAGGAGGAACTTCTTTCCTTTGAGGGTGGCAGAGCACTGGCACAGGCTGCCCAGGGATGTGGTGGAGTCTCTGACTCTGGAGACATTCCAAACCCGCCTGGACGCCATCCTGTGCAACCTGCTGTAGGTGGCCCTGCTCTGGCAGGGGGGTTGGACCAGATGATCTCCAGAGGTCCCTTCCAACCCTTAACTTTCTGTGATTCTGTGATTCTGTATTCCTTGCTAATGGTTTCATTGCTGACATACTTTCTTGTATCCCTACAACTTAGAAAACATGGGTGTATCAGTATCTGATCATGAGGTGGCCTTTTTTTCCCTCATCTTACCTGTCTTTTTTTTTTTTTTCNAGGATTTGAAGCCAAATCTAACTCTCAGGGCTCTCCCACCTCCAGCTTTGATTTTAGCAGACATCTCAAACATGCAAACGTCTGCTCTATCCACTTGTCAGGTGCAATAAGTCCCAAAAAAATTATTCTGGCATATTAATAGGATTTCCCCCCCCCCCCCCCCCCCCCCCCCCCCCAAAAATGGCTCCTCTTTATTNATTTATCTGTGATGGATATGAAATGGTAAGAGGATAAAAATTTTGTGACCAGCTGTATTAAAAGCTGTAAATATAAAAAGCATGCTCAGGCTGTGGGATGATACAACTTTCTGTGATCTCAAATCAACACTATTTAGTCTTTGGATTAATTTTTGGCATATTAAATGAGGTTGATTACACTGACTGTCTTTGTGGTAATTTTCAGTAACCAACATACCTCATCAAGACCCTCTTCACCAAGCAGTAGATGCTGGTTAAAGAACTGTAACTTTTTGCTTCTGGAGATACTTGAGTTCAGTTGTGATTTAGACACTATGCCCTCTAATTCTCCTTGCTTAGCAGATGTAGCACTTTCACTTGCCGGAAGTTATTTTCTCTCAATTAGTCACACTTGGCAATTTTCTTTGCCTTATATTTCATTGAGTACTTTTTCCAAAAGTGATCACCTCCTAGAAGACATATGTTTCTGACAAAATCCAATGCAAAGCTCTCACAAAATTCTCTCTGTGCAGTTGTAAGTAAGTATTAAATGTCTGTTGAATTGAGAAATTTCAGAGGGGCCCAGTAAACTATTATAATTAAAGTTCCAAGAAGAAATTCTGTGATAGTTTAGCTGAAAAGCATAAGCTATAATTGGACATGTCACCATTTATATATTCAGCAAAAATTACAGTGTCTCCAACTGTCAATAAAATTGTCATCTTCTGGGACAGAGCTGTGTTTGTATATAGGGAACATGCCTAAGGATAACTCGTATTCCATTAATAGGTCCATTATTGCTAGTTCGTATAGTAGCATTTTTCACTAGATTTTGTAAGTCATATTACCACTTATATATCTATCTCCACATACATTGTTTCTGTATCAAAATCCAAATACCATAAGATATTTAAAACTCTTAGGAACACTAACTAGTATTTTTACTTCCAATATTAATAAGGATCAGTATCATAGTAAGCCCGTTTGTTCTCCATCTTCTTTTTACAGGATCCTGATAATGAGTAAAGAAAGTGAGAGGATTGCATGTATACATGCAGGTCTTATTACAGATGCCATGTACAGGTTTTAAAAGAACATGGGGCTGTAGACTATTTTCACCTTGTCAGAAAAGCCAAAGTTCTGATATTTTTGTGTCTGGTTAGACATTTAGCTAATTAAAGCTAGTGTGTAGGAAGATTTCCCATAATGTTACTGTAGCAGTACTAATGAAGTAATGAAGCTTCGAAACATAACATATTTTGAAATGTTTAGATTATTTAGATTATCTTTACATAGACAAATTAACATAATCCAAAACAATGCTGTCATTTATTCAGAATGTAAATTTTTTAAATCCCTAAGTACATTTCACAATCCCTTTCATAGTTTATATATGTCCATGTATCTGCACGTGTACACGTACATACATGGTCGCTTGGTTGACCAAAAACTTCTGGACCAATACTAAAGCAGAGTTTGAAATGTGTATTTCCTGTATAGGAAAAAAAATATTTCAGCACCAAGGGGAGAGTGTAAAAACATCCAGTATGCGAAAATTTTGTTAAATCTAACTCAAACTGCTGTTACAGAATGACCTTTCTAAAAAGGTTCAGGACTTCTTTGTGCCCATTCAGCAGGTAACACAGCCAAGGTACGGAGTTTTGCAGTAAGAAATTTTCCTTACCTCACCTTGAAGTATGAAATGCCATTATGCACTGGTTTCCATGTGGTAAGGGAGCCACTCCTTCCCATCTGAGTAAATTAATGAGCTAGTCACTGTACAGCAGAAAGTCACGTTTTCTTTGAAATGTTAGGACTCATCTTCCTCTAAACAGACACCAATTAAAGCAATATTTTACTTGTTATTAATTCCTCATTAAAAAAATTTGCTTTCCTTTCACTCTGTGTTACGTCTGCGCATAACTACTGATATGACCTGCTAGAGGCTTGTAGCCATAGTATTATAGGGAGTGCATCATAATAATAATGCACGCTATATTAACAGATGTTATTTCAAAGAATACCTTTCATTAAAAGAGAACAGCTAGTACAAAGAATGTATCCTTTTTTAACCTTAAGAAGCTCACAGTAATAATAGTTTCTGTCAATGAAACATTGGGGCTATCAAAGTCTGCACTACTGTTTCATTTACTCCATAGAAATCTTAATTCTGGAAAAAAAGCACGTTATAAACTCAGTCAGTGCATTTTTTTGTAGTGAGTATTGTGGGCGTTTTCACATGTAGTTTCATCTTCCAAGTAGACAAGACAGCGGGAATTAAGATGCTTTTCCTGTTCCTGCCCCTGGCGCCTAATCCTGATCTCACTGATACGAGTTGGAAAGTTGCACAGGAAAAATTGCTTATGTCCATGTTTCAAAAGCTCTCGCTGGTTTTGGATCCTCGACTATTTACCCTCGAAAGTTTCGCTTCTCTGTGAAAATTTGTTTTATGCAACTCTGCAGTCAGGCAGTTTGCTTTCACTCCTCAATATTGCGCGTGATGCACATCCGTCATGTTTTGCCACGTTCTCAAACAAATCCATTTTTACCTTTCTCAGCTATAGGTCAGAAGTAAAAGCCAGACAAGATGTGAAACCCGATATCCGGCAACCTCCATTTACAGACTACAGGCAGTCCTCAACGGACTACCGACAGCCTCCGCTGGACTACAGGCATCCTCCGGTGATGGACTACCAGCAGCCACCACCGCTCGACTACAGGCAGCCGCCCCTGATGGATTACAGGCAGCATTCACCCGACACCAGGCAGTACCCTCTGTCAGAGTACAGGCAGCCCCAGGTACAAACCAAAATCCTTACAGTGCTCCCTAAAGAGAAAGCATTAGGTCTGTAGGGAGATATCATGTATATTGGTAGAAAAGATGGCATTACAGAAGAAAAAGGCACCTTTATTGTTTTAACTCTGAGTTACAGCTCCTCTGTAGAGGAAATGACTTCAAAACCATTAATATTAATGAAGAACCTCGTGATCTGTCAAATAATTGTGACTATAATGTTAAAGAAATTACATTTTTAAAGTACTGGAGAGTTTAGAACTGGAAGTTCTAAAATAAGATGTCATCGCATCAGCAGAGTAATTTTTTTTATTCCTAGGAACACAACACAGTCATCAAACACTGGATGTACTTAGGTCAGACTGCGTCTCTACAGCGTTGTCAAAAATGAAGATTTTATCTAATCTGAATAAATAAATATGAATCCTGACTGATATAATTACATTTCTGTTGGTAACAGTCTGGATGAGGAGAAACTAACTTGTGAAACTAGTTCTTTGACATCAGGCATAATCTTACAAATTCAGAGAAATAAACATTAGATGAAGAGTTATGTTACCTTGGACAAGATTCTGCTCATGACAAAGTTTTACTGACAGCTGTGGAGGTTTGAGGATCTAGCCCAAAGCTCAGACTTTCAAAAAAATTCCCCTTTCTCCTTATAGAAGAAGGAGAAAAAGACAGAGGTCAGAAAAAGTATTAAATAAGAGAATGCAAACTTCTGGACAGTATAGGCCGGAACCATATATAGGTGGTTTCTATGTCCATATTTTCAAAGCCAGACATATAAACCATAGCAATGAAAATATTCAAATTCTTAGATGGCGACCAGAGAACCGTCTGAAAATGTTATGCATTTCAGTATCTAAATAGCGAATCCCTACCCCCATGTGCATACCCTATAAGATGCTTCTTAGCACCTAGAGAGATGCTTGGACTGGCTGTTTCTCACCATCTCTGGTTTAATTCTCTAACCACTGGTCTACACAACCCAAGCTTGCTCTTATTTTCCTCCTTCTCTGGTGGCTCTTGCAATCCTGGCCGCCAATGGATCAGAAGCAACAGTATGTTCCCACCCAGACCCCTCTATGGGGCTGGCAGTTAGGGTCCACCAAGGAAAGAACTGTGGAGATGAATCTGACTCTCTGCAGGACACAGAAAGAGTTAAATTCAAAGCTCCTACTTTCCACTTCCTCCTCAAAGCTTATGTTTTAACCAAAGCGATGAGATTTGTTTAGTTTGTGACTCCATGCAGTCCAGCCTGCTGATCATGTTAAGTTCTGCTGGGAATCTAGGAGGTGTCTCTCCTCCTAATTTTTAGCTGTGATGGTGCTTATACAGGAGCTACCTGCTACCTCACTTGCCAAATCAGTACTTCTGCATAGATATAAACACTTACACTTGGGTGCCGTGGAAGTATTGAGGATGGGTATGGAAACCATCTAGAGAGCTTTTGGTACCAGGCAACAGCTGGAAGATGCCCTCTCAGGGTCGCTTAGATTTGGGCATTGACATTTTGCTAAAGTCTCTTTTCAGAAATGGCCCCAGTCTGTCAGCGCAGAAGTATGCTTTGAGGCTCCCTTTGCTCTTATCAATTAGATAGATGCACTTTTGAATGGATGTATTTTAAAGTTTTCTTGAATGAGTACCATGACATTCATATGGTTAATTGTCTTTCATTTTGTATTTGTCTATATAGGACTTTGATTATTTCACTGTTGATTTGGAGAAAGGAGCCAAAGGTTTTGGGTTTAGTATTCGAGGAGGAAGGGAGTACAAAATGGATTTGTATGTGTTGAGGTTAGCAGAAGATGGACCAGCAATAAGGAATGGAAGGATGAGGGTAAGTAAAATGCATTGTAACAATTTTTTCAATATTTACAGATCTGTTTGGTGATGGGGTCAAAGAGAAAGAAGTTTTTTAAGCTCTGATCAAGTTTAAAGAACCAATGTCAAATACCTCTTATAATATAAACTTGTTCTGTGGGAGTTCAAGAAATTAGTTGAAACATATAGTAGGTCTGTGTAGTTTCTTTGCGAAATAAAAATATTACTTCTTGTTGATAATACTTTTACTTGTATTACTGTGTAATACATTTTTCTTGTTATTATTTCACTCATATCTAAGCAACTTAAAAATCTCTAACAAAAAGTTTGATGTTTTTGATAATAATATCAACATAATTAACAGTTATGTCTCTAACCATAAAAGCAAAGTGATGGCTATAGGACACTTAGTGAATAACTATGAAACCTAAGATGAGGTCTGTGTTATTTTACTAATTTAATCAAGTTCCCTTCATAGTGTTTGCTAAGTTTGTTTATTGATGTTATCCAATCTTGTTTGTAGGGATCAGTTTTCACTATTTTTCTGTGTAAGTCTTAGGGAATTTGAGTTCTGTGTTTGTAGAAATTATAATAAAACTACATGCAAATACAGGCATTCATGTAAGAAATTCCATGACAAAAAAAATACATGTTCTCTGTAGGAAAAATAACCTAATCAAAAATAGATGAGTTTAATCTGTCCAGTTCTGTTAAAGAGGAGGTATAAACTCATCAAGGGTTGCTGATACCTTGCAGAATAGTGAGTACACACAAAGGAGAAGGAGAGAACATTGGTGAAAGAGACTAGCAAGAGTCAACATAAAAAAACTGTTTATGTATCTAATTAATGCAGCCTTGTTGAATATTTAATCATAAAGAGATGGGTAGTGGAAATTGTGTTCTGTACAGTAGTAACAACAGATTTTGCAAATGTCATCATTGTAGCACAGATTCTGTTTCACAACCCTGACAATCTTATCAAGTTTGACTTCATACTGAAAGAGCGTTGTCATCCATGGAAATATGCAATCAGAGACTTTCCGTGTATAACTCAGGAGCTTTACTGAGCTTCAAACTGCTCTCGACTTGCCCACTTTGTAGAACTGTAGAATTCAGTTAGTCCTCAGCCGTACCACGGGGTGCAAACCCCTGGCACCAGGATCTTCCATAAGGCAGAAATGGCCTAAGCAGTCCCTGTGATGAGGGAGCCAGGCAGGCGAGCAGTCAGGCAACTGGTCACTGAGAAGTACACCCACAACATTTGTTGTGTGAAATATTGGTGAATTAATGCTACAACTAGAACTTTAACTTAAGAATATCTTCTCTGGTGAGCGTTTCCATTCTTTCCTTTACTCTAGCACTATCGTAGTCAATTGCTTTTCATGAGTTCCACAAGCAAGATGTACATCAGCAGCCATAACGTGATTAAAGATGTGGGAAAAGTTGTGCTTATAATAAGCTCTGGAGTAACCTGTATTAGGCAGAATAACCTATTAAAATCTGTTCAGCTTTTGAACAAACTAGTACCACAGAATACAGTTAGACTATTCACTCTGTGAATAGCCTAATGTAACACAAATACACAGCTAATTTTCCTAATTTCTTTAGGAAAAGTCTTGTATCTTAAAATGAAAAATGTTCATATATTTTCTCAAATAACTTATTTTAAAGCTTTTTTTTTGTTGTTGATGTGGCCACAATACACAGCCACGTTTATTCTGACCAGATAGTCGTAACTGGGTTTTTTCTCCCCTGTAAAAGTGTCATTCTTTGGAATGAGTTTTACCCTCCAGCCTTGTCACTGAGTCTTGTGTTGTACGCTCCTGTTTAGCAGCCATTTTAACCTGACAGTCACGAATGGATTTGGAACTTGCAAGGATTTTATCTTCAGTGACCTCTGACTGATGGACAGGAGAAGCTCAAGAAAAAGTTTCTTCAAAAAAAAAAAAAATTCTGAAAGGAATAGAGTGTATAGGAAGACGAGCAAAGGAAGCAGAGTTCTGTACACATATCTCCTTTCTGAAGTTTACATGGACTGTTAATAATGCCGGTTCATTCCTCCCTCTTGTTTGGGACCACCAGCCTGCTTGCTGCAGTTCTGTATCTCTCTGTTTCACAGGTGCATCTCTATAGCAAAATACACAAAAATCTCTTTAGCGCTTCTCACTTCACATACCATCATCTTTAAAGATCAGATTCTCTAATCCTAGGCTTTCAGCACTGGGGACCGTAAACCATGCTGATGTGGTAGGATCTTATCAGGAGCATTTTCTAGCTAATAGTTCTCATGATCTACTTATCTCCATTATTGTTTTGCTTCCTGTTTCCTCCTGCTTGAACAGCCTTATTTGATTTAACTGAAGCCTTACAGAAAAACGTGAAGCAGATAACACAAGGTGTAGATCATGCTTATAGAACGAAATAATGCACATAACTCCACCATTATTCCCTCTCACCAAGCCAAGCAAAGAAAAATCAAACCAGCTAAGTTGTTGAAAAAAATAGATCATGTAATGAAACATGAAAAGCCCTGATAAAGGCACATTCGTATTGATATAAATCTCCTTACTTTACAGAAATAAAAACCAGAATATAAAGTACTTTAGCATAATAGAGCTACATCTATATTAGTGGGTTTATAAATTTGTATAATTGAAGCAATGCATTCTCTAACTGAAGACAGCTCCAGATGGGCAAGTCAAAGTCTTCACATTGTACTCTGTTACTGGGCCCTGCAAAACCATGGTGATGGGATGAACCCAACAGCTATTTTCCATTTGGACACCTGGTAAAAAATCTGAAAGTCTATCAGCACACGTTGAAAAGACTCTGAGGTCTAAATACATGTAAAAGTGTTATGCATTACAGATGCAGAGTATAAATTTAAAGAAGTAAAAGCTAAGATTGTAGGAAATCAGATGTAAATAAAGAACCGGTATGCAACTATCTCTTGTAAAAGAAAATAGAGTAAATCCATTACTGAGGAAGTTAAGCATGAAAGGAATATAATATACCAATAATAGGAGAAGAAAGAAATGGAACAGAAAGGCAATAATGAAACAACATGAAGAAACTGACACCAAAATCGTGGTATCCTTATGACCCTTTCAGTTTGAACTTCAGGATTTTATGAATTCCAGTGAAGCCTGGAAACACGTGAGAGAACAGACTCATAGACTGATCAGGGAAAGCACTGGAAGTGATAGTCTTCCACTGGCCCTGCCAGAACTGTCTGGATTTGAAAAGACGGATAGAAGGGGGAAAAAAGCTTTAATGAATTTCTTTATCACATCACCATTTCGAATCAGATGTCCTGGTCTTCCTTTCCACTGGGAAGGGCAGGCTAGGCATTTTATGTTTTTATGGAAACAAATCCACTGAATAACACCCCGTTTTAGGACTACGAGATCTAAAATAGTCTTTAATTGCCCTTCATGACTGATAGAGCCTTCTACTTTGATTTTCTGTGGAATTGTTCTGGGAACCAGAAAGGTGGAAGACTAGTGAGTTGATGTCATACGGAGTTCATCAGTCTTATCAGGGTATTGCTTTTCTACCCAAGAATTCCTTTCTACCAGCCTATATAGACACAGCATTATGTCTTAAGCTTCAACAAATTATTCCCTTAATAACATTTTTTAAACTGTCACAAGCTTATTATGCTGTTCACAGTCAAAGTACTCTTACATGCACTGAGACTTTTATTTTGGGCTCACAGACTCTGCTTCTGCAGAAAGCCTGAGCATACATCCTAGTTTAACTTGGATTCATCCGTCACTAGACATGGCAAGAAAATGTCCATCAAAGGGACCCAGAAGGCTACAGGAAGAAGTGTTTCTTCATATGCATCTTCTGCCTGCATGGTTGGTAAACTATTCTCAATCAGTGTTGGAAAGCCACAGCCGTAACTGTGTAGCTTCATATAAAACCATATGTCAGGTTACATACCACAATTAGCTTCGGCAGGATTTTCCTGCAATTCATGCATAAAACATATGGAGATTCCTCATGGAAGACCTCTGTAGGGGGGGAACCTTATTGCTACACTGGAAATAAATACAGATCTCTCTTAATTCTGACAGCTGAGCAGAGAGCAAACTGCAACGGTGAATTCTGCAAAGCTGCCACAGCAGAAGTTTACAGAACGAGAAACATGTGACTCAAAATACTTCCAGTAAATTTTGTGAATTTTCACAGAGAGCAAGATATCTTACAAGTTAGGAGTAAAAAAGAAAACTTTCATAAGATCTAAGGAAAGACTACAAAAGAAAACATGACTATCCAAATCTTTAAGTGACAGATAGACTCACTGAAAGCTCCAAGTCCTAAAAGTTTATCTCCACCCTCCTTTCTTCTTCAGGATGAGGGTCTACCAGAAATATAAGACTCTGTCCACATCGTGGCAAAAAAAAGAATGAGTAGGACCATGTCTGTGCTCCGTAAGACAAGGATGTGTTAAAAGAACCACAAGAAAATTTTGTAGAATAATTACTGCCCTTGATATCTTATCCCAAACTGGCAAGATCTGATCTCATCAGGACTCCATTTCTCAAGTAGTCCTAACATCAGGGAAAAAATCTGAAACTACTTGGTGATGGCAATATTGAAAAATATAGCTGCAAGGCCTAGTCTCAGAGTAGGGCAAGAATATGGCGCACACATTGTCAGTGATAGTAGCATTGAGTTGAATCAGTCACCAGAGACGAGGGACGCAACACAGCCAGTGTGGCGCACAGTCCCCACAGCCTTTGAAGAGTCAAATGCTACTGGCAACAAATTTACAGGTCTATTTAGATGACGCTCACGATAATTTATATTTGTCTTCTTGTCTCACGTTGAGGACAATGATCAGCAGAGCTCTGTTTGAAGATCTCTATCCCTCCCTGCCTTAGAGGTGGGGAACTACTAACTGCTCTCAGGAGATTGTTAAGGATGGTCGTAGTGTTTGCTAGATGTGTGAGATATGACCAACAGATCTCTCATTGCCTTGAATGGTATCTCCTGCAGCCAGCATGCTGATTGAAACCGGCGTCAAAGAGCCTGTGGCTGAGGGCTGCAAAGGTACAGGGTATCTCACACAAATGGGTTTAGTGAATGCAAAATTCACAAAGAATGAGGGTGAAATGTGCTTTTTTATACACAAGATGCATCTGTGTCATTTTGTCACTTTGTGACTTACATCCTTTTTTTCACATCTTCCATGAAAGTCATCCTTCTCATCTCTGACATTTCTAGTTTTATTGTCTTGTCAACTCATTTTTCTCAGTCCACATACACCAGTTAGCCCTATCTCTAGCTTCCTCTTATCTCCTAACGCTTAATTTTTCTCTTATTCTTTTGTAGATTTTTCTTATATATTTGCAGAACAGACATCTAATACACAGGCACTGCAGAATTTTATATCTTTTGTGTTTTGTAGTCCTTCTTTCCCTCTTCAATCTTTTTTTTCCTGTTTGCTGCTTTTCCTACTGTCTGTGCCCCTCTCTTTGTTTCAGCTGTACACAGCTGGAGATAAAAATAGGCACAAAGGACAGGAAGCTCATACAGTGTCACTTATGAACTTCTGTGTTGTCCTTGCATGGGAATCTGTGTGGTCTTGCTCAGTCTGTTCTAGCTTGCCAAGTGAGCAGCACAGTGAAACTCAACAGTAGCCAACCTATGCTGTGGGCAGCTTCACGGTGCTCTGCAAACTAACACAATTTGTGTATTTTGTCCTTTCCCATGATAACAAAGTTCACACCAACCTCATTTGTGGTTATTCAGGAAACTTCATCAACCAAGAATTATTCCTAGCAAAAAGGGAAATTCAGTATTCAAGAGCCAAGGGTCAAAAAAGGCAGACAGACAAGAGGGAGCTTGTCTCTTATTTGGAAGGAAAGAGAACCAAAGTTTCAGAACATGGAAGGCATAAGCGTTACATTCGAAACTGCTGTCAAAACCCATTCGACAGCATTCAAAACTGACATTTCCCTCTTTGTAAGTGCCAGGCAACTTCTGTTTTTTTCCTTCTGACAACACAACTTGTGCATCCTTGTTTGCAATAAGTGGGACAGAATGCCTGTGAAACTCATAACCTGATACTAAAGCCCTCTCTTGAGCTATAGGAGACAACTTTTAGTCCCTTTTGAAAAGCCTAGGGGCCAGGCTTCTAAACAGTAGAGTGTCATGTAAGAGTTGGCTATTGCCGGCTATGTCTCCCAGAAGAAATCAATTAGGATCAAGACAAACTCTTCAGGCTTCTCAAAGGAACCAGCAGTACATAGCCAGTTATCTATCTGGGCTCTGTAAACTGTGTAACAGTAGAGTTCAACAAGGGAATATAAATCTATCTCTCTGGAGCAGAACATTCCTGAACATCTCAAGTCAGGCACCCAGAAATCCCTTGAGCTATTCCAGGTTCAGTGGGTAGATAGACAGGGCTGAAAAGCAGGCAAAGTTTAAGGCAGCTTTAGTTAATTATGTCCCTACAGTGTATCAAAAGGCTTTTTCTTCTGTTTGTTCATCATGGGATTTTTCCATTTCAGCTTTTTTGCTTGCTTGTTGTTACACACATTTAGTTTGGTGTTCAGCTAGTCACTTTATCACTGTATCCGTTTTTAGCAGACCTTGACTTCTGGGTTTTTAAAAGATCAAAGTCATCTGTTTCCACCAATTAAGGAATCATTCCCTGTCTGAGACTTGAACATAATACACAGACACTTCTTTTAAGCCCATATCATGATGTGTAGAGTGTCATCATTCTTTTTAAAAAGTATTTTTAGTAGCTGTTGTCTTGCATCTCAGAGAAGACAAAATCCAAGCGAAAATGGCTGGGCTACCATGTATAGTGTTTTGTGAGATTCCCATTACAAGGGATTTCAAATTTTATATCAGAAATCACATACAGTTCCTGTAGCTTCATACACAGGGACCTTCCCCTAATCTTCGTGATTCTGCTCTCCACACATTGCTGCTATATTTCTTCAGTCCCCTCAGAACAGAGTCTCTGCAGGGTTATCTCAGCTTTTTGTAGTCCTTTTGCCAAAGGAAACGGGTAAACATGAAAAAGCACTGATCATCAACAGGACTGATTGTTTCCTGTCAGAGACCATCCAATAAAAGCTCAAAAGGAAGAATGAATGATTTCTTACTCCATGGTAAATGGAAATCTCTAAGAGACGTTGCTGCACAGATCCCACAATTTGTACTGGATCCTCACTCATATAGAGCCTCTCCTAAATTTCTTGTTAACAAAGAATGCAGCATCTGCTTGGGATACTTCATCAAAGGGCTATTTCTTACATTCTGCAGTGGAATATACCTGAGGTTGCAGTCAGTAAGGACAGAAAGCAAGAAGTAGCTCAGCTCAGCTTGATGGTGATCAGAGCAAAAAGTATTAAAAATAGGAGGCAAACAGATGCCACACAGTAGAGATAGTAGATGACAGATGATACAAATATTTCTTTACACAATCAAGAAAGCTGAAGCAGGGAAATGGGAAGAAGGCAAGAATGCCTTGATCATGTTTGTAAGTCATGACCTCCTTACAAACATTCAGGGCAATCACTGTATTCAAAAATAAACCAAGGATTGACTAGGGTAATCCTTAATTTTTGCCATAGCAAAAGCTCTGGATCCTATTTTGGACCAGAAAGCAAGCTGAAGACTTTTATTGACTCATGGGAATCTCCAGGTCATAAAAGGCGGTAAAGTCATATGTTCATAATATTGGAGAAAAGTAGATATTGCTGTTGGGAAGCCTCTTACAACTTCACTGTGGTCACACCAAGCATAAAAAAGGAAGAACCAGTGGTAGGTCCTAAAAGCCAAAAGGGTCTTCCCCAGGTGGTGTGTTAGGAGCAGGAGGGATTCAGCTGCTGAGCGCTTATCATGAGTGAGGGCTTGAGAAGGCCATCAGAATCCCCACTGAAAAGTCACTAATATTTAGATATAAAATCTTGACCTTATGCCCACACATAAGGGACAGAAAAATGCTCCAGGAGCACATAGTGCTCCACCAGCCCCTGTTTGACTAAGGGCTTGTGCACACATCTGAAACACAAATGCCTACAGAGTGATAAATGTCAGTTAAGCAGCCGATCTTTTCTACATAAGTAGCACTTACTCTTAAAACCTCCCGAATACCTGGCTTACTTTATGCTGTAATATAAATCTTACCTTCATAGTAAGTGTTCAGTGAATGTCAACACTGTCATTACAATGGAGCACAAGGCAAAGGTATTCTTAGTTCCATCCATTTATTCTGTGATTTGTGATCCATCTGAACACTACAGGAAGATGTTAGCTATGCTTTCCCACCGAATCGCATGTCCCTTTGGGGTAATCTCATTCACACGCCAATTCCCTACTACATACATCACTGTCCAATCTCACTTGTAGTGAGACTGGGTATGATTGATCTGAACTCTGGGAATTCAAGAGGGATACTCAAGTGTATGAGCCGTATGCCAGCCTGTGGCAAGATGCCTGGTCAGTGTAATTGGCAGAACTCAAGGAAGAATACATTGACATGCAGACAGAAAGATGATCAACATTCTTGTCTTTGCACAACAAAGAAATGGAAACTGAGGTCCTCGGGGATCCGGTATATATTTTGACAATATAAAAGCTTAATAAACTGAGAGGGAGTTAACTGGCGGTGAACTATTATTCAGTATTTCTCAAGAAAGTAGTGTGTGTTTTTTAGAACTTGTTTGCAGAAAGGTAAGGAGAAAGAATATTCCTTTCACATGTTCAATTAACCCCATTCTTGTAAAAATGTAACCAATTTAACATGTTCCAAGCATTCTTGTAACTGTGTGCCTAACAGCAAAATCCTTCAAGCCAGCTATGAGAAATAAAGTTAATAATCTTGCTAAAAATATTTTAGTATGACATTTTAAGAATAAAATACTTAGTTGGCAGGCAGGTACCATATTTAAATCTGTATTTCATTGAAGATTTATAAAGTTTTTCAGGTCTAAAAAAATTAATTAGGCATTAAAAAATTAAGAATCAAGAGTGTTAGAAAAAAATAAGCATGCCAAATAATGCTGCTCTGATAACTGAAACACTTCGCACAGCAACAAGAATGACAGAGGCAGCATCTCTTCTGTGTTTTCCCAAACCACAACAAATAGAAATTAGGAGAGATCACATATGAAGGTAAAAGGATACAGATATTAGACGCTTTCCTATGGCACACCCAGCTCAGTATCCTCACTCCGACAAGGACAAGTAGAGGATGCTTAGGAAAGGAACAGAGGACATGTACAAAATGATTCTTCACTGGGTAGAACATCTAAGCCTCTGGCAATCAGAAGTTTACAATTTTTTTTTACACTATAATTTTCATATTTAGCATCTTGGACTATTTTTAAAACATTTATTTGAGTTTGCTTATGCTTTTGAGACTCCTGATATACTTCATTAATAGATTCCAAAGCTAAATACTTGCACTGTTTGGAAAAAAGCTCCTTTTTTTTTTTTATTTGTAGCTACAATATAATAATCTCATGATTGCTGTTTTATTCTGCATATCATTCCTTATTCTATTGACCTATATCATATCCAGCTTTTTCCCACTGAAGCTTACCAGTCTGTTTCCTCTTGCCTCAGAAGGGAGCTGGTCTTTACCTCTGAGCAGCCTCACTGGCCTCCCCCAAACCATTTCTCAGTCTTTTGGAGGTGGAAGCACCACAACAATATGCAGTTTTCAAGATATTGGTGCTCCTAAAAGACATAATGGTGGTTTCTCCTTTATACTCTATTCTTTCCCTGATGGTTAATGTTCTGTTTGCTTTTTTGACTGGGCTGACATTTTCAGAGAGCTAACCACGAGGACTATGAGATCTGTCTCTTCAGGAGTAATGGTTTATTTAGACTGATTGTGTATGTAATTTTCCATGTGTACTGTACTTAGCCCTCAGCGCTTAGCACTTGCCACCACTGAATTTCACCTGCAGCTTTAACACACAGTACTGTGCTATCTTTTTACATCTTTTAACTTTAATTTTAGATTTGATAATCCTGCATGGTATTGTGCTGCCTGCAAATCTTAGCACCTCTTCACCATGCCGTTAACAAATATGCTGAACAGAATAATCACTATGGTAAGGTCTTTTGATTGCGAAAATTGACCACTTATATAAAGCATTTTTTTCCTCAAATTTAATCTCTTCCCTAGGAGACCCTATTCTTTCTCATCCCACAGCAGAGCCTTTACTGAAGGCTTTACTGTTAAAAGCTTTCTGAAAATGTCAGTATACTAACCAGATCACATTTATCTATATAGTCATCGACAGCTCCAGTGACCTGCAATAGATCTGTGAGGAATGGCTTCCCTCTACAATAGCCACACTGACCCTTCCCCACTATATCATCATTATCCATCCTTATTGCTTCCTTCCATCCACTCAACCGAACGTGAGAGTCGCTTGGTTACTTTCCAGGATCATCCTTAAAGACTGGTGTCACACTTGCCACTTCCCATTCTTCTGCTACTCAGCAATTTACTGATTTAGGCAGCAGATTACATCCTGTAGCTACTAGGTCAGCAGCTTCATATCCAAATTCCTTTAGAGTTGAAAATGAAAGCCATCTACTTCTGGTGGTTTCTTACCATGCATTTCATCAGTTTGTTATGAAGTCTTTGCCACTGACCTGCTCTTGGAGTCAGTTCCTCAGACTCACCCCTGTGGTGAGCAAACCCTCTGCAGGAGTTTTGCTGCCCTCCTCTTTAGCAAACATCAATGCAAAGAATTCATCTATTTTCTGTGATCTTTTCTACCTTGCGCCCAAACTGTCTTTTGAGATCTTGGTTCTCTGACAGGCTCTGCACCTCTGGTATGTTGGAAAGTATAGTCTTAGCTCCTACATTTCAGTGGTTTTCCTCCTCAAAATCTTTTTGTGGTTTTATGTTTAATTTTTCAGAGTTTATGTTCTTTTCTGTTTTCCTGTATGGAGGCAACTTTGGACAAAGCAGCCTCCATAAACATTTATGCCTAGGCTTCTATGTGGAATCTATACAATCAACCTGTCAAGTCTTGAATTTGCATTGCTTTTGCATAATGGGAACTGGCTGAGACCATGAAGAAGATAGCAGAAAATTTTCTTCTTCCCTTTTAACAGTCTTTACTGGTTCCTATCAATGGTTGTAGTGGTGAAGTAGTACATGCTATCTGCTATTACATTATGCCACACTGAGTCATCCTAGCTCTATTTTAAAAAGGTAGTGGTATATCAAGTAACTCCAGTAAGATAATGAATTTTCTTTTTTATCTTTGACTCCTTTAATTCACATATACATGGATTATTTTTCAGCAATTCTGCAGCAGGCATCAAGTCTACCGTAGTACCAGAAGTTCACTTTGCTGCCTTGTCAGCCACCCACCACGGCAAACTCCATTTCTCTCTCCTGCACTGGGTCAGGCACATTTTCCTCTTTCCAAACTCTCTTTTCATAATAGCACTTCTAATGTTTCTCCGTCTCTCAGGAAAAGGTGAAAAAGTGAAAAGAAAAAGAGCTGGAGCACCTGCTGAGGAGTGGTGTGAAAGCCAATTCGTGCTCTGCGCCAGCTCAGTCCTTGTCCTGTGGCCCCTCTGTTCCCTGCAGCATGCCCTCCCCTTTTGGGCAGGAGGCAAGAGGAGCTTTCTGCAGGAACACAGAGCTGAGTATTTCCAGGGGTGAGAGGCTGCAGCTGCTTAAACAGCTGGTTGGCCACAGGAAAAAAGAGTTTGTGACTCTAAACCTTCATGGGTGGTTGCTTCAAAAGTGGCATGGGTTACATTAGTAGTGTAATTCCTCCAAAGAGAAATGCCATGTCTCTTACTGAGACCCCCAAGCTCACGTAACTAAAATGCACTGGAAGGACTCCAAGCCTACAAATATCCCATAGCTTTGCTCAAGCCACACATTGCACCTGAGATGTCCAGGCAGTATAGATTCTCTGCTGTGAGGAAATTTGCACAGCAGACACCCAGCATGTGCTTATTTCTGGGCAACCATATTAGGGCTTGACAGACTTGGAAATTCACCAAAATCAATATTCTGGAGTTGCTATTCAATCTCCAAGCACAGACAATCTCTCAGCCTTTTGGACTCATTAACAATAACAACAGCAACAAATAATACGCAAAAAATATTTCAGTTGTAAAAATAGAATGCCCATATAAAAGGAATTAAGTGTAATTAGTCTCTTTCCTGAGGTTTAATTATAGAATGCATTAATAAAATGACAGATAGCAATGCCCTCTGCACAAATCATTTGAGGCTGCTTTTATCATTAGATTTCCTCATTTAACATAGAATGAAAATGTGCATACACAATTAATTTCATTTCGTGCATGCAGGAACTATACACCTGCTTAGAGACCGTTCCTTACACACTGACAGAGGCAAGCGTACACACGGCTACCATCAGTAGTTTAAAGTCTTCCTTTGAGCAAGGAAAAACCTCCTTGCTACATTAAAGCTCTATGTAATTCCTTCTGATTTAGCCTGCTTCTGAAATTCTGTTTGTATGTATGGTTGCCTTTTTTTAACAAGGCATATAATAATTACGATAAAATATGGCCAGAAAATAGACCCCACAGCTAAACTCGCATGTACTAGAGAGAGTTTATTCTAATGATTCAAGAAGCTTTACAATTTTATTTCTAATTAACCTATCAATAGTGATGTCACTTAAACACTCCTTAGGAATATTATCTTCTTATTATTGCCAGAAAACAAGCTGCCCAATTTTATAGCTCAGTTGTTCTTACGCATGGATGGAGCGCCCGAATTAACTTGAACTGAAACAGATTTTTATAAGAGACATTTCCCATACACACAAGCTACTTTCATAATTACATTTAAATCATTAATATTCAACTTTAAAAACAACAAGGAGGGGAGAAGGATTCAGTGTCTACTTTGTGCTTGCACATTGTCAAAATACGATAGAGGCGCATTCTCTTTATCAAACGCCATCAGGTCAGGAGGACAACCAATGGGTTTGGGTAAGCACTGATCCCAAATGGCATGGAAATTCAGCCAGGGCTGTGTTCTGTAGGAAGAAAGAAATACAATGCGATATCCATGTGTGTAAAGTTGACAGATTCGTAGCCGCAAAGAATGTGTTTCTTCAGAAAAAATACAGCTCAGGTAGCAGCCATGCGCGCTTCCCAAGCTGGCTGGCCAACGCGCTTCCACCTCAAGCTGGCTGATCGCTCTGGATTTGTAGTCTTTGCTGAAGGCTGCCAGGAAGGTCACAAGTCGGAGCTGACGACAGTTCGGGGGTTTTCCACAATGCAGGGCCTGCCTGTTGGGAATGGGAAGGGGTCCATTGCCTTGTTTCGCATGACTGGCCGCCAAACAGCTGCCGGCCTCGCAAAGGGATGCGTCCATTGCAGCTGCGCACACGGATCCCGTGTAACCACACCTTCAAATCAGGGTGCATTGCAAAGAGCCGAAGGCAGCCTTTGGCTTTGTGAGATTAAAATATTCGATTTCAAGGGCTGCACTCTCAAATGTTTTCCCTGTTATTTGTGGATTTAGAACTTGGTGATTAGGATGCACGCATCCTCTCAGGCAAAAATTATACCTGGATGGCGTGGAAGTGGAAGGTATTATTTTAGGGACGGCTAACCCTCCAGATGTGGGGAATTGTTTTTCCTGTTAATTTCTTGACAAAAATGAAATCCATGAAGTGTAAAATCACAGAGAACCTACAGACCATGCAAAATGATAATGTTGCTACATTGACGTTTATCTTTTAAAATATTCTGGAGTTTCATCTGAAAAGCTTTGTAGCTCCGCAGAAGGCAGCTTGCTGAAATGCCTCTTGAAAATAATGGTCTGATATTCAAATGTGTCACTTTCCATGAAAGGAGCTAATGCCACAGGGTAATACCCAACAAAAGGTTTAGATACTCAAAGCTTGATGCTGCAACACTTGTTAGATGGCTGGTGTCTCGCTAGATGCAGAGGGAAGATTAAATGTGTCAGAATAACTAAACAGTCTGCAAGTAAAATACAAAAGGTAACAAGAAAGGCTAACATAAATATATTAAAAGAAATATGAAGAACAGGGAAAAAGAGGTCCATTGCTTGCTGAGAATGTGGAGGAGGCTGGAATACTCAGTGCTTTCTTTGTATCAGTCTTCACTGAGGTGTTCAGAAGGACCATGAACTTACTACATAAACTTCAACACAGAGAAACTAGTATAAATCAGAATAAGGGGAAAACTGCTTAAAATATGCTTAGATTTAAGTCAGCTGAACCTGCTGGTGTTCGTGTGTGCTCAATGATTAGGAGAAAGTAATTTCTGGACTATTAGTAATTATGTCCAAGAAATCACAGAGGACAAGAAAGTTAGTAGCAGACTAGAGAAAGGAAAACATATTCAAATAATAAGTCAAATAATAGAGAAAAGTTCCTTTCACTTTCATTCTCAGAAATAAACTGTGACCAGTTATCAAAGAGTTGAAAAAATCCACCAACACGTACATTGTGGAAAGCAAATCTTGTCATATCAATCTGATTTTCATTTTGATTTCTTTGTGGAAAAAGGGGAAGGAGAATGTGCAAGGCATCTTCTTTTCACCTTTCAACCCCACTTTGTATGAAATTCACAGAAATAGGATGGGGAAATAGTCTTTAGGTAGAATCACTGTAATGTAGTTAGTGAAAACAACCCCTCTCAAAGGCTGCTCTGAATGGTTTGCTGCTGAATAGTAATTACAAGTGTGAAATTGCAATTGTGGTTCCAAGGGGTCTGGGACAAAAACAGCTCAATTCAGTAATTAATAATTGGAGACCTATTGATAAATAATAAAACAATTTGCTGATGCCAAGACGTCACTATTCATAGAGCATTTAAAAGGAGTTCTTCAGCCCGGAGAACAGAATGCTCTGGGGACACCTTATAGTGGCCTTCCAGTACCTAACGGGGGCCCAGAGAAAAGATGGGGAGGGAGTTTTGGTAGGGAATGTAGTGATAGGATGAGGGGCAACAGTTTCAAACCAAAAGAGGATAGATTTAGATTAGATACTAGGAAGAAATTCTTTACTATCAGGGCAGTGAGGCGCTGGAACAGGTTGCCCAGAGAAATTGTGGAGATCCCATCCCTGGAAGTGTCCAAGGCCAGGTTGGATGAGGCTTTGAGCAACCTGGTCTAGTGGGAGGTGTCCTTGCCCATGGCAGGGGGGTTGGAACAAGATGGTCTTGAAGGTCACTTCCAACCCAAACTATTCTATGATTCTGTCATTCTGTGATACTATGATTCTATGATACTGTGACTTTGAGGCACAGACAGATTTTTAAATGAAAATTTCATACTATAGCAGTCAATCTGATAAAATTCACTGAGGTGCACAGTGCTTGGTTTAGGGCAGAGAAATCAGATGCACAATGTAAAATGGGGAATAACTGTCTGGATAGTACTGCTGGGGATAATCTTGGAATCCAAGCTAATTGTGTGTGTGTGTTACAAAAAGGCAAAGGTCTAATTCTGGGAACATTATTAATAAGTGTTTTTGCCATGTGGGAAGAATGTTACCATTTTGATTTGTTCTGCCTACCTATTTGTTCTGCGTGTAAGACCTTAGTAATATCTCCAGTTTGGAGACTGTGGACAGACTTGGAAGGATCCAGAAAAGAAGTACAGAGAAATGTCATGTGAGGTATAAAACTGCAGGAATCAACTTTTGATCCTGAAAAGAGAGTAGCGAGGATCCCATATAACAGGCACCGAGTTCATTCTGGACCTGTTTCTATGCTTACCCTTGCCTCTGGCCTCACCTTGGTGCATCTTCAGTATGTGGTTTTATCTAAGCTCCCCTTAAACAATCAATGGATTTTAAAAAGACATAAATTGCCCCACAACGTATAAAAATCTATTCCACAATAGAAAAGAGGAGAGAATGAGCACGTTTGAATGCCTGGACAGGCAGAAATCATACAGCTTGGTTTCCTCCCATATCAGGCATCAGAGAATCAGAGAAAAGATAATGAGAAGAAATTGTACCTTATTAGACATATGGGGAACCAATCCTCAGTCAAGGTTTTCTCTTTTGTATGAATTCCCCAGATATGAGTGTAAAGTCTAATTGAAGCTTTTCTTAGGGTGAAAGTGTTGGTAAATTTTCTGTGTTGTTTTTCTTATCTAATCAGAGCTGGGATTGTGCTGCAAAGGCCGTGTAATTCAGTTATACATCAGTCAGCCACAAGACAAATGCATGGAACACAATTAACCCACTGGTCCTGCAACTATTCATTTTACCTCTGGTCTCACACCTTGTGATGAAAATTTCAGAGCATCTAATTTTTGCAAACTTGTTTTTCTCCCCTCCTTCAGTAACATAACCAAGATGTTGGCCTTTTTTAAGCTTTCCCAGGTTATTTGCACGTAAGATTTTATATTAAAATAGGGAACTATCAAATCAGCTACATACTGCCTACAGAGAAAAAAATATTTTAATCCACTGAAATACAGAAAAGGTTATATTAATACAAGATAGTTCCTGCATATTGACCAATGAGAACAGAAGAAAGGCAAACAGCGAGGGAAAAATGTGACATTAACTTAACCTTTTTACATATTAAACTGTATTAAAATCTCTTTCTGTCTTCCTGCTCCAGAGTGCAGAGTATTTTATTTGAAGGACTGTGCATGCTCTGAACAGCTTTCATCAGTACTCATTTTAAAAGCTATTTATCAAAGAGTGTTAAAAACACTTTCATTTGATCTAATCTGTCACTTCTTCTCTAAAAACATGCTAACAAGATCATTTTAAATACCTTCTGCAAAACATGGTCTATCCAGGCAACATGACACAAAAAAAGAGCTATCTTCAAATCTTTGGAAAAACTGAGTTTACTTTTATAGGATTTCTACCAGGGTTTAATTGTTTCATGGCATTTAGAAACAGGTTTTCCCAACCTTCTTGAATTTTGTCTGTATTCGGCCTGACTGGTATCCTTGTGGGGATGCTGCAAATCCATTTTCTGTCTGTGCTAGAGAAGTGGTAAAAGAGATTTTCCATTTTTCCTCTGAGTGTCTGCAACAGCTACATCTTACCAACCACTCCAAAAGCCGGGGTGATGCAAACAAGCCCTGCACAGCCAAACCCAGGGGAGATGTCTCCATGATCCAGAGAGCATCTGCGCTGGGTGTCACTGTGGCCTGGAGGTCATCAGAACTGTCTGAAAGTGCATACTGCATGGTACAACCAAATGCATTCCTTCTAACAGAGAAAACCCACTAAGGAGGAAATTTGTACTGCAAAAATAAGGCCTTTTTGCAGAAAAATAATCCCGTTTTCCCCCCCCACTCCTCGGTCTGCAGCATTTACGAAACATGATAGCAAGGCTGAGAGGTTTTATTCAGATCAATGGCTTTTTAGTGAAGTAGAGTACTGGCATAGATTGTGTACAGGATCCTGGGAGAGTTCTTAAAATGGGTTGCAACTCCTATTGACAAAGTATGATTTCCTATTGAGAAACACTGCCATAGTGCTTTTAGTAGCATTCTTTCTGTCTCTGAACAAAAGTAGGGACTAGATAACTTCTTGACATCCCTTCCAGTTTTCTTTGATGCTGGGAGTCTTGTTGACATTTTGTATTATGCACATTTATTTGGTAAATACTGTATTTGAAACTCAGGAAGGAAAGAAAGCCTCTGAAGGATTACACTTTTAGTTGACAGAAATACAATAGTAGCAAAGAAAACATAGGAAACAGAAAGCATTTCAGCATCTGAGGCCAGCAAAGAGCTGGTTTTGTCAAGACAGGCTTGTAAGAGTAAAAGGAAGTGCCCATCATCTTGAAATCTGTATGGTCTCCTTAAAACCCACTCTAGGATGCATGCAGCACTCTTATTTTAGTGTAGGGGATACGCACGGTGAGGAAGCCATAGATACAGATGGAGGCAGGTGTGATCCTGCCTCTCAGAACCAAAACATCCCAGCAGGAGGCAAAGCTGGCAGGGGAAGATGAGGGTGGATGGGAGAGGCAGACATCAGTGCCCTGTGTTACAGCTGTAGAAATAAAGGGGGGAAAATAATAACAAAGCTAACTCTGCCGGGAAAGCTGGCCAGGAGATGAATGGCAGAAATCTGTAACCACAGCCCTGGGGCCAGCTACTCTAACTAGTTGGTTCAGCCAGGGGCTGTGCTTACTCCAAGCAAAAATCTTCCGTGGATAAAGAGTTCAAAGCATGCTCTTGTAAGAACTCCAGCAAATCCGCGTGATCTGTGCCACAGCCACTAACTTCTCTTTAATAGCCTTTAGTAGCCTAACAACTCTTAATTTGGTGTGAAACTGTGCTACCAAGCTTTGGGTATTCAAATGATGGATCTTTGTACTTGTGCTTTGTACGTCTCTTTTCTCTATGAAAACAGCAAGCTAAATACGGCAAAGCTCTTCTCGGGCCCACACAAGATTGCAAGCTAAAGTGTAGTACAGATAAGGTTTCCAGTGATTCCAACATATCAAGCAATTAAAAAAAAAACCCTCTTATGTGTTGAAGACATGAGGCAAGTTACAAATATATTATAGTGATTTCAGCAGAAGGCGAGTAGCATTTGATATACCACATTCAGAATCCACTTTGGACGTTATTTAATCTGCCAGTAATATCCCTCAGACAGACAGGAACAAATTTACCTTGATGTGTCTGTCTGTCATTCAAGTAACCTGTGATCCATTGAATATGTCTCTTTCTGAAATGCTCATTTTACTGCAATTCTGTCTGACTCAATATTCTTCTTACCTGACAGGTAGGAGATCAAATAATTGAAATCAATGGAGAAAGCACAAGGGACATGACACATGCCAGAGCAATAGAGCTAATCAAGTCTGGTGGCAGGAGAGTGCGACTGTTGTTGAAACGTGGAACAGGCCAGGTCCCAGAATATGGTGGGTTTTCATCTTTATATTTTTCTCTGTGCATGAACCCATATAAATTAATTATATTGTTTTTGAGCTAAGTAGCAATTGCAGATATTTATATATTGTAATGTCCTGTGGCACATTAAGTACGGGCTTAAGTGCTTACCTGAGTAGAGTTGGACTTATCCACGCGTTTAAGTGTTTCCTTGGCTCAAGAACATTGATGTGTGTACATCACTGTCGTCTGCTGCCCTCCCAACACAGGCAATGGCTTATAAGATGTGCATTGGAGGAAGCACTTTGAACTCTTTAGGGGGCATCTCTGAGTGTGCTGGGAGTTGCTGATTTGTCCATAAGTTGGCTTTTTCTTCCTCTATTGGTACTTCTCTGCACATTTTGAATCACCGCAGATGATCTTGTTGCCAAGTAATTCAGTGGCTCAGCTTTAAACTCAAAGCATTGACAAGAATGTACTTCTTTCTTTGACAACCTCACCCATTATATTCTCTCTGACAATATACACGGATGATCAAGTAGAAGCCAACTCTGAATAAAAAGGAGACTTTGCTCATTGTGATGAGAAAGCAGGATCCATTCTTCTCATGTTTTGTTTCAGAGGGACTTCTGGGACTTCTTTGAGTATCAAAAAGTGTGAGTCATTCAGACAATATAGAAACCTTATTTCACTACTGAAATGACAAGAAGTAAAAATAAACTATCCAAAGTTAATTCAAAGACAAAAAGCCCTTTTTTAAAATTGAAATCAAAGCTTACTCTAAAGTATGGTGTGACAATGTCATATATTTACATAAGTTTTGTGATGTGCACAGGTGGGCCTGAAATCTCACAGGAAAGGAGCTTTTTTTAATGAAAATTCCTTGACTTGTTTATGCTAGGTCCAAAAATTCTATTAAAATTTTCTAATGTTGCTTTTGAAGTTCCAGCGTCATTTCCCATTAGAATCAGAAATTGCAGGAGCATATGAAAATTCAAAGTAATACTTAGGCTTAACTGTAGGTTCAGGTCAGTCTTTGTTACCAACATAAATTCATTACCTCTGTTGGAGACAGCTCTACTGAAAGTCAGAGCTTTGCCTGCTGTCAGTATATGTGTTAATTGCACCGTTTTCTTCTCTAAACTAGAGCAAATTCTGTGGCTCAGGCAATACTCAGTGTATGTTGCATTTTAGGGCAGCAAGGATGGGCCATAGGCCACTCATCTGGTGATTAAGTTAGTGGCTTATACTTTTGGTGAGTAGGAACAAACCCAAAATGGCTTTCACGAATTATGATAAATAGGTACTAAGACATTTAGTATCAATTTTAACTGGTGTGTAGTCCTTTCAGAGAAACCTCCAACAAAGATTCATATCACCTCCAAAACTCTTTTGTAGGGAGAGTTGCATCAATTTTAATGAAATAACAAACAAATGTCCAGGACTGATACAGTGGTAGTAATCCTTCTCAAATAGCAGAACCATATACCTGCAGTTCTCTGCTTCCTCAGAAAACAATTTAATCTGAGGGGGGTCACAGGAGACTGCTATGAGCAAAGAACTGATTGTAGTTCAGACCCATTCCAAATCTGACTTTCTTAAGATCTCAGTTCTGGATGGCACTTAAATCTAGGTTTCTGGGAGATCCAAAAATAAATTTCTATATTTATATAATCTTATAAATCTGTACCTTATTCCAGAATCATAAGAAAATGTAAATAGACAGAAAAAAAAGTTCAGTGTAAAAAGTGTTGTTTTGGGGAAAAAAATCTCCCCAAAGATGTACCTGTGCATGAGCCTTCCCTTCCCCAGAAGAACAGGAGTAGAAAATACAGATAAACCACTACAGATCCAGGTGCAGTTTAAAACGCTAACAGAAAGAAAAAAAACAGCTTCACAGGACTGTTTAAAGCCATGCTCACCATTTCGAAAGGCATTTGGAATGCTCGGCATCAGCTGTGTAAAAATGCAGATTGCAAAAAGTAAAAGTTGCCACAAAGAAGTGCTGTTTAATCAGATCCTTTTCCTAGCCTTTTGCCCAGCTTACAGCTCCAGAGAGGAGGAGAACTAAGCAGCTGTGCTTGAAAACCGTGTTGTCCCACTGCACTGAAAAAGCAGTGGAAGTGTTCAGGAGTTACTTTGTAAGGTACAACCTACAGAAAGCATCACAGCAAAGGATAACATCCACGTGTCTCCGGTTCTTCATGTGTGCATTACAGAGGCAGGCGAACGTTAGTGCTGCATCCGGTCTGCAGGCAGAGCAGAAGCAAAATAAGAAGATGTCTGTTAAAATTAGCTGGGATATTAAAGTCCTCCCCAGGTCATTTCCCAAAGCAATGAGAAATACTCTAAGAACAAGCAGAAGGTGCACATAAAAACTAACAGCAGCCTGCTTAGGAAGTTAAAAACGTAAGTTAACAGACAGAAACAATTAAAACCAGAGGGCGTTCTCAAGAAGGCCAGATCTCAAGGGTAAGTCATCACACTGCAAAGAATGTCTGTCAGAGTATTAATGACAGAGACCTCCAGAAAAAACATCCTAACCAAGTGATGGAAAAATGAACACAGAGAAGATTGTGACAATAAGCTCGAGGACAAAAGTGGTCCTGAGAACAGCAGATAAACTAGTCAATATTTAGTCGTTCCCACTTCTTCCCACCAGAGTTGCATGGTTGAGATGTAACAAGACTAATTGAAGATTTTTTTACTGAAATAATCAGCCCTTTTTTTAGCAAGTACATGTCAGAAATATTTCTTATTCTCGTTAGGGTCCAGCTCTGGAGACCATCACTGGGAAATAAGGCTTAGTTGAGTATAGAAATGCAAAGCTGGAGGACTGAGCTGGAATCTGCATTGCAATGGTGGTGTGCAGCAGAGGCCTAGGGAGAAATATGAAAACAGAGCAAGCACAGCAGGGTCCTCTCCTGGATATTCTCTCTCAGTCTCTGACAAGTGAAATGGTCAGGGACTTCCCAAGTCAGTTGTAGTAACGCTGTGTTTAAACACCACAGCAGTGGCCTTCAGACTCACAGCATTAAAAAGAAGGAAGCTTACCCAAAACAGCGTAAACCAACCAGCTGAAAACCATCACATTATTGCCTCTTGGTCTTCAATTTTTTTATTTTCCTTGTGCAATATAATCAATGCTTTTTGAAGTCCAGAGCCATGTTAGGACAAAATATGGCGGTATATATTTAAGTGCAAGCAATATCAGTGTTTGAATGATGATGTGATTGACATCGGTAAAAGCAATGACAAGGAAAAATCATCAATGGTGAGAAATGGATCTATGCAATGAAAGAATGTGTATTGAAAAGCAGAAAGTACTTGGTGCTTCACACGGTGAAGAAACAAAGAACAAGCTCCTGCAAGGATGTAAATGAGTTATGCCAGTTTATGCTGCCTGGAAATCTGTCCCTACAAGTACATCTCAGAAAATTCTGGCTGAGCTGAAGCACCATTCAAACCTAGGGGAAGAAATAAAATATGTTGCAAATGCATCATTTACCTCAACTCCAGATGCTGATTTTGCTTGAAAACAAATGCCAAAGATCCCAGAGCACTTCAGGGGGAGAAATACCCTTGTAGCGTGCACAGTAACACCAGAATATATGGGAAGGAGCATGGATATGATTAATGCTCAAAAATGACAGCTGATTTCACAGCAGCGTGTAACAAAAGAAGCTTAGAAAACAGATGTTTTATCACCCAGCATCTCAGAACATGTTTGCTGAGGATACAGATAGCCAGAGGAACTGTGCTTCCACTGAAGGTGATTTGTCACAGCCCGTCCGAACCCAAAGAACATCAGCATCATGTTTCATAGGAAATAGTCTGCCAGCCCTGTTCTCCAAAGAACAAAGTCATAGTAAGAAATCATATTACTGTGCCAGAAGGACTAGAAATACTGCTGGGAATCCTGATCTCGAAATGTACTTAATGCTGGGGAGGCTGGTTGGAGTGAGTGTGAGGTTTTACACGTCACAGGACACAAAACTCAGGGTCATCACTGAGCACTTCTCAGCCTGGCATTAAATGCAATTTGAATAAAATGACAGACCAAGATTTTTCTTGCAACGGCTGCCTAATTCCCTGTGTATGCACCTACCTAAGAGGTTATTGACTTCAGCAGGAGCTGCTGGGTGTGCAGGACTTTTAAAAATCTGTCTGCTCACACTGTGGGAGCCTAATTACAGATGCTCATATTTTTCAGTCCGTAGCCATAGCTGTATAAACACCATCAGGAGGACATGTACATTCTGCAGCCAAACATAGGAATGAAGCAGCATCCCTAAAGGCAAAATGCGGGAAAACTCTTCACAAAATCCCAAAATATTAACATTAAAGATTAAGTAAAACTAACAAATCACAGCCTCTGCATCCAGCCATGAGCTTTGCAAGAGACTAATTCATTCTAATGACGGATCAACCCCAGGAAGCCATGGTTTTCTCTGAGAACAACCACTGTGTTCTCTAAATACATATGGAAGAAGGTCCCTAGGAAAGCCTGGGATGTTTCATTCTCACTCCATGCAGTCTTGGCAGCTTGCTTCTTCTGTCTTACTGCTCCTAGCCTTTCCCGACAGGAGCTTTCATTTCTCAAAGCTGCACTGAAATATATAAGTTCCTAGAAGTGTCTGAAAGTAATGAGTCTTATAACCAAAAAAATTGCAAACGGGGTGTAAAGGTGGAGGAGGCTGAGGCACAGTTAACACCTGCAGGTGGACTCGATTGCTCCAGCAAGGCATAACCTGCTGCCCTGGATGCTTTCTGTCTGGCACTGCGGAGGGAGCAGAAACACTGAATTTCACCTGTGAAGAATACCTAGGAGAAAGCTAATTCATTTCCCTTCCTGCTTTCACAGCAGGACTTCAAAATCATACTTTCTATCAAATTTAGTATTTTATCACTTAGTTTTAAGTTGCGTAAGGGCTCCTACAGAAAGTTGTAAGTTTTAGAGACTCCAGCCCATTCACACCGAGATTTTGGAAAACTTTTCCATTGTCCTGCCTGGATCTGGCCCTGAGCATGCTAAGTCACGGTGTGATGCTAACACACACACAGCTGTGACAACTGGAATTGTTAAGGTTTGTGAACAAGGAATCTGAGTCCTGGGGCTGGTTGATGCTTTATGGATTTACACAACAGTGGTTCTTTCCCTCTCTCCCCTCTCTTGTTTGACTTAGTTACAAGATGTGTCCTGGGGTCGCATTGTGCATTTTTGGAATCTCTGTTGGTTCACACGATGCTAAATTATGTACAAAACTCACTCTATGGGTTCTTGAAATTCAGGTGATATTACAGAACTAGAGTTTAGATTCAGTTTGGGCTACTTAAGGGAGGAAAAGTTTTGCATGCAAAAAATGAAGTTTCAGTATACAGAAAATGATCGCTGGTTAACAGATAAAAGCTTCAAGTCATTTAGCAGGAAGTCATTTTTGAAGGGCCTTCAAAAAACTCTCAGCACATGTTTCAGCACTACCCCACCAATAAAGCCAAAAAATGTCAGAGGTGATACCAATACAAGGATTTTTCCTACAAATAAATTGGCACAGCTGTGAAATGCACTAAACCCTTTGCTTTTGATTTGTTATGACTCCTTCAGAAAGCACCTCAAGATGTACTCCACATCTGTAGCCCAGGTGAATCTATGCCCTGAATATATATGCACAGCAGTCTCAGTCATTCACTAATATTTAGACTTACAGCATGCTTATTTGTCTTAGCCTTACAGAAATACTTCTTTCCTGTTACATACAAGCTTTTTACCCAGTTGTTCTAAACTTACTAAGAATTCTCTGCTCTAACAATAGTAAAATATCTGTATGTCACTGGTTCTGTTAATTCTAATGATTGGTCCTAGGCTGTTCCTCCCCTTCCTTTAGGAATGGTACCTTCCAGTCTCTCCATGTGCATGAAAAGTGACAAGCATGGGTCCCCATATTTCTACTTACTGGGCCACCCTAAAGACACGGTTTGTAAACTCTGCATGTATATTATCTTTCTCTAATATGCTTTTGTTTCTCACAACTGTTAATAGAGTCTTTTCCAACTTTTTATTACACTCTAGCTTGCTTCATACTTTCTATACTATTTGACTTTTCTTTCCTAACTGATTATCTTAGATATCAAAGCAGCTATGCATTTTTCAAATGTCTTTTAATATCCTAGATAACTGGTTCTTCATGTTACACTGCTGCTAGTGCAAGAAACTCAGCGATAGGTCTGCTAAATACCCACTTTTTCTCCTGACAAAAATTTATCCTCCAAATATGACTTTCGGGTAGAAAATCTTAATGTTTTAAGAACCAAAGCTGTGATTTTCCCCTTCCTCATGGTATTTGGCTTGGAAAAATATTAGTAATGTGAATGTGGCAGGTACATGCTGATCTCAAACAATATTTATATGCAGCCTCTTGAAGAAATAACTAATGTAAAATTGGAGAATTTTTAGAACATGCTGTAAGGCAATACTCGTTTTTTAAACCCAGTGGCTATGCTGAATTTACACGTGGCACTCTACACTTGATTTCAAGCTATTTTCTTCATAAATCAGATCCAACTGCACAGATTGTTCAGATACATCAAATTTGTAATACAGAGTCGTGGCCCAGAAATCATATCTGGAAAGCAAAGGAAAAGAGATACTTATTTTTCCTGGTTTTTTATTGGTTGCTGTCTTCAAAAGAAAACGCAGAAGTGTTCAGATGCATTCAGTCTGTCTGCTGTTGACTTTGCACAATGTAGTATATTTGCTAAAATTATAAGGACAGTCTCACACTATTGAAGTAGACAGATTGGAAATAGAAAGGGATCCAAAGGTATCCTCTTAGCCTTTGAGCTTCAAGCAGCTCCTCCAGTGTGATGCCCACAGAATTCCTGCCCCCAGCACCCAGGCACTAAGCAGTGCTTAAGGTATCAGTCCTGTGCACGCAAATCCAGGTGATCTAATCAACTGCTTGCATGTGTTTCCAGTTACAGCTTATTTCCAATTTGTGTCTATAAATAAGAATTTTCTGAACACAGGCGTACCCCCATATTTTGCTAGTGCAGAGCTGGACACATCTGGATGTCATCTGAAAATCATACCCATGTTGTTCAAGCGTGTATGTCACTGTGGGACACGTCCTAGCAACAAAGAAGTTCCTGCATCACGTAGAAATCTGAATTGCACCATTCCTTGCAGTTATTCTCACCTTACTTCTGCTTTGTTCCTTGTTAAAAATAGTTCAGAGAGATCATGAGGTTAAAAAACCAGGCTGACATTAGCGCCGTTTTGCAGGTCCCAGTTGTCAAGCATAGGAAGTTCAGTGAACTGCAATTCCACCACAAGTGTTAGACATTTATAACAATGACTTTCTATGCAATATCTTTACTTTTCCTCCTATAGCATCCCAGACACAGGAAATAAGCCTTTTTTCCTGAAATAAGTAGAAACGTAAATCCTCTATAAATACAGCTAAAGTTAGTTTTGCACAGTCACTCAGCTGTGAATGGTTCTGATTATTTATTTGGCAGGAAGTGTTAGGACAGAATGTTTTTCCCAGCAAAATATATCCAGAAAATCAAAAGCAATTTATTTTGGGTCAACACCAGAACTGAAATACTTGATTGATAAAAAAAGTAATATCAGGTCAAATGAAAATATGTGTGTTATAAAATGTTTCCATTACAGTTGGTTTTAATGAAAGAGTTTTGAAGGGAAGCTTTTTCCTAAAGAACCAGTTTTGCAACGGGGCTTTTCCCAACCAAAATTGTGGCTGTGCTACCATTCATTAGAGCGCTGACCAAGGATGTAAGTCAAATTTCCTGATGTAGCCTAGGCTGCATCAAAAGAAGCATGGCCAGCAGGTCAAGGGAGGTGATTCTGCCCCTCTACTCCACTCTTGTGAGACCCCACCTGCAGGACTGTGTCCAGCTCTGGAGCCCCCAACATAAGAAGGGCATGGACCCATTGGAGCAGGTCCAGAGGGCCACCAAGATGGTCAGAGGGTTAAAGTATCTCTGCTATGAAAACAGGTTGAGAGAGTTGGGGTTGTTCAGCCTGGGGAAGAGAAGGCTCCAGGGAAACCTTATAGGAGCTTTCCAGTAATTAAAGGGGGCCTACAAGAAACCTGGAGAGGGACTTTCTACAAGGGCATGTAGCGACAGGATGAGGGGTAACATTTTCAAGCTGGAAGAGGGTAGATTTAGATTAGATCTCAGGAAGAAATTTTTCACTCTGAGGGTGGTGAGACGCTGGAACAGGTTGCCCAGAGAAGCTGTGGATGCCCCATCCCTGGAAGTGTTCAAGGCCAGGTTGGATGGGGCTTTGAGCGACCTGGTCTAGTGGGAGGTGTCCCTGCCCATGGCAGGGGGGTTGGAATTAGATGATCTTTAAGGTTCCTTCCAAGCTAAACCATTCTATGATTATATGTAGAACAGATACATTGATCATTCTAGCATGCCTTAGAAGAGGCCCCTACCATAGCATCATCATGCAGTTTGTTGTGAGTCCTCATTTCTCCCGCAGGAATTGTTCCATTTTGTATAAATAATCACTTATGGAAGATGATCACTTGACGTTAGATACAGCACAGGAGAGATACAGATTCTAGAAGGTGGTTTAGAAAGTACATCCAGATCAAGTGATAAGTGCCTGTGCTTCCTTGCACCGTGGGTCTGGCAGCCCTTACTAGTGCCACTGCATTTACATTTGCAAAAATGTATGAAAAATTGGGAGTTTATACTGTGGGTTTACTGTCTGAATACAGTGAAATCCTTCAGAAATATTCAGTCAGCTGCAAACTGCATTTTTCTAGTTCTTTGACTCTGTTAGCATGACTGAAGCTTTCATGTTTGTCTAATAAATGGCTAAAGCATCTTGGTCTGTACGTTCAAGCCAGATACTCTTACCTGTTCAGAGTACTGATCAGATAATCCAATTCATCCTATTTTTAATGCTCATTTTATAAATCTCCAGAGCTGAGGTTGGGTGTTATTTGAAATTTGAGCTGCCCCATATAACATTCATCTGATGTCAGTGCAAAAATCAATAGTCATTTTGGAAAAGTGCCCTTTCTTCTGTGACCACCTTGGTGAAACTGCAAACATTCATTCATATTCCTGCTGCATTTCCAATACCACCTTCTTATTTCTAGCAATACCAACCTAATTTCAGGAACCTATGGTGTGTTAAAAAAAAAACAAAAAGAACAAAAAAAACCCAACCCTAACTGAAGAAATCAGTATACTGATTAATAAAATTGGTCTAAAACCATCAGGCAATTTGAATATGGGCTCCCAAAGGTTCTAGCTGGTTTATTGCTATGGGTAAAAAATATTCAAGGACAAAAATTAATATTAAAATTTACTTTACAAACATGTCTTTAGTATTTAATAAATATGTAGCAGCTGGCAGGAAAGTAGAACATCGTTCTGTTAAATAACAGTGTATGCGTATGTGGGTGTGTATACTTATTTCTGTCTTACAGCAAATTTCTATTTTAAAAGACGTGTAGAGCTTTTACACAGATATCCCTTTATAGAAGAAGAAAACACAGTTTTGAAAGAAAGAGGGACTAGTGAGAAAGCATTTTCACTTTTGTGGCAATGTTTCTGAGCTTCCAGGGAAGCGATACCTTTTTCTCACTTTTTAAATGCAAAAATACTGAATCTTTCCAATAGTCCTAAACGTAGTGGCTTTGGCAATTACACTCCCAGTGGCTTTGGCTAGTCCAGCTGAATTCTCTAACCCATGCTTCTCCCATCTGTATAATGGGGATAGAAATATTTACTTACTTATCTCATGGGAGTGTTATGGGGATTAATTATTTAATGCTTGAAAAGCACTTTAAAGATTAAAATTCCTAGTCGAATACTCAGTATTATTATTAAGGCAGAACCTCACTAATCCACACCAAAATTGGCAGTGTCCCCCAACATCTGAGCAAAGATTTAATAATAAGGTTGTTCAGCAAGTTCTCTTATTACTAAGGCTTAATTATTATAATATAATACTATGAGGTAGATTTACTAATATGGTGTAAAGTGTAGATAATTACAGCTAAACTACAGTGAATAAAACAGATGAACAAACATTATCCCTGGTTTTGTGCACATAAACTGTCAGCAGACTTACCAGCCAAAGAAGGGAAAAGTCCCACCCACAAATCTTTTTCTAACCTTTTTTTTGTGGCTTCCAGTATTTCCATCCAGTTGACAGTATTAGAAGGTAAGTGCCCAAAATACAGGGCCTGAAAGAATGCAGCCATCACTCTGTCTCCACAGCATCAGTTTTTCCTTTCTTCATGTAATCCAGAGAAATAGGAAAAACGGGAATTCAGTAACACTTGCTGAGTCTTTGCAGTTCACCGTAGGAATAAGTCCAGTCTTTTGCTGTTGCGTAACGTCCCATAAAATACCTCTCCTGCTGCTCATTTCAGTCCCTCTCATTTGCAAATTTGCCATGGGCCCCCAATTAATAGCAAGACTGCATCACTCCAACTTGTTCTTAATCAGAGTTAGCTTCGCTATGCGTCTCTGGTGGTATCCTTGCCATATAGAGCTACACACCGAAGGGAACGGTGTGAATGTACAAACCATCGTGCCTGTGGCCTGGCTCAATAATTCTCATCCTGAGGGTTGTGCAGTAACCACTTCAATGGGTAGACTCCAAGGGATCTAAAACCGGTTCCACATAGAATCATAGAATCATTTAGGTTGGAAAAGACCCTTAAGATCATTGAGTCCAACCATTAACGTAGCACTGCCAAGTCCACCACTAAACTATGCCCCTACGTGCCATGTCTACACGTCTTTTAAATACCTCTAGGGATGGTGAGTTAACCACTTCCCTGGGTAGCCTGTTCCAATGCTTAACAATCTCTTCAGCACAGTCAGATTTCTGCAATAGCATGTATTTCTCTGTAGGAGAGCAGAGCCGCTCATCTATGTTTTTAAGTAAATAGCTATGTGGAGAGGTCAAATTCCATACTCTTTAGAAGGACCTGGAAACTACTGTGTGTCCTCCTCTCGCTTGACATGAACAAGAACATTTTATCTTCGTACCACCCGACAAAGACTCCATCTCTAAGAACATGAACTGAACTTGGGATACAGTGGCTTTGAACTTATTTACGTGACCTTTTATCTGATCTGCGGTTATCCAGATGTAAACAGTCTGGCTTTTTAGCTTGCTCAAAAGAATCTATAAACAACTATAAGCTCTTTTAGGGACAAAAGCACCGCCACCGAAGTACAAAAAGCCATACAAAGTACAAGAGGCTGTATTAGAAAAGCCTTGCCAGCAGCCTAATGCTATGATACCCAAGGCTAAATTCAACTAACAGGCCTCTTATGACTCTAGACATTGGCATGGGAAATCTGATGAGTCTAAATGGTCACATAGGGAGTGACATAAAAAATTGATATTCCAACCACTAGAGAGAAGGCGACAAGTTTTGTCCAGAGAGGGACTTGCAGTTGGTCCTGCCTCTGCCATTCTCACTCTGCCATCCCGTGGTGCAATTCCTGGCCCATGTTTGTGGCCCAGCCACAGGGAGAGGTTAGCAGAGCTCATGGCCTCTTGTCAGACCTCTTATAGTTTGTTACTCCTAGCTTGAGAAAAAACCCTGAGAAAATGAAATGCCTTTTTTTTTTGCTTTGACAATATGAGGTAACTGTCACTCTCCAACTGATGCTTAACAAGCATGACCACAGAATGTTTTGTTGAGCTACAGCAACACATACGCAACCCAGAATTTTAAACATCTGGGTTTTCTAACAACATGTAGTTTGTGTTTACTTATTAGGAGCTGAACATTACAATGTGACATTCCTTTTTTCGTCCACTTCCATCTCATTAGACAATTGTCTCAGCATCCAAAGGGTATCAGATACCACCACAGCCCTGACAACAAGCGTGGTCCCAGGGTCAGCTCTGCACCTTCAGTGGCCAGCGGCCTCCGGTCTGAAACGAGTTTGCTAAAGAGACTAAATTAATTCTGCAGCTTCTACCCAAAGCAGGATGGGAATACCTATTCATGAGCTTTGTAAATAAGGACGCATTCAAATCAAGTTATGAGTTTTGCTTAAGATCCTGCTGTGATCTTAAGTGACAACCGCCAACACTCAGCATCTGCCAGAGACAACTTTCTAGGGGTACTTCACATGAAGTCAAAATGCCCCGAATTCCTCACTTATTACATAAATTTTACATATTACCTACACACCTTTAGCAATGACAGCTATTTATTGACCAAAGAGGGTGTGATGCCTACTGTTTAATGCCCATTTTAGCTGTGATAATTAATAATTTTAATATTTAAGTTTAATTAAGTTTGTAATATCCAACTCTTAAATTATTCCGTCTCTGCAGAATGTTTTTCATTAATACCACACATTCTATTAACATATTTATGAACACCTTTTATGACTTAATGTGGCTTAATTCCATTAATAAAAACTAATTTTAAAGTCATTATCTTTTTTAATTATACAGTAACTTACAATGTAGATTTTCCAGCTCCAGCATGGCTCTGGAAGAGAACTGCTGAGGTTTCTGCAGCTTCTGCTCATCTGCCTGACCACACAGAAAAGAATAAAACATTCTTTACTGGAGGGATGAGGTTCTTCTGCCTGAGTAGCCCTGATCTTAGAGATATGTGAGATGCTCAGCACTTCAAAAAGGGTACCAAACCGCCTGAAGGACCTCATGAATGACAATGTGTGGTTAGAGCAGCATCACTCAAGACTGGCACTTAGGCCGTGGGTACACTTAATGCTGATGCAGCAGTGAGGAGCTTGCTGTGGAGGATAAAAGCGTTGCACAGGCTGCAACTTTTCGTTTCAGCTGTTCACAGTATTAGTGAGTAATCCGGTAACATACATGCAGATTCATTAACCTGATTCAAGGAAAAATCAAATTTACCAACACCATTCAGACTACTGAACGTGGTCATTGGCTTAAATATTTAATGGACAGGACTGTTTACTAGAGCCGTATCTATTGAACAGGCTAAAGTGAGTCTTGGAATGAGTGATAAACTGTGTATTCATAAACATCTGGCCTTAAGATTCACAGACAGAAGACTATTACAGTGAACTAGTGAATTGATTTATTAAATTAATTTACCTGTTTCAGGTCTGAAATATATCAAGTTTGTAAGCATGGCTCGATTATTTTTCCCTCTCCCATTCTGTACTTTAGGTAGGTTTTTTCTTGCACAGAAAAATTACCTTTTTTTTATTCTTGCTATGGTAAGAGCACTGTTAAGACTATTTCGGTCCTGCTGTAAGGTGTGACTGATGTTGGAGAGAGCCAAGTGTTGCAGTGTTTAGGCATTATTACAAAGTCACGCTGAATTGTTTATAGCTGTGATTTATATTTAAAAGCTGAACAATGGCAGGGTAGCCAGGAGAAGGCTAAAGCAGCAGCACCCCAAGGTCATCCAGATCCTGGAGACAATCCAGTCCACCTGCTCTCCAGAGCAGACACCCTGAGTGTTTCTGAATTCACTGGTTATCTCCTGTATTAGCCTGAAAGGTCTCAGGCCACTTAACTGTTTGCTAAAAAGGGCCTGATGTGGGGCAATGGGTGTAGACCTGTGTGTCCATCCACGCAACTTTGATCCACAGCCTCCAAAAGGTCTGCCCAAAAGGAGCTTCACAACATTGATTGTGTACACATTCAACAGAAGAGCAGACATCTATTTCCAGACGTCTTCCTAGACGCCTCTCTCTGACTCTGTAAGGCAATTAAATTATTATCTCAAGTGATTAGGACACTGGTGAAGCAGTGCCATAATTAAACAACTAACTCAGGGAAAGGGATTTAATGAGGATCCACTGGGTATAGTGTAAGATCAGAAACAGTGCAGAATAAGAATAGGAACTCTCCAAGTCAGATCAGTCACTTCCCAAATTTCTTTGTTAACCATTTCTAAAGAATACATTACATGAAAAATTGAAAAGTGTTTTCATTCATAGCACTTTCTACAGATTACAGCCAACACAAATCAATGTGTGTGACTTTCTTGTTTCAGGAAAATGTTCAGCATTTTAATGAAGGGGTTTTAAAATTTTTTCCTTGCAATATGCAGTTTGCCCTCTCTGCCCCAAGTTTGAATTTGCCCTTTCTCTCTGTTCCCTTAGCTCCAAAAACAAGCAGTATCATCTCTTGAGCTGCTGCAGATTTGGTCTCCCAAGCGTAACTAACAATCTGCTCTTTCTGAAGTGCATTTCAATAATTCTCAAATTAGATCTCTGAATATGAAAGCACTTTTTCTAACAAACCTCCATGCAGAGTACAGAAATGGTGATGAAAGTGAATTTTACCTGAGATACAATCATTCCAAGAGATCAGATGGCCCGTGAACACCATCTCTGCTGAAAAATATTTGGGGCATCATCCATTTAATATCTAGGTAGAGTATACAATGGGAGATGGATATAATGAACCCAAAGGAATTAAATTGTTTCTCATCAGTAATGATTAGTAACATGAAAAGTAGCATCAGAGTATCAGTGGCACTGGGAACTGAATAAAGCAGGAAGCAGAGTTGTGCTTCCTGGTGTTAGAATAGGTCAATGACTGAATTTTCCGAATTTTCTGGATGTCAAATTAAATGTTTGAAGTTCACTGAGGAGATAGAAGTATTCCTCACCCTACATTTACAGTCACATCTCGTCAGTTTTTGTGGACATCTGCAGAAGCCGTGTCACCAATAGCTCCCAGTACTAGTAGTGCCCCCCTCTTCCAATATTAGACCAGTGACAAAGACAAAAATGCACAATGACTTTGCTGACAGAGAGACGAGGCCTGGCACTGTTTCATACTCCAAACATCAGTCTTTCTTAACAAATGATTCTACTTTTCTGAAAATGCCAAGCACAAAATTCAGAAATAAAAGATGCAGGAACTTGGACTCATGTTTGTTTTCCTGTAGCCTTTCATGACTTTGTTAACTCACTCTGGTTACTCTGACCAACCACCCCTCAACCTTGCAAAAACAAATGTGCAAAGCCAAAAAAACAAATTACTTGAAAGCAGAAAAAGTCCACTCTTAAGTGAGGTTGCATTTACAAGCTACTATAAAGGTTCAGAGTCACCATGACATTACCAAGTACAAACAGGCAACCGATATAGTAAGTAGTTACATCAAGATAGCAAGAAATTAGATTAGGTTTTCATTGCATCAGAAACAAGACTTCACAATGCCAAGCAGATCACTTAACTGCATGTGTGGGAAAGGAAAAGTCGTTCATATGCTAAAATAACTGGGTATAGCCTGGATTTATTTTGTTGGTGTATGCGGTATGTATGTAATTTCTGTACATAGAATCAACATTTTGCACACTGCCACCATAGCTTTAAAAAAAAAAGCTCAAGAGCAGTGCTAATGATGAATGGGCTATCCCACCTGGATGTGCCCATGGTGACTGATCAAACGGAGGACCACATCACAGCAGAAGGCACCTAAATCTATTGATGTTTATTTCCAGAGCTATTGGTGTTGAGGGGTCTGAACGTGGGTAAAAGCAGTGGAAGGGGAGCGAAGCAAAGTGTAATTTTAAGCCAAGCACAGTATGATTTATGAGAAAACATTTGAATAGCACTATTGAACAAGAAGTGCCATTTTTTAGCCAGAAGTGTAGGGAGCCTGCAAAGGGGGGGCAGAGCCCATTGCCACTCACTTCCCAGGAGAGGCTGGGAGAAAGGGTAGCATATTGTGTCACATTTGCATGAGGCTGACAGCTGGACAGACGGTACCAAGAGCTTTTCTAACTATCAAAACCTCAGAGAATCATTCATTTCAGGAGACAAAGGGTGCTGTATGTCTGGATTGTGGAGGCTCCAGCATGAAAGATTAAAGATTCTTTGAATATTCTGAAATATCCCTCCTTAGAGAGCGTTAAAGACAAGCTGCAGGAGACCAATGCAATCAGGAACATCACAGACATGTCAAGCTATAATGAGAAAGAGCCAACTGCATTCCTGGTGTAACACTGCCAACATTAGTGGATACTCACCAGGGGACAATTTGTCCCATTTTCATTATTAGCAGCATCTGTAAGAACTGTTTGCCACCTTCTGGCAATACATAATTTCAGACAAAAATGGAGGGGGGGGGGGGAAGACACCATATTTTTTATTTAATCAAAAACTCTTTGATTCCCTACGAAAATAATTCTGGGAATATATGAAAACAGCTGCTTAGACGTTTCAGGAAATGTTTCATTCAGACTGCTGAAAACACCCAAAGCTTTAACATATTGGTCATTATTCACATAATTTGGAAATTAAAAAGACATTGAGATTTTATTGTACTTAAATAATAAAATGTGATGCCATTATTACATTGCAATTAAATATTAGCAAAAAAATCAATATTAGTACTTTATGGTTGATTTTATCTGATGAAAAATCCTACATTCTCGATAAACCACTGAGCAATTGTTTAAAATATTTTGATGCAAAAGGACAACCTAGTAACAAATCCAAGGTCTAATCTCTCTTGCCCTGAGCCCTTGGCAGAGCAGATAAGCATGGCAAGACTAGACCTGAGAGAATCTTAGAAGGGCAACCTGTAAAAAAAACGTAAGTATTGCAGGAAATTAAATAAATTTATCAGTAGGCTGAGCTCTTTCCTCTGACTTGGTACCTTGGCAATGCTCAGAAAGTAAGCCAGGCAGACCTCTCTTCTCCATTAGCAGTAAAGCCAGGTTTCTTTTACTAGTGATTTAGATGTAAGCCATCAGCAAGCACTGGATCCGGGTAGAAGAGTTGGCTTTAGTTAAGAGAGGAGCAAGCAGACACATGAGAGTAGTACCCTCATTTCCACTCTGTTGAACGTGTGTAAGCTGATGTAGCAAAGCAAAAAACTCTTGTGTATGGCAGTTCTACCTCAAACAAAAAAGCCTTCAGACAGAAAACTTCTGCTCCTGATGTTTTCCCCTTGTCACTCTTCCTCCAAAATGGCTGTGTTCATCTCCTACTTGTCCTCCTACACGCTCAAGATCTTGTGTCTGTGGTGTCTCTTACTCAGTTAACAATTTACTCCTTGCCTGGGAGTTATGTGAAATAGGTCGTAGGTGACTCATTCTTACACATCCCATGGAGAGGTGCTGCCAGCCTGCATGACAGTAGCTTGGGGAAACTAAAAGCCACCCAGAAAACACCTACTAAATTACACCAAATCAAATGCCATCTCAGTGACAGATTATAGTGCTGCTCCCAGCTCATTTATCTTGGCTAAATTAGGAGGTCAAGGGAGATTTTCTCCCTTCAAAGAAGGGAGGGAGACATCTATTACCCTTCAGTGAGATGTATACCTTTGAAAAACAATTTCTCCCACAGTAAGGATGATATCCATAGTGACAAAGTCAGAAACAAATTTAAAACTACATCGTCCCTAAATCTCCCCAGCAGTTTCAACTGAATGCGATATCCGTCACTTCTGCTTTTAAGTTGTTTTGGGCATTAGTAGTTCATGCTCTATTAAACAAATACTGTCTTCAGTTCCTCCCAGAGATGAAGGGAGAAAAAAGTAAAGTTGTTGCTCTGTCTCTGGTTTAGTATGTTTGCAAAATGTTTTGAGATACTTTGGAATAACAGACAGTAAAAGTAGGTTATGTTCACAATTAACATGCATGTTTTATATAAAGCTTTAAAAGTACAGAAAAAATATTCAGAATTATTAATAACTCTCTCCAAAATGCAGCTATGACCTCAGAATAAGCAGAAAGAGAAATCATTGATTTAGTTGTTCTACAGAATAAAATTTTGCATTTTTCTCCTGTTTATATTTGTTATGGAAAAGCAATCATTTTAGTGCTGGTTGAACAAGTCCAAATGAACCCCTATGGCTTGAACACATCTCTTTAAAAGGTTTTTCTTTTGAGCAACAAATTACTTACATTACTGCACTTTGCTCTACTCTAGTAATTTTGATATTTTCCGCTAATGTTCAAACATTAGAGGAAAGTCGGTTACAATACCCTCATATCAGTATTCTCCTCACTAGTCAGTGACATACTGCAACAATGGCTCATTGACATTAACATCTACCAAGGCTGAGGATGACTTTCTACATAATTTCATTTCATTTCAAAGAAAAAACAGGTTAGGTTGGGGCTTGGCTGTCTCAGATGATGGTACTTAAACCTTATGGAAAGTTGTTTTGTCAAGTTCTTTCTTGCAAGTACTATATTGCCACAGAATATGAATAGTAGTTTTATTGCATGGCAGCTTTTCCCCCCAGCCACTGGAAATACAGCCTTCATTGGTGCCTCCCCAGCAAAAAGGCAGAGTATTTTAAAGAAACGGCACCCAGCAGCCCATCTGGGGTTCTCCCACGGCCAAACTTCCTTTTAAGCTGTGACTACAAGTCTTCATGCTTAGTTGGCCAAGTTGTCTTTTTCTTAGGGTTTTCCAGGGGAGAGGCAGAACAGTAATACATATAATATTGCGTGTCATAGTTTATAGATATCTATATTTATATATCATTACATGTAGCAAACACGTTGATTCACTTTGTTGAAGTAGGTTCTAACCCACTACAATTTCTCACTGTGATATTTGGTGGTTATTCCCTCCCCTCCAAAAAAGAAAATAGAAAAAATATGAAAATTGTCTTGGGCGACAGTCCACTAATAAATCAGTTCTCTTCTCCCTAGGGAATAAAGCAGCAGGCCACTCACCCCCAGGTCTCCTTCCCTGAGTGTCCCACAAATAACTGGTGCAATATTGCCCTTTGTGCCTCAGAAGAGCCGCGAGAGGTGTTTGCCACCCTGATTTTGAATGGTGGCCACCTGGCTTGTCACCCTGGGCAAGAAACAGATGAGTTGAGCCTAGTGACATATTTTGCACAGAGCCAACCTTGTTATCTGAAAGCATCTTGCTTTTCCAGGCCATTTGATGTTTTTACTGCTGTGTAGCTGATAGTTCCCAAAGTAACAAGCTATTTCTGTAACTTCAGGTGCTCTCAGAGCCTTGCACGAGATCTGGTAATGGCTCACTGCTCTTCGCTGCCACTCAGTGAAAAACATCAGCTCGTGGACAACTGGGAAAGAATACTGTATTTAAGACAAATATGTTGTTCAGGCCAACACTCGGCACTGCCTCTGTCCTGGGGAGGTGTGGCAATGCCATAAAAAGCACAAACTTTATTTTCTAGGCCCCAGGTGGCTTGTTTAGCGGTACCTGACATGTCTCGCTGGTGCACACAGGCAGCGTCGTGCTGCTCGGCGGAGTCCAGACGGAGTCCAGGCGCAGTTTTAGAGGACCAGGCACAGTGAGGTGGACCCCATGCACGCTCCCCGATTCGAGTGTTAACCAAAATGGGATCCCCTGGATTTCAGATCTAGAAAGAGCCGGGGTGGGGTCTGCGCCTCCCTCGTCAGGCACAGCCTGCGGTTCCGCACCGGCGGGGCAGCGCTAAGGAGCAGAAGTGAAGAAGCAGCCCATGGAAGCAGATGCTTTTTGTAGGCAATCTCCTAAGAGCTGATCGCTCTACAGGCATGAGCCTTCCTTTTCTTTTTTCTTGCTTAAGTGCCAAGCAGGGAGCAGATGGTACATTACTCAGCCTTAACTGGAGGGTAAGAAAGTGTGATTTTTTTTTAAAAAAAAAAAAAGCTCAGTTGAGACCCTCAGCCCATTTAGATTCCCAGCTCAAAGTTTATTTGTCTTACACAGAACTTGTACTTTCTCCCCTCTCAAATGCTAATCCTCTCCACACATATGCTCATTATGCAAAAGCATATGACAAACACCATCTGGGAAAATAAATAGCTCCTCAGCTAACCGCACAGCTCCCTCCCTTTACGTCACCCACCTCACTATTGTCTCTCCTATTTTTATCTGCAAGACAGCAATCACTCAATCAAGCTATTAACTTAAAGTGCTGCCTCAGTCAAGCAAGCTGCAGATCCCAGGCTGGGCAGTAAAATCCATTCCATTTTTCAAGATGATGTGCATCTTCATAATTTGAAGGCAGCCGTAGCACTGAGAAAAATAAACGTATCTTTTAAAGGACAGTTGGTATCACTGAGAGATACTAGTCCTGACCCGCAGAAGTCCATCCTTGTTTTTCAGCTAGGAGGTTACATATTCTTCCCCCATGAAATATGCATCTCTTGCCACAAGTTCCTCCTCGTTTCCATGGATCCCTGAGATAGTCCTTCATCTCTGACAGATTATTGCTCATACTGTTCAGAGCCAGGCAGTGGTGCTAAATAGGGAATGACATTACCTAAGTTCAGTGAATTCTCTAACCTCCACGTAGACGGGTAAGAATAGGAGTCGTGCTGTCATTAGTCATGATGGATTCGTTGTCTGCCGGAACGTTAATCAAAAGAAATGAGGATTGCGTATGCAAGAGAAAGGCATCTCAGAATATTCTCTTTCGTACCGGTGGATTAGGAAAATCATCATGATTCAGCAAAGGAGATGTCTATTTAGCTAAATTAAACAGGATCTGCACAATCCAACCATATTGTGTTGAGGCTATGTAACCAGGAGAAATTCAAAATGCACAGCCAAGAGACTCAGCGGCTGACGCTGTGATATAAAGGCAGAGCTTTGTAAGTACCCTGTAAGAATTGTGGGGCCATAAACACAGCAATATTATATCTGTTTAGAAAATATATGAGACAGAATTCAATGATGACCTTATCTGAGCTACAAATTCTTGTCAATTATTATATGCTTGTAGGGACACGTTTAATAGATGGCAGAAAGTCCTTCTCATTTGTCCTCAGAGACAGTGCTGATATTGCCCAGCGAAGAAATCCATTATACGGCTACAAAAGAGGCAATTTGATTTCATGAGCACGTGCCTTTATTATTTTAAGGATAATTTAATGTAGGCAGAGGAAAGCAGAATCTGTATGAAAAAAGACTGAGGTTTTCAGCGTTTACCGTTAACCGGCCCTGTGGTTCCTGCTTCTCCCGGGCTTTTGTTTTGGGAGGGAGGGAGGGAGATTATTTTTGTTGTCCTCCCCATTGACTCATGCCAGACCGAGGGATGCAAGGCCGGTGTGCTGTTTGGGTGTTGATGTTGCCCAGAACGCGTGTGCCTGTGCAGTGCGGGCTCTGAGCACCCCCGTAACTCCCTTCTCTTTGTTGTTAAAACAGACGAACCAAACTCCTGGAGTGCTCCCTCTGCCACCTCCCCAGGTCTGCCGGAAGTAGCTCTTTCCCTCGAAGACATAATCTCACCATTATCTTCATCACACATAGCCCCACCCTCTGACCCTTCTCACCAGCTAAGCCCAGAGGCAACATGGGATATCAAGAGGGAACACGATGTAAGGAAACCAAAGGAGCTTTCAGTGAACGGTCACAAAAAGAAAAGGTTAGGAGAACAAAGAGAGAGGTCAGCAAGTCCTAAAAAGGTAGACAGGTCAAAGCACGAAGAGGCTTCTTGGAAAGGCTATTCAGAAGGCAAAAATAAGACCGCTGATGGTGGCAGGACCACCTCAGAAAGCAAAGTGGTGGGACACGGCGTTATGATCGAGGCCGGCGCAAGAGAGCACGTGTGTGCTGGAACCAGTGATGAACAGTTTGGGAGGCTGAGGAAGCCGGAAAGCAAGAGAGGAGGATCTCTTAGCAAAAAAGAAGACCACAAATCCACAAATACCAGTGAGAAGAAGTCAGCTGCAGCACCCGACCATGTCAAGCTTGATACAGGTGCTACCAAGACGTACAGTAGCAACCGCTGCAGTTCGCCTGGAAGTGATACGGACCACAGCCAGAGGGACCCTGACGGGAAACCCAGCGAGTTCCCCAGGAAGGGACATCTCCACTCCATTAGCACTCGCAGCACCAACCCCACAGTTCGAAAGGCAACGGTCTCCCCGGGGCCGTGGAAAATCCCTGGCTCAGATAAGCTACCTAGCGTCCTGAAGTCTGGTACTTCTGCCATGAGCAGATAAGCAAGGGACTGTTGCCCTCTAACTGTCTCAAACTGACGCAGAACATTCTTCTTAGTTTTTGTCTCACATTGGTTTGTTTTAATTTATTTTAACTATCACACATATACACAAAGCATTGAGGAATGAAAACATTAGTGTGTAATTCCATGACAATGTGCACAGTACCTAATAAGTTCAAAAGCATATAGTCAACACGGAGATTTAAAATCGACCCTAAAGTCCCGGTTCCATTTTAGGGACTTTGGCAGCTATGGAAGAAACCAAAACAATATGAAGGACAGTACATCAGAGAAGGATAGTGCAGTGTAGCTTTAGCATTTTTTTCCCACTGCATGAAGGACTTGGATTTCATTCAAACTTTATATCAAGAAACTGGAACAAGTTAGAGCAATCACAAACTGGAACATCGCCTTAAATAAAACTGCACGGAGCAAGCTGAAACCGAGAGAGGATCTTTTCATGGAGCTAAAATGTTGTAAATAAATTGTTCTCGACATATCTAGACAGGGGTTAAAGGGTTTCTTTGAAGCATCGTTCGGAACTGTACGCCCATGACACGTCTCCACTGTTAAGGCTTTGGGATAGTCCACGTGATACCCTGTAGCATAGTTCACTGGGCGCTACAGGAGGAGTGGGGAATCCAGTGGATTCGTTTCTGTGATACCATTTCTACTGCCATTTTTGTGAACAAACCATGTTTCTGTACATTGGAAAGGAGTTAGGGTGGAGTTGTACTTGCAAATTATCCTTCAAAAGCGATTTACTACAGGTTCCCCAAATCCTGCGAGGTAGCACGCAAACCAATTGGCCAGGCTCAAAACCCAGACGTCTGCAAGGCCCTTGCAGTGAAAGGAAGAGCGAGTGCTACAGAGAAAAAGCTGCAGTTTCCTTAAGGAAAGGCCTTTCCCTCCTGCAGAACACGAGAGCTTCACTTTTCAACAGTGCTATGTTTCACACCCATCTACGTTCACTTAGGACAGTCTCACCTGTCATCCCCTCAGTTTGGCAGAGCAGGTGCCTTCCAGGCACACGTTAACAATAATTAGACTGGTTTCTGAAACACAGTTGTTGGTGTCCTCATTCAGCAAATTTGATATATTTCCATTTTCAAAATGGTTTTGGTTTTATCGTTTCTTCCCTACCTCCATTTTTTTTTTCTTTTGGTCTTTTTTTTTTTTTTTTTTGGTTTTATCTTTCTTGCTTGTCTGTTTTTGAATTTCAAGCCTTAAGTGCCAGGTAAACATTCCAGTCTGCCTTCACAGGAAATAACTCCAAGTTCAGTCAATCAGTCATTATCCTGTTTCAAAAAGAGATGCGTGTGTGTCTGTGTAAGTGTGCATATGCTTATTTGTCTGTCAAAATTAAAACAAAATCCTGGGCAATAATACATTGGTAATTTAAAAAAAAAAATCATAAAGCTACGCACTGTCAAAAATTCGTATTTAAAAATTATTGTTCTCTAGCAATCTTAGTTCCTCACATGCTCTGCTGAAAAATTAGATTGAAATTGGCTTTGTTCCAATAAATTAGCACATTACTGTATGCCTCAAACATTGCACTGGACTGAGAAATTTATAGCATGTTTCTTCCTGTCCAATTATTTGAAAAGCCTCAAGTCAAGGATTTTGCAGCTTTCAAACAATTTTTTTTTAGAAAGAAAATCCATTTATAATTTCTAAAAAAGCACAAGTCCATGTAGCTGTTTATAAAACTCTTATTTAATGGAAAAAAAAAAAAAATCTTTACCCCCTGAACTAGAATCCAATATAATTTGCCATTAATTTATTGAATCTGATTTTGGACAATGCTTCTGTAGCATAGATGCACGTCCCAGTATCTTATTTTTATGTATAAAGAAAGCAAACAATGAAATCTGAAAAACAGTTGAGATTATGCTTGCATAAACTCTAATTTGCACAGTTCACAGCTACTCCTTGTGCAGTAATTGCTTTATGCGGCTGTAATCGATAACCTGTGAAGACAGCACATCATCTAAACCCCATTCCAAATAATATTTCTGTGTAGTGTTAGCTGTGAATTTACCCTGTACAGCTCTATCTCTATAAATATAATTCCATGTATTAATAGTCACAGAAAGGCTGTAAGTGAGCAACTATTTTTATGAAACGCACCACTATGGATAAATTAACTTTTACAGAAATCTTGTTTACTGTATGATATTCTAAACCACTGTCAAATAAAATATATATCCAAAAATCTTCCTTTTCTCGATTTGTGTATTAATTTTGAGTAAAAGGCTTCAGTGCTACACTGAGAAACAATCATTTACAGGCATATGAGCAGAATTCATTAACTACTGCATTATAAAAAAGGGAATGCTCCATTTTGATTGCTTACTCCAAAGAGGGTACAATTTATGAATACGCATGTAGGTGACCAAACAAATTCAGTATAGGTAAGTTAAGATGTACGAGGCTACACGGATGCAGAGAAACCTCTCCCTTGGTGGAGAAGCCTGAACTCTTATTCTCCTTCCAGTTCCAGGAGACACAGGATCGGGGTGGAGAGACTCCCAGCACCAAGAGACAGCTTCTGAATGTACACCGTGTATACAAAAAGAATTAGGCAGCTCCAGCTAACCCTGGAAAAGTTTGCTTACAAGCTGAGTGAAGGGGGCATAATTTGGTTTCCAGTTCTCTTTACAGAAACAATGTCTCAGAAAACATCATAAGGGTGTAAAAATAATAGTTAACCAGACAGCCTCTTCTGGGGTCTGATCCATCCCAGAAAAATGCTCCTTACCTCCAGTTAGGCAAAATAAGTCACCAGTTTACAGACTGGTAGGCACCATAAGAGGTACTGGCTGGGAGACTATCAGTATTTTTCATACAAATATGACATTTTTTAAAATAAATATTTCCTCTTTCCTTAAAACAAAATTGTCTTTAAAAAATAATAATTTGCCTTCACACACCCTGAGTCAATTTCTGCAGACTCATTTTTCAGAAGATTGATGTTCCACATAAAAAATTTCAATCAGCTGAATGACATCATTTTTCATTACAATAAACACATAACAAATTAGAAGCATCTTTAATACCCCACAAATAGTTACAGCTCTTTAAATAGCCACCATTTTCATGGTCAGAAATCTGAGTATGGGCCTGATTCAGACCCAGAGGTATCACGAGGAGGTGTGCGGAAGCCGCGCAGCCTAACAAGTATGTTACTCTGCCCAGTCTAGGTTTTTCTGATAATAACATGTCCTTTCTCATTTAGATATAATAGTACAGCATTTGCATTGCGTTGCCAATCTTACAACCCCTTTTCATCTACTTTTCCATACCTATGCAACAACACACAAAATTTGATGATCGTTTTGATGCAGATTCTCTGCTCCAAACTCCAATGCATCGGCTTACTTAAGCTTGCCTGCATGTGATGAGCAATGCAGATTTGGGGAGGAGTTTTGGCAAAAACTCATAGGCAGATGTTGGTGCGGCCCTTTCCTTAACCAGTGCCAAATGTTGTCTCTGGGGTTCACTCTCTCTCCAGGTATTTCTCTGTTCAGTAGCTTTAGGAAGCACACACAAACTGCAGGGTCTGGAAGAGCAGACCTTCAAACAAGTTCAATAAAAAGGCCAGAAGCTTTAACAACTCCCACAAGTCTCGCCAAAGATGCCGTATTGTGTTCCAGAAAGCTGCTGGTCTGACCACACTCTTCATTCAGGTACAACAGAGCATGGGCTGCGCTGGTTCCGCTGCACTCCCCGAGCAGGAGGGACATTTGTAGCCCTTATATCTACCTACTCTGTGGCCCCGGAGATAAGGCTGTGCATCGCTGTCTGCTAGGAACCAATGCAGACATTCAAGCATGGCCCCGTTTCTTACCTGATATTTTTCACCTCCCATCTGAACGTGCAGCCAACCATCATTGCCAAGAATTTCTCAACTCCATCAAAGATCAGCTTCAGCCTGTTGCGCACCACCTCTTATGAATATGAACATCTCATGCTCAGTCTCCTCTACATCTCAGGTGCCCTCAGCACTACCATATCTATCCTGCATCTCCCCTCTTCTTTCACAGCTCCCCCACTGCTTTTGTTCTTAATCCTTAATTGGAGATCAAAGTCCTGCTTTCTTTCAGGGGATTAATTCTTCCATTCTCCGTTTTCCCCTTCTGTCCCTCAGAGTTTTGCCTTCCTCTTTTTTCTTCTTTCCTTCTGGCTCTCATCAGCCAACATCATTTGCCACTCAACCTCTGCCTCACACTCTCAGCCTCTCCCTCACCTCAGGCTCTCAGCAGCTCCACGTTAGACACCTCTGCTGAGAGGCATCATGACCAGTTATTGACACTGGCCGAGTCATTAACATACTCCTGGGTGTCATATAAACATACGGACACACCAAACACCTCGTGCTGAAGCCCAAACCAGATCATCTGTCTTGGCCTCCAGAAACCAGCAGCAGTTACTGCTTAGACATACTAACTCTACATGCAGCCAGTAACTCCTTTTGCAAGTACAAGTAATGTTCTTTCTCCGGTGCTAGTATAGCTAAATGTCTGTTCTGATAATGATCCAAGCATTCAGGCCAGGTTTTGTGGCTGTAACATGCTCCAGTCTCTACTGGAAGTCCCGAATTCATTTTACGAAGGCAAGGAGAGGCAAAGCCGCAGGCACGTTTCTGTCTTAGCCAGTACACTCTTTTGGTAGACCACTGCTGCAGCAGAAACACGGGGCCAGAGCTGCAGAGACGTAAGCAGAAGAGCACACCTCAGCTAATGAGGATGTCACCGTACACATCTCTCCTTGTCTGGAGAGAAGCTTTGGTGTGAAGGGGAAAAGTTTCTTGGTACATTGCCACAGAGCTCAAAGTTAGAGAAGGCTTTGGACTTGCCCAGGGATGACTGATCTCATTAGGAATTTACTTCACAGTACACTTCTGTGAGTCTCCAAAAGAGTCCTTTCCCTTTTTTGTCCCCTTGACACCTAGGGTATTTTCCGTAATTGTTGCTAAAAAGGCCACACGGGCAAGGCAGGCTGCCTACTCTCATGACTAATAGAGGACTTGGAGAGAATTTCCATAGCTGTGTCACGCAGGGCTCCAACCCCCACGTCTCCCCCACGACTCCCAAGGCTGTTTCTCCATCTAGCACATCAGAGCCGAACACCACCTTTACCTTCCCAGCTGTCATGGAAACGGTGAGCCTTTTTAATTAGTCACTACTCCCAAAGGAAAATCCAGTGCACCATCTGGACAGAAACATCTGTGCTTTGGGAGGGGCCAGGACTCAAATGTCACCTATGCCCCGAGCCCCTCGCTGGCCAACCTGCGGGTCCCCTGCTCAGCACCCAGGACTGGCCTTTCCCTTGGAGCTGCAGCCTCTTCCCACTGCCCAAAGAAGCACCCGTAGGCTCTGCGTAGACCACCACCCTCCCACAGCCAGTGTGGGCGTGCACAGTCCTGCCTTCCCAGTCCCCAAATATTTTTCTCGGTATTTCTAACAGTAATGATGTGATCGCACATTTATCTCCATAGCTGGTACCTAAGCTTAGAGACAGTTTTTTTTAAATATATCGCCGAGACACAGTAACATAAGCAATATCTCTGAATTATAGCCAATCTAAAAAAGATGTTCTGTCCTTTCCTGCCTTTAGTGCCTCGACGGCAATAAGTCACTCTGCCAGTTCAATTAATCGATAAGCAGAGTTTTGCTTACAAGGTACAAATATATCTCTTTTAAACAGCTGGGGGAACACCGGTGCACAAATACCCACACAGAAGCCTGGAGCACCACCTTCCACTCCTACTCAGGAACTTCCCAAATATCTGTGTCTGAGGTGGGTGGCTGTCCCTCTCAGAGAAGAAAAACAAAAAAACAAACAAACAAAAAAACCCCCATGTAAGGATGCAGGCTGATACAGAAACTGTTGTTCTCCCACCGCTGTAAGTGTTTTAAAGGTAGAAGATATTTAAACTGAAAAAACTAAGTAAGACGGGGTGTGGTGACAAAGAGAAGGAATGGTAGAGCTTTCTGTGATGTGCCTGCTTGCTGACCTGCCCTATTTTCAACTTCTTCGAGCTTAAAAATGGAAAAAGGTGACCTATCAAACATGACAAATGCTGCAACAAAGCACTGCAAGTTTTGGGGACAGCAAGAAATGATATTCAGTGATCACACTTCTGAAAAAAAAAAATAATTTATTCAAGTAAAAGGCCTGGTCAAACACAAGAAGAGGGATGGAGCCAGAGGAGAGGAGAGCACACCGTCCTCCACCCTCCAGGGCAACTCCGGGGTGCTGGTGGTCTTCTCCACACAGACTGAACCCTCAGCTTCTCCAGAGGTTGCAGCCATATCGAGTGGCCTCAGCAGTGTGCTGGCATGGCAGCGATGGCCCAGCAGCAGCAATTAATTCCCTGCAACGTAGGAAGGTGAAGAATCCAACCCCTGTGATGCTTCTCCTCACCTCCGTGCTCCAAGACTGCTTCACGACACCAAGGGACCGTCTTGTTGCCCACCCAAAAATGCTGTAGATGTGGAAGCAGTGGGAGGAGTAATAAATACATGGAAGGCAAACACAGACCTACGGTGAGAGCTCCAGTGAAGCTGCAAGTCAGAAGAAAGGATCTGAGCAACCGCAGAGCCACAGCTCCAGCAGGAGACCCAGCAGGAGTGAGACCGGGGCGCTGGTGTCCTTCTGCCCCTCCCCTCCCAATGAATTGGGGCCATTGCTGTCACTGAAGCCACCTGAATTTTTACACTGCTTTCCTGACGCTCTACACAGGAAATGTAGGTTTTGCTTCCCTTTGCTCAAAAGTCATGAAAAACAACAGGCAACAAAACCAGCCCGAAACACCCTCCCCTGCCATCACCAGGCACCAGGGCTGCCCAGGGCTCTGAAGTTTCTATTCATATGTACGTATGCATGAAATTAATGGATTTTGGAGTTTGTACTTTCCCAAAATGATTCAAAACCATGCCAAGAGATTTAACTAAAGTATTTAAAGAATTACAGCCCATAAACCAGAAAATCGTTCACCCTGTTTCTAAACCAGCAAGTACAAAGAGCTACATTTAGGTACCTACTTAATTCAGGAAGAAAATCAGACCTTTTCCTGCATAGTCCACAAAGCTCACCATGCACGAAACACCTATTCCAATTAGCACTTCACTCACTCTAGAAGTTTTTTAAAAATAAGCCCAGCAGGCAACACAGAGCACAGTAATGTGTTAGTACAGAATATTTCAGAGTACCTCTCAAACCTCCAACATCACAAACAATGCGAATTGATTACTCTTTTATATCACCCCAGGAAAGATGAATGCGAGGATGTGCCTCCTCCTGAATGACTCCCATCCCCTGTGTCCCCGGTACGGCACAGCTTTTCAGGGTGGTTGCTGGTAGAGACATGCCCCAGGTGCCACCATGACATGGTGGCTGCAGCAGGTCACAAAGCTTTTAGGAGGAACCTTCCCATCCAACTGGCACACTGGCACCGCAGCATTCCCCCTGCACCCAGGAGCATGAAGAGCCATCCAGCATGACATTGAGGGGGTCACAAGCCTGGGCCGTGGGGCTACACAAACATCTCTGCATCCCCGGGCATGTAGCACCAAGTCCTACATCGTGACACCTCCCAACAACTAGCACCCAAATTAGCCTTGTGCCATGGAGCAAAAGCTTTTTCCCTAACCTCAAGTTTATTCCGTGATCCTGTTTTGGGGTGTACAGCCCCCTTAACCTGGCTGTTAATTCACTTGCCATATTGATTAATAGCAAGGCACTCTTCCTGAGAGTGGGCGGCTTCAGCAACACTTCTGCCCTGACTTCACATCCCAAAATACAAGATGGGCTTTGCATCTAGCAGACCTGAAAGAGCCCAGCCCCAGGCTCTGCTCATGAAGCATTTCTGGAGGATGAGCAACCTCAGTCCCTGCGGGCAGACTCCTCAAGCAGCCTCTGCCCAATTCCCCTCTCTCTTCTCTCATCCTCTTCTCTTTATATTGAATGTTTTCCGTGCTGGCATACAAATGCAAATGCAGCCTGAATTGATCCCCTCCATACCTTCGGTCCCCTGAGGTTAACAAGTAGGTCTCTACTTCATAGTTTTATACGTCCATTATGTTCTTTGATTAGCAGCTCCTTCCCAGACTAAATGGCTTTGAAATAAATTCAGAAGGTTTGATAGCTAGTGTTTTTTAAGACTGATTGTTAGAGTATTTTGCAAGTTACATAGAAATTATTCATGTTCCAGCCTCGCTTATAAGCACCAGCATCCCTGAGCTTCATTAGCTACAGCAAAATGCCAGCAAGCGCCCCAGCAGTGGGGCTGGAGATGACAAGACGCCAAGTACATTGGGTCTGGATGCCACCAGAGCTCTCTGCTCTCGGTCAGACCTCCCCACTTCGGTGTCCGTGCTCTGCTCTGCAGGACCCGTCAATCCCCATTGCTAATGCAGCTGCGGAAGCCCAAAGGGCGTAAATGATGGACCAACCGAGTGACAAATCCCCCCTGGTTTCCCCATGCACTTCAGGCATCCTCCTCACACCAGCAGGACCAGGTAAACCGTGTGCACAGCAGAACACAGCTCTGCCACCGTCAGCCCAAGAGCAGGCTTGCCTGGGGCAAACTGCTCTGGAGAATCAGATGCTGATTTTCACCATCCAGGTCTGGAGTTCCTCCTGGTGACCTGGCCAACACGGAAAAGTGGCTGGGGACCTCTGACTCAGGACTGGCCGTGTAAACATTGCCGGCTCAGATGGAATAAATGGGCGCCAGGAGTCAAAGTGGGGTGGTCTGGGCTGTCACTAAACACCGCTAGCAATTACTTTTACATCAAGCTACCAAGCACAGGAACCTCAGCCAGCACGGCCTGAGGGACAGTAAGGAACTATTACATCTTTTTTATAAAAGATTGTATTGAAGTAATAGATAAAAAAGCAAAAAGGCAGTTGTAGCGTGTGAAATCTGAAGTATGAATTGACCCGCTCATTTTAACGGCATCTCTCCCTCGCTTTTCTTGCAGTCAGAGGCAGCCTTTTTATGCCGAAAAGCCATCCATGGACAGCTTTTATAGGACACGGGAATGGTGGGAGCTGCTCTGTGGGGAAGGAGGGAAAAGCTAAGCGAAGAGGGCTGCCGCAGAGGTGGCTCCGTGCCCTTGAGCACAGCACAGGCGCCCATACGCCGACCTGAAGCGGAGAGAAGCAGGCAGCTCTGTTGCTGGTGCTGACCCTTCCTCCCCTCCTCACCGCTGGGAAAGGACAACTCGGATGCCTGATCTTCATGATCACTCCAGCCCACGGCAGGCCTGTGCCAGGCTGTTTGGGACCATGCCACTGGTGCGCAGGGTGTGCTGGCCATGCTGGCATGGCCCTGCTAAAGCTCTTCTGCTCCATATACAGAATTATTTACAGGCAAGAGGAAATAGACTCTATAACCCAGTGTTGATCTTCTGAGCTTTGGCAGTAAGCACTAGTAGCAAACATTGTATTTTCTACTAAGGTCTTTCAGCAGAAAAGTGATTCACCAGCATAATCAAAAACATAATACTTCAAGAGGAAACAATTTTTTCCTTTAAGTCATAAATAATGTACATAGTCATAGAATTCTTACAATTAGCTAATATCGCACCATTTTAAGAAATTATTGTAAATTACCTTGCAAGTATGTAACCTCAGGGAACTACCAGATATTTCATGACATCTAATGGAATCAAGGCATGAAAACACAGAATAAAACTGACACAGAAGAAACTACTAAGTCATAAGAACTCAAATCACAGCAACACCATTACATAGACTGACGTACAGCCTAAGTAACCCAATGGATATAATCCATAAACAGTAAAGAAAAGTACGACTACAAAAATCTATAAAAATAGGATTAGAAAATCCAGTTAGAAAAAAGAAAGCTCAAACTTTGGGTCTTTGTCAGAGAAGAAATATCCTCCCCCAGGCTGGTATTTGTCTGGTATCTGGTCAACCTAACACCAAACTGGGACCAGCTTCACAAGGATAAGACTTTTCAGCCAAAAAGTTCTGTAGTTTCTTCTCTGTTTGTTCATTATGCAGTGACTTTTTAATTCATTTTCTAGTTTGAAACAGACTTTTTTGAGTTTTCCTATTTCTTCCAGGATGACAGTTAACTATTCTGTAGTGGGTCACGGTCAGGAACTCAAAAGACAAATAGCCTTAATCAATATCGGGAGTTGTTAATCAGTGGCTAAGTCCGTACTGTAGAGCAAGGAGCTCTGAAAGCAGGCATGTAGGGTGGCAGCATCCCCAAGGGGTGCATTCCAGGAGCAGGATGACACTGGGATCCCAAGGTCACAAACACAAAGCGCAAATTACCAATTACTGGGCCCAAAAAGAATGCAAATTCAAAGCTGGGAGGAACCTGGTTTTAGGGCATGGGAAAAAATATAACATGAAATATCCTGCACAGCACAAACAAGCAAGAGGGTACAAATGACAGTTATGGACCCTACAAGAACAGGATCAAAAGAAGAAGGGAGAAAGGAATTGCTTCAGCTCTGTCTTCCTTGGTTAAGGACTCTACACATGATCAACATTGCTGTGTATCTGCAGTGGTTCAGAACAAGAACTCTGCTGCTGGATTTCCCATTTGCCACATTCTGCCACCGCAGCTCAACAATCATCTCTACAAGATTATCTTTTACTATATCACTGGGTAAAGGAAATCAGGATTTTAAGAGCGATGTGTGTGCGCGCACGTGCTTTCTGCTCCAGCTTTCCTCCATGACACGGTGATGCTGCAGTGCTCGGATGCACCACTAGTCATGCCGGACTGAAGGCAAGTCCTCACTCCCTGTAAACATTTAGATAATATAGACCAGGTGAGACCGAGAATACTCAGTAGCCCAGTGATTAGTGTCCCAAGTTCAGTCCCTGCTCCGGAGACTAGTGGGATACAAATGCAGAGCAGGAGTCATCTCATCCAAGTTTAGATATCTACATTACTTTTACTCATTTTAGGCTTTTTACAAAGGAGACCAATAGGCATTTTTAGAAAGAGATTTGTCCAACACCTTTAAGATTAAATTAATTGTCCTGCAGATGCACCTAAACCTTTCCGGTGACTGCAAAGAGCATGCAGGGTTGCTCCCCCCGAGTCATGGTTGACGTCTCAATCTCTGAAGTCAGGATAGACAAAGCCCTGCTAAAATGTTCCCAGATGCTTTCCATTTCAGACATGTCCTGCACGTATCTGTAGGATCAGACAGCATGAGGGAACATAAACAGTGAAACCCTGAGGGTTCAGCCAGAGCTATTAGTTATATTTTCTGTGTGCAACATCTCCAGTCAGGTGCCCACAGCGGATGCAGGGACTCAGCCCCACAGGCAGTTAGAAGGTAGCTGAGCTGCAGCTCTGCCAATCTGGGGCAACCGAGATGATTGCCAGCAGCACTAACCAGGCAGGAAGGTGACCAGGCTCTTCTGAGAATCAGGACCTTCCTACCATGGGCGTCCTGCTGAACCCAAAACTCCTGGTGTCTGTTATTGCCCTCCCTGCACTGCCCGCGTGGCCCCTGCCCCGGAACACATGTGCAATGCTCCCAAAGTAACACACAAGTGAGTAACCATGGATGTCACAGGTTTACAGGAACGAATATTTTGCAGTGCATCTAACTAGCAGGTAATTACTGATGTGTTTGCGAAGGTGTCATGTTGGTAACTTGAAGTCTCTCTTTCTGAAGTTCACATTTGCATCGCAGACCCGACGTCCTCTTCCCAACAAGACGATGCTGCTTTTCACCATGATGTGCATTCAGGTGTCTAGAGACAGCAGTTCAGGGTTTGGTGTACAACTGTTAGAGAAAAATGCACGTTTCTAACAGACACAGTTTCCCTCAGAGTGCAACTCCTGCACGGGTCATCACACGTCCTTTCTTTCAGGTGCTTCTGCCTAGAACTCATCAACACGTCTGTCCCTGACACATAGTCCACCATCCCAACTCTAGCTACTCCAGACTTGTTTACCTTTCCTTTTTGCAGACCTCTTGAATTATTTCATTTATTTGGTCTGCTTTTTTCCCCCCATAAATTGTCCTTATGGTTTTATTTTTCTGTTTTAAAAGAAAACCGGATATTTGAAAAATCTAAGCCCAGGTTAGAGAAATAGGAGCAGGTCCTTATAGAACATGGAAGAAATCAATGCCAGAGTACTCCCTTCTTCCTTGGGGACACAGAAAAAGAAATTTTTTTTCTGCTTCGTTGCGCTCATGGTGTGTTTAGTGAGGAGCAGAAAACAAAGCAGAACTTTCCTGCCCAAACTGGCCTCGGCAAAAATACATGTACGCGCACACACACACGCACACTCACAACAACACACCCTGACAGTCGCACGAGCAGTCCTGCTCCGCCAGAGTTTTACCAGTAAAGTCTGTGTGGGTGTATTCAGGCCTGAAGCTCCCTCATTCTGGGATCATTTGGGCTTTCTATCACGAAACAAGAATTTTGAATTTGACGTTATTTTTCTCAGGTTAACCATGTACTTGTATTTATGTATATCAAATTATTATTCTATTCTCAAGGCAATAAAAGGTGTCCCATATGAAGACAATGAAGTGAGAGCGCTTTAGCGAGCACCCATGCCTGAATCCCAAGGTACTCTTTAACTCTCCCTTTGCTGAAGGACAGTTAGGGGACACTTAACAGACAAAGTGATCAAAATCGTTATTCCCCCTGCACCATACAGTGCCCCTGGCAGAAGAGGACTGTGACATTACGGTTATGATATGCTGAGCACTGTAGCTGAACTATGTTTGTCTGTTCTAGAATTAACCGAACCAGGATTTTTCATGCCGTAAGAGAAAGGAGATTGTAGCACTACCAAACAAAGTCCGTAGTTCAAATATATTTGCACCATGCACAGCTCAAGGTGACACCCAGTTGCTGCTGACTAGGTGACATAAAGAGTACTGGGCAAGTTGGTACACGCCGGAGGTAATGTTATATTTCTTACCTAGGTGGTATCTTAATCAGTTGTGTTTGTAGCCTACGGATTTTGAGAATAGGAATTCAAAAGGACTTTTTTTCCTAATCCCTTTTACCAGCTACAGAATTTTTATTTCCTTCTAATATTTCCTCCAAGGAAGAAAAAACCTTTTGAATTAAAGTAACATTAGTTGTCTATTACTGGATAGCACAAAGAGAGGCAGAAATTAAGGACTAACAGTATTCTGACACTAGCATGACCTTAAATTACGGCAGGTTAATAAATCACTTCAGATGTAAATTTCTGTCTGGTCTCACCTTGAGTTCTGAATACTTTTAATCAAGTAGCATAATAGATTTTTTGACAATCAAAGGCTATAACTGCTGGTGGAGTGAGACAGAAAGTTGCAGAGACAGCTGGGACTTAAAGTTTGGGCTGTTCAACAAAAAACGCTTTGGAAATTCAATCTCTCAGGAACCTGTAAAACCTAACAAAATGACAGAAAAGGTTTCAATATTTAACAAAAGACATTGTAAAGCTTGTAAAGGCCAGCATGGGTGATGCAGGTGGGAACTCGGAGACGCCAAGGAGATAGGAAGGGAAGGAAGAGGTGTTGGGGTGAGTCACGAGATCAACGTTCAGGAGCACAACTGTGTGGGATGAGTCGTGGCAGCCTGTGTCCCAGCAGGGCTCTGCTGGAATGCCATTCCCCTGCAACGAGAACAGTCAACACCGCCACAGTTTGGAGACCTGCATTGTGCCACACAAGCACGTACGGGGTACAGTAAAGCCAAGACTCACAAACCTCCGAGAACCCATGATAAATGTGGGGGTTCTGTCCTGCTAGGGAACCTGAGGGCAGCTGCACACCAGCATCCTAATGCCCCCATCCTGCAGCGGCTTTTTTGTGGAAGCTGAGGCAAAATTCCAACATTGCTCATTCTGCGGTCTTCTTTAACATAAATACAAAAAAAGACTTGTATGCATTTGATTATTTTTTAAAAAAAACCAAAACCTATTGCTATAACAAAGATCTGCAAATGCAACCAAGCAGAGTTTATAAACCTTCAATCCGAAAAGCTGGGAAAACAAAGACAAAAGGGCCAGTTCAAGATGATAGAGAAGAAAATTGAGAGTGGTGTTACCTGCTTCACACACCTCCCGCCCCACCTGGAGTTTGTACTGGGCTGCTAAATTTGAGGTGTTCATGTTTTTCTGAGCATGTTCTCCTTCATGTATTTGCACCCTAGTGGGGTGCAAGGCAGCATAAGGCTGTCATGGTTTACTCCCTGTTTATTGCTATTACTGCCTACAGTCACAAAAACACCCTCATCTTAGAGACATAATTTGTGGGTATGCCTGTTCCCTCCACACTTAGGGAGCTTCTAAATGGGGGAAAAAAAATTGTATCTTTACAACAATAATAATTTTTATGAAAGTCTTAATCATATAAATCAGAGCAGACGCTCTACGAAACAAAAATGAAAGCTTGGCTTCACTGAAATGGCACATAAACCTCTCATTTCAGGGTGGGCAGAATTTGGTATAACACCTAGAAGAGAAATCGGCTGTTATGCCCGGTTTATTACAGCGCAGGGAGAAACCCCCCCAGCTGAGTACTGGGCTACTTGAGCGCTTCAAGCCTTTTACGAGGCACATAAAAGGCAGAGACTCGGTGCTGAGTCCCCTGCTTGGGCTCTGTCCAAAATTATGAGTAATTTTTACATATCACGGGAGATTTCAGCCCATTCTGGAATGCAAATATCTAGATTTGCTCTGTGCAAAGCAGAACACCTGCTGCAGGAGTGCCGAGTGCTGCAGCAGCGCTCTGCCCTGCCACTGCGAAACGTGGAGACCTGCAGGCAGAGCCACCCAGGTGGCTTGGTCACGTATTGCCACGTCCTCTCCAAAGCTGGAATATGCATAACCACAGCCACATGGCACTGTGCCTCAGCTAAGGAGCGTGATGCACAGCAGCCATCTCGGATTATCAGCGTAACAAATGCAAGCTGGATCACCTGCAGCCCAAATAACCCCTTCACAGAGAAGGAATAGCAGCCTTGCCACCCTGCCTTTCCCTGCTGCTTCACGTCCCACCATAGGTAACATGAAAGACACTTTCGCCATGGTGTTGCTTATCTAGCATTTTCTATTTGAGATATAAAACAGAGCGTACTAAATGCATATATGTGTATGTGTGCGTATTTGTACGCAGTTACAGGTTTGAGCCAATTTTTTACAAAGGTCTGTGCTGGTAAATTATATCTGTTGCTGGTCCTTCAGGTTCCTTCTGTTTCCCAGCAGTGGAGCTGGGAAGTTAGCTCAAGGGGAAGGACTGCTGCTCTTTAAACACTGCGCTCCCCTCTTTAAGAAATGCAGGTCTCAGGAGGAGGCAGAGCCTGGCTTGCAGGGGATGAGTAATTGCCTTCTGGAAGCAGCGCAGTGTAGCTCCATGTAGCTGCGCCTTCAAAATGTAGTTTTCAGTCCCCATCTGCAGGCAGGATGGAGCAGAGCAGCTCAGCACCCCGGCTTGGCTTGGGGAGGGGGACTGGGCTGAGCTGGGGTAAAGCCATGGCACTGCAGCACAGGATGAGGAAGAGCCCTGCTGTGCAAATCGTGGCAGTGGGCTGCAGATAAAGTCTCATCCACCACTCATCGCTCAACCACCTACCAGCCAGCGCTTCGAGGGTCTGGCCTCCTGACCTGGCTCTAAAGGGGCAGTTGTCCTGCAGCTCTGCCAGAGAGCCAGGCTGGGGCATAAGTCCAGGTCTGCAATATGCGTACACACCTATTGTGGCAAAATGGCAGAAAGGAGTAATTTTAAAATTAAGGAGGAAAAAGCTATTCACAGACACATGTCACATCTGTGCACGCGCGCGGGAGGCAACGCGTAGCGCTTTGGAGCAGCACCGAGGATGCAGAGAAGAGCAGCACAAAGCCCTGCAGAAATGGGGTGCTCAGGCTGCCGCCCTGCCCCGGTGGCCCAAAGCACCCCCCAAAGCACAGCAGCTTCCCAAGTCTCACGCCAGACTGGAATTCCACGACAGCTGAAAGAAGAAAGCGAACTACCTGCTCAGACAGCAACGTACGTATCAATTGCGTGAGCAAAACCGGGTCAGCTCCCAGATTTCCAGCTCAAGGAAAGGGCTGCACACATGAAGAATTTGGGGAGAAGGGTGCCTGCAGTTGGGCTACAAGCTCCATGGCACCTGTACGGTGGCTCACTGCTCCCTCAAACACAAATAACCACCAAGCTCCTGCCTATATCAAAAATTTTGCCTGCTTGATCAAAGGCAGTAAAATCTTAAAGGCAAATTTTCCTTGCTCTCTACTTTGGAAAGCAGTGATTGAGAGCAAGGTTTTTAGCTTCAGCCCAAGGGAAAAGGAAAGTACAACTCAATCGCTACTTTCAGGTAAGAGAATATTCCCTTTAGCTGAGGAAGCACGAGGAATCCAGAGGTTTTGATTAAAGTCCACCTTCCAGCCCTTCCTCGTGTTAGGAGGTTTCACTGTTATCTAAACACTCTCCTTTGCCTGCTGACGGTTGGCTTGCTAATATATGCAATATTATTCAAACTTGTCAAAAGTCGTTTAAAATCCTATCAACATCAGCAAACTGAAAAGGAGAATATTAACCCCTACTTCCAGCTAGTCAAGAACTGCACTTTCACTAGTTTCTAATGAAAATTACTCTGTCATAAGTTTGTCTTCATTTTTTGTTGTGACACAGTCCTTTAATTAATACATTTTTACAGTCAAAGTAATGAGTTTTCTCTATCATATCTGTCTGATAATATATCTTCTAAGAAAAATGAGATTAATCATTATTTTAAAATATTGGCTTCATGATTTTTTTCATTTTGTTTATGATATCTGCAAAGATAAATCAAAAAAAACCCCCAAAAACAGTTTCCATCACCCTTGCAGAATGGGATTAATTTACTATAACGAAAATGGATGGAAGCATCAGAAGTGCTCTCTCCAAATATGCTCGCAGTGACTAATACCATGAATATGAAAAGCTATCTTAACTGATTCTAAGTTGCAGATGGATCTTGGCAGAAAGGAAGCCAGAGGAAATGAATGTAATCGCTGCAAAATATGTAAAAATGACAGAGAGAGGAAAGTCTAGACAATGTGAGATGATTGCCATGCTCTCCAGTTTGGAATGCAAAGCTCATCTTCTGATTGTTCTGGGGTTTAATCTGCCGAACACACATCACTTTTCGAATCCATATGGGCAAGTAATTTGCCATATGTTTTAGTACATGGCGTGAGTACCTGGAGATGCACGACTGCTAACGCTGCAAAGAGAAAAAAGCAAAAATGCCGCCCCCGTCTCTCTGATACACTAATAAGGGGCTGGAGTGCTCCAGGGTTGCTTTTAAAAGAAATACCAGCTCTCTACATGGTATCTTCTCCTCCTCCACGCTCGTAGCCATGTGCTGGGAGCCCTGAGACCACAGAAAGAGATCTAGGGGTTTGGGTTGATGGCCAGTTGAATGAGGGTCAACAGTGTGCCGTGGCAGCCAAAAAGGCCAGCCGTGTCCTGGGGTGCATCCAGCACAGCCAGTCGAGGGAGGTGATTGTCCCACCCTACACTGCACCGGTGCAGCCCCACCTTGAATTCTGTGTGCAGTTTTGGCACCTCAGCATAAGGACATCAGAGTGTGTCCAGAGGAGGGTGACCAAGATGGTGAAAGGCCTCAAGGGCAAGAGTTACTAGGAACAACTGAGGCCACTTGGTTTGTTCAGCTTGGAGAAGAGAATGCTGAGGGGGGACCTCATGGCAGTCTACAACTTCCTCAAGGACGGTAGCGGAGGGGAAGGTGCTGATCTATTCTCTGTGGTGACCAGTGATAGAACACAAGGAAACTGAACGAAGCTGCATCAGGGGAAGTTTAGATTGGACATCAGGAAAAGGTTCTTCACTGAGAGTGAGGTCAGTCACCGGAACAGGCTCCTAGGGGAAGTGGTCACAGCACCAAGTCTGTCAGATTTCAAGGAGCATCTGGTTGATGCTCTTAGTCATATGGTTCAGCTTTAGGCTGTCCTAAAAGGAGCAGGGAGTAGGACTTGATGATCTTCATAGGTCCTTTCCAACTTGGGGTATTCTATGATTTCTCACAATCCAGGTCCAGGGCTGCCCCTCAGCCACCTCAACCTTGCATGGAGAAAAGACCCAGGCAGAGATGTCTGTCTCTCCTCCCACCCATGTGAAACACAGAAAGAAATTCTGGGCACCAGGACTCAAAGGAAACCACCTGTGCTCCATTCAGCTTGACATCTTTCCTCTCCTACCCCTCCGCCTCCCTACACCACGCAGAGGTTACATGCAGTATGGGCAAAACTGCTTTTGTGCAACCTTACTCCCAGTCTGTGTAACCTTACTCACAGTTTGTGCAACCTTACTCCCAGTTTCTATCATTATTCTAAACAACACAAACTTTCCACGTACTCGGCCTTGAATTAATGAGGCAATGACATCTTTGGTAGGGAAAATGTGTTCTCCTCAAGATTGTTGTAATTCTTGGTCTTGTCCTAAGTCCTTCTTCTCCTGCTGTGCACCCAGCACACACTGCTCTCCTTCCCCATATCTCAGCAACCCGTTTGTCGGCTCCTCCCAACCACATCCCGATTCCTCTCTCTTTTCTCCCAAGTTCCTTTACACGTGAACAAGACGTTGCTCCACCACGAAACAAACATCTGCAAATCTTAAAACTGTCAGCTGAGGATGACTAGTTCAAAGGAGGGTGTGGAATCTCAGAATTTCTAAATATATTGAAAAAGTCCTCATATTATTGAAGGGAGCACCTAAATAGCGTGTGCAACCTCATACACTTATCACTGTCATGTTTGTCTGATACACCATTCACCTGAATGGTTGTCAAACCTCAGGGCATCCCAGTTTAAATCAGGCTGTGGACACTCACACACAGGGCATCTCTGGTCTTTGAGATCAGAGCTTGAGTTTGATTATACCGACGCTGGTTAAAACCACTTGCAAAATCATAGTCACTAAAGTTTTGGGACACTAAGTGTTTGCCCGTAGTCAGATGTTCGGTAATTTACTGCTGCTTAAATCCAACTGACATCTTAAGCCAAAAAGGCAGGACTTCAACATATATTCAAATAAAAATTTTCTTGAAACACTCCAACCTGACTGCAATACTCAGATTCTTTCCCCCTGCCATGTCAACTGAAAATAGTAGTATCACAGATCATCCTGCTGCTGGTATTAAACAAAGTGCATTAATACAGCACAGGACTATCCTAAAGAATGAGAAGTGGTGCTCCCACATGATAATGGCGTAGAGTCTGCACACCCTCAGAAGGCCCTGCGGACAGCCAGCGGCAGCCCCGGTTGAGGAGTGTGCTGTCTGGGCTTACACTCACAACTGTATCCCAAAGGCTCTGGAAATGTTTTCTCAAATAATAATTATGTTTGATAAAGAGCATGGCAGGGAATTGACAGTCCCGCAGTCTTGCTTGTTGATCTTTGTTGGTTTTTATCTCTTGGCTTACTTTGTATTCTGATACAATGAAAGTCTTTGAATTTTTAGAACATAGATCTGTGTACGCAAGGAAATCTTCCGTGGCTGAAACAGCTAGTTTGTACCCATTGCCCCTTGTCTTCTCCATGTGGCTCCTTGTGAAGAGAAAGCCTCCGTCCTCTTTGTAGCTGCCCTTTAAGTCTTGGAATACTGTGATGAGCTCCTCCTGAGCCTTCTCCAGGGAGAAGAAACTTTACTCCTTCAGTCTTTCCTCACAGAGCAGGTTCGGAGAGTAGCTTGACCTTCGTGGCCCTCCTTTGGATCCTCTCCAGTCTATCCACAGGTAAGGTCCGTAGAAACATTTTAATGTTTGATACCACAACCACTACCCAAGCTGTCTAATCTACATCATTTTCTTGTACTGCTGTGACAGCTATTAGTTTTGTAGAGCTGGGCTGGCATCTTGATGAGTAGAAGTCACAGCTGTTCTTAGAAGGAGCCAGTTCAAAAGGTCAGATCTGGAGAAAAGAGCATTGTGGCTTTTAGTATATTCCTCACCTGCGAGCTCCAGGTGTTAAATCTACATTACCAGTAGTAACTTCAATAAGGCATCAACCTTATCTTCAGTGAAACTAGATTTTAATTTTTTTTTTAACAAACAGGTCCTGAGGGGGTGTTTAATGCTATTTTCGAGCATTAATAAACTACTTTGACTTTTATTTCAAGACGGTTACCTGCCCAGTTAAGAGAATTCAAAAGAAACAAAATATAAAGGTAGTGGTAAAACCCGCGATGTTAGTCCCAGTAGTGCTTCCTTTGGCTGTGCATTATTAAGCTAACACAAAGAACGTTTTGAGGAACACCATTATGCTGCTGCACAGAGAAAAATGTTTCTGATTAGCATGTACTCGATATGCTTGGAAAATTAGTTCTCCTTCAGAGAGTTCCAGCAACAAGTGAAACATCTGTTGCTTCCTCCGAGTTATAACAATTATTCCACAATTACTCTTTTGTGTACTTTGAATTTCTGATTTTTTATTTTTATTTAGACAGCCAGGATTTGTCGTGCAATTGAAACGCACAATGTGCCCATGTGTGTGGCAGAGAAGAATAGGAAATAATGGCAGTCTCCGACTGGGGCGTTATGTCACCTCAAGGCCAAAATTGTTGGCCATCTACGTTATTTGCATTCACCATATTAATTCCATGCTATACACAATAGGAATTAATTCCATTTCAAGAGCTTCAATGGCTCCTATTTATTCCAAGGTTGATGCCAGCGATCACTGTTGAGTGTAGCAAAACAATACGTTTTCTGCAGCCAACAAGCCAGCTTCAAGTTCCTAACCCCTCGCTGCAGCACGTTGCTTGTGCGTTTGTATCAGTGCCAACGCTCAGGGTATAAACACCACTGAAATAAATAGATTTAAAAGAAAACCACAACTGGGTTGGAGTAGCAAACAGCATGGCAGCACAAATGTGCAGCTGCACTCGGGAGAGGGAGGAATTTTCTTCAGCTGGCTTCAAGAGCAGTGAAAACATGTCATAGCACAAACTAGCAAGAGCTGCGAACAGGCAGACCCCTCGTCAGCAGAGAAGTCAAAAGAATTCTCTTCTGGGCAGAGAATGGACATAGAGCAGCCCTGAGGAGAACTTGGGGGTGTGGGTTGATGAGAACCTCAACATGAGCCGGCAATGTGCGCTCGCAGCCCAGAAGGCCAACTGCATCCTGGGCTGCATCAAAAGCAGCGTGGCCAGCAGGGCGAGGGAGGTGGTTCTCACCCTCTGCTCCACTCTGGTGAGACCCCACCTGGAGTGCTGCATCCAGCTCTGGAGCTCTCAGCACAGGAAAGGCTCCAGTTGGAGCGAGTCCAGAGGAGGGCCACGGAGATGATCAGAGGGTTACAGCACCTCTGCTATGAGGACAGGCTGAGAGAGTTGGGGTTGTTCAGCCTGGAGAAGAAAAGGCTCCAGGGAGATTTTATAGCAGCTTTCCAGTATCTGAAATGGATCTTAAGAAATCTGGAGAGGGACTTTTTACAAGGGCATGTAGTGATAGGATGAGGGATAATGGCCTCAAACTGGAAGAAGGGAGATTTAGATTAGATCTCAGGAAGAAATTTTTCACTCTGAGGGTGGGGAGGCACTGGAACAGGTTGCCCAGAGAAGCTGTGGATGTCCCATTCCTGGAAGTGTTCAAGGCCAGGCTGGATGGGGCTTTGAGCAACCTGGTCTAGTGGGAGGTGTCCCTGCCCATGGCAGGGGGGTTGGAACTAGATGATCTTTAAGGTCCCTCCCAACCCAAAACATTCTATGACCAACCAGAGACCTTGTCCCATGGCAACATGCCCATTGATAAGACTAGAGGTGGGTTCACCTCTTTATCTTCAGTCCTGGTTATCTGCTATCAAATACTTTAAAAGGTGACGAGCAAAGGAGAGATGAGAAATGCAGGTTAAATATGGTATTTTGTTCTTCCTGCTGCGCAGGAACAGCACAAGAGCTGGGGCCACAGCCAGGTACGGAAACAGGGCCCCAGCGTTGGCCTCCAGTTGTCATGGTAGGGTTACTCCTGCCATCCACGTAGGCCAGATGAATTAATAACTTACCAAATACACTTGGAAGCAGGCTAACTTCATAGCATGGGGTTAGAAAAGACTGGAACCAGAACGCCTTGCTGGAGGAATAGGGGCAAAATGTCAGTGGCTCTGCAAGCTGGAGATTTTGGGTCCCGTGTTTACCTGCCCTGCGAACACCGTTTGGCCAGCCACGGCCTGCAAGGAGCACCTCTGACTCCGCTGCAAAGCTCCAGCCTGAAGATAAGGTGGGAGACGTATGGAAAGCCTCGTCTCTGCCATCTCCACTCCTCTGGAGCACAGGGTAGCCTTGACTCCAGCTGCCGGGAGGACGCAGGCGGCAGCCTCCGCTCTGCGCGGAGGATCTCTGCCCAGCCGGCAGGGCTCTGTGCTCCTGGACGGGTTCGGAGCTCCACGGCATTGCATTTTCACCTCTGGCAGCGGCGTCACCAGAAGGGGTCTTCAACGCACCGGGCGTAGGACAAAAGCAGCGTCGCCCCTGCAGCTCCCTGCTAACAACACGGGCGGTGTTTCCCCACGAGCGGGGCAAGTTTCGAGCTGATCTTACCCGGCCTTCGCGTTACTCATTTTAATAAAGCAGTTACTCGTTTTAATAAAGTAATAAAGCAGCAGATCTCTGCAGGTACCCATGTGCCATCCGGGTGCCGGCTGCGGAGCATCCGGCTGGGCAGAGGTGGGCAGTTCAGCCGCCGGAGGACCACAGCTCCGGCTGGGAAGGGGAGCAGACAAGACTGTCTCGGCACTGGTGCAGGATTACAGAATCTGCATTTAGAAATCTTTCTTTTTTTTTTTTTCCCCTAGGAGCAAACCCATTAAAAAGAAAAAAAAGAAAAAAGAAAAGTCTTCCTTTCCAATGGCAGCTGAACTAATTAGACAGCTGCCAGCGCTGAAGGCGTCACTGCAGAACAGAACAGCAAAGCAGGATTAATCTGCCTCAATTTAGATGGCTAAAAGTTTCGCATTTGATTCTAAATTACTCACGCCCTTTTCCTCTTATAGTCAAGAGAGAAATCTGCCGGAGGAGCACTAAAATTAGTGTCAAAGATCAGCTGAACGAACCCCCTCTGAAGGCTGGCACGTGTTCCTAGTGCCTGCAAAGGGAGCCATGGGTCAACTCGGCACCAAACTTTTGGACATCTGAAGCTCAGGCCAACGAACCCTGTGCAAAGCGTATGGCCGTGGCCATGGCCACAGCCAGCGCCGCACGCAGAGCTGTTGGAGAGTGACCTTTCATCGGCATCAAACCCTCATCCCCAGGCTGGTTTAGCTGACTTCGATCCCAATCAGCACCGTGTAGAGGCGGTTTGATGAAATATTAGAGCGCTCCTTGATCCGCCGAAGTAAAACAATTCTTTCACCTAAACTCACTGTTTTGGTGGCCATCTATCACTTCAGTGTCATTTCTTTTAACAGCATTTTTCAATTAGCCAAGTAATTCACTTCCCAAGTAATTCACACATACGGGACAGAGCAAAAAGAAGTGGTTTCACTTAATTTACAACCACATGTCGAGAGACTCCGGCTTGGATCACAGTGTTGTCAGGAGGCAGCCACTTAATCCCTGATGGATTTCATTACCAGTAAGATTGTGCTCAAGGGGCAGGAGCAGTTTGGAAGGAAGGGCTAGAATTGAACAGAGTTGGGTGGGTGTTTAAGGATGCAAGCCCAAATATAAAGTACTGTCATTTTTAAACATAAAGACTAATAATGAAATAATTTTGGAAGCTTGTCCCCAAACTGCATGTGTTTTCTTCAACTTGAATTTATTTATTAAACCTAGGGAAAAAAAAGACAGCAAAAAGGACCAATCTGTCTGCAGCATGACCTTATTTCTTATTCCAGATAATAGAAACTTAGACAAATTAATACTGGAAAAATTGAATCTGACCAGCAATCAGTGTTTATTTAATCACAGGTGCTTGTGCCCATACTGAAGGGTGTAGCTCCATCTCTCATGAGCTAGAAAGGAAAAGAAAATCTCTGTTGATTTCTCTCTCCAGAGAATCCTGCTGCCAACAGCAGAAGACATGGCATTGCTTACAGCCCAGAGAATTGACTTTGTATCAGGAAACCCAATCTGCAGCAATTTCAGACTTCCTGAAATTTTGTTTAAATATGGCAAGTGTCAGCTCAAGTGTAAAATGATTAGAGAGTAGAAAAGGATAGGGAAAGAAAAGGTAAAAATATAACTCTTTAAAATTAATTTTACATTATTTCATAATAACACTTTGGGAGTTATTTGTAACACATTGAAGTTATGTATTGACCCTCCAACATTTAATCTAAACTAAACTTTATACAGATATTTTACATTTGCGTAATTAAGACATTCCATAAGGGCATGTACTGAAGGTAACAGTGAGAAGTTCCTAAATGATGAGCTCATACTGGCAACGTGGTGGTTAATCCAGCCGGCATCATCCAAATGGTTTTCTTTGCTCTTTCCAATTTTTTTTTTTGCTACTGTCACACTGCAAACTTTCTCTGGTGAAACCAAAATGGGGCTTAGATTCTGGCCTGAGCTTTCACGTAAGGGGGCTAGAAGCACACTCTGAGGAAGATCTTGAAGTGCCTGGTGGAGGGACTGCAGAAACACGACTCTCTAGGAGATACCAGGATTCTGCACTCCTAACAACCAGCCTAAGACAGAAGACGTACTCAGCATCTGCTGAATTTGTGCCTGAACACCGACAGCTGCTTAGATTCCACGTAGGATTTTCTATTGGATCGGGCAGTTTTAAGGTCAAGATTGATAAAAAGGGGACCCTATCTGAAGCAAGAAAGTAAGCAACAACGCATCAGTCAGATCCTATCATCTTCAGCCCCCGTAACTACTTTGGAAGGTACTTAGGCACAGATGGGGTCCATACTAAGGAAACTTGCACCACGCCTGACATTTTCTGGCAGTACCGTCATACTTGGGTGAGAATTCTGGCACACTAAGGTGTCACCTGGAAACGGACATTAAAAAGAGGGGCACCCAGAAAATGTTAACTTCTCCATGTGTGTAGTGTTTTTCATGAACATCAAGAGAAATTTTAAATTGTAAAAAGCCTACATTTGGCGTAAGTTTGGAAAATGAGCAAATGAACACAAATGTGGAGTGTAACCTACTGCCCGGTAACCGGTGGTCACAGGGATAACACGAGCAGAACACATTTGAAGTCCAAAGACTAAGCTTTGGAAAAGCCAAAATTAAGCTACTAAAAATGGCTGTCAGAGCTGTTAACAGAACAGTTTTCTGTTAGAAAATATTTCACTAACCAGTAAACAAATAGATAAAATATGTAAGTTATCATACATTAATTCTGTCTAGATATTCCATAACACGTTATTGAAACATTTCACTTGGATTTCATTAAGTGCTTTAGTTTGCCTGTATTTTTATTTTTACATGGAAGTGTATCTTGTGATATAATGAAACAGTCAATATGGTGGTTGAAATCAATCCCTGGTGAAACAGGACTGAATTCTATTTCAACGTTTTTCAAATAGAAACAATTACTTGGAAGCTGCATATCCAGTAGTCTTATTAAAATTAAACTACTTTGAATAACTGTCTGAAAGTTTCTGTTCTTGCAATAAAGTGCACTTTTAACAACCATCACTTGCATCCCATGTGCAGGATTTCTCTCCCAAATATGCTTTAATTTAAATAGAATATATGGATTAAAATCAAAACAGGCAGACTCAGAAATAAGCTGAATATTACTAAAAGATACAGCTCACCGCCATTGGTTTTTTTCTTTTTTACCATCAACCATAGAAAGCTTTATTTCAAGCCTTATCACACTTTCAGTTACAAAACATGTGGCAAAAAATAACAGTTAACACGCAAGATCTGCCATATTTCTACTTGCCTCTATTCTCATACTGGATTTTCCATATTGAGGGATGGAGAATAAACCTCTCCCATTTCTAACATAATGAATATACCTAATGGTAGCAAATAACAGTTTTTATTATTTTTAATTTCATTTCACAAATCTTTTGCTCTCCCCAAGCCGCCATTTGTTAGTGCAACAATCCAGCACAGTGCTAGTTGCTGAGGTATACATGGTTAAACTAATTTCACCTTCAACCAAAACCGCAATGTTTTCCCTCCTTCCCTTTTTTTTGCCCCCACGGTACCGAAGGCCGTATATTCACCATTTTAGATCTTTAAAAATAATTCCATTCTAGAGTAAAGAATGGTTTTGTAATAGCGACAGGCTGTAAAAAGCAACAGCCTTATCTTTTATCACCCATAGAACTCCCGCTGTACTTTTTTCTTAAAATATATTTTGTGCAAAATTAAGTTCTGTGTAGGTCTGTACCATAATCTGGAAAAAACTGTGTATAAAATGTACTTAATTTTTAAAAACAATCCCAACATCAAACAACAGAGAAAGAAGAAACAGATCAGATGCAGCTGAAGTTTTCACATGAGAAACTAAATATAGTATGTTCTTAAAGCTCCAGTAATACATTCTTTCAAAAACCAGAATGCACTTTGGTCATTATTAAACATTAGTACAGAGGCAAATAAAATACAAAATGCTTGTTTGTGTCGCTTTATATATAAAAATATTTTTATACCACATAAGTTTAAGATACATTATTTCAACTCTTTCAAGATTCTGAAGATCAGCAAACATTGTGCAATGTCCAGACTCTTGTCACCTAATTACTCATCATTTTTCAACATGAAGCCACTTATTATAAGAAACATAAAATGTAAGAATACTGGTGCCTGGTGATATTAATCCTCCCAATATAATTTGTAGACGGAAATGTTGTTCCAAGTAACCTAAGTCTACAGGGGCGAACATCTATTTCTGTCACACTGAATGGCCCCTGTGGGATGCAGGGAGAGAAGGCAGCGGGACAGGTGCCAACCGGGAATTCCCAGCTGGGAAAGAGCTAGGAAACGACTTCTGCTGGGGAGGAATGAGCTTATTTGAAGACACAAATCTGCAGAATACCAGGCTTCACGAGCTCCACTGCTCACCAAAGGAACTTATCTTCTGTATTTAACTGTTCTTAAACTTCAATGTGGTACGAATGGCATATACTATAGTGTACACGAGGAGAGCATCTGTCTGTTTTATGCTCAGTCACTCATAGCATTCCTTTCCTCAGCACATCTTTCCCTGGTTTAAATATTCAACTTCAACATATAATATATACTGCTCCATAGTTCACCATAATATATTCCAATTAATATACATTTATATGTATATATAAAGTTTCTCATTAAAAGTAACAATAAAAAGTGCACATATTGAGCATGCACAGTCAGAGCTGCGCAGAACAGCTCAGTATTTCAAATAAATACAATATTTAACTTTATCAAAATATCATACAGCATGGTAATCATTTACAATTATTGCTCTAATAAAAGTGTTATCAAAGAGCACTTGTTGACTTGTTATATAATACCTTATTAATATCCCAGGATATTTAAACTGCAGCCTACATGAGTTTAGATCCTGGAATTACTCAAAATATTAAAAATTCCCACTTGCTTCTAATAGTAATATAAAATATTTCTGCTACCTGTCATACTGTATTGTCAGTACTTTATTTTTTGTATGTCTCACTTTTCTATTGCAACCAAACATCTAGCGATGTTATGTTGTCCTCATAAGTGATTGGTGCAAATGAAATATTCTAATCGATTTTACCACACTATCAAAAAATCAAATGACTTCCATATAGTGTTACTGTAACTAAAAACGTTCAGCATTGGCTTCAGCTTTAACAACAAATACAGTAATTTAGTGTAATCAATTTCCAGGATTTCAAGTTCTCAGACACACAGATTTTGACCTTTCATAAATCTGACCCTTTCCAAAACAAAACACGTAAGTTTGAAAATAAAATATAAATGTCAACTAAAATGAACATGAAACAGTGAGAAGATGAAATAAATACAAAGATTGCACAAGACAGATGTAAACACTTCAATTTTCCAAGCAACATCCTTGAAGAGGTTGTAGCATCTGAAATACAGATTCGGTGGCTGCTTTGAGGCAGTTTTGTCAATCAATGAGCTTTTCTGTAACACTGTGTTATCTCATCTTCTTTATACATTGTCAAGATTTGATCTTCCAGAGCTGAAAAAGTTAGAGCAGTAAATCAACATTATTTCCCATCTCAGCTTTCTGTTTACCAAAACTGCAATACCACCACATTTTTTTCTTAGCGCATTTGCTGCATATTCTCTGATACACAAAATAAATTTTATATTCACTTATTTCTAATAGGAAAAAAGATGGTAGACATAAGCAAACTCAATGGCCAATTAAGGGCTTGGTGCGACAAGCTTGTGGAAACTAATGTGCCTGATAACCTCAATGCTGAAATTGTTTCCCAAGTTTGTAATACTTTACTGCAATGCATTAGAAAGGATAGCTTGCATCTTCCTGCATCCCTCAAAGAGCTATGAAGTCCACAACGAGGAATTCAAGTGAGCAATCAGATGTGGGATATGAAGAAAAGTTAAATAAGGTCTCGTAGTTACATGTATGAATGTCTCTATACTTGTGTCTGAAAATGGTTGATAATTATGTGTGCTCACTGAAGCCAGAGAGCCACAAATGCAAAAAATCCCACATTTTTTTTACAAATGCTGCTTTGTACTGCAGCAAAGGGCTGCTTTGACAAATACATCGCTATTCTTCTGATATAGCTTAAATTTCACAACCATTTTCACACAATAAATTTTCTAGATAATACAGTTAGGAATTCATTAGGCTACAACGTATGATCCATCTATCACCATATTCAGAATGCCATGGTAGAAAAAAAAGGATGCTTATCAACTAGTTACCTTTAGGTTAAATCCAAGCAAGTCACTGATGACACCAGAAACAGCTGACAGGATCACAACTTGGGTGATATTGTAAAGCAGGGGATTCATTGTAAGCCCATATAACCTAAAGGGACTGTCCAGTTCCTAGTAATGCAAAACAACAACATCGTTAGAAAGCAAAAAATTACACAAAGAAGCTTTTGTTCACATATGTACTGAGTAGTTAGATAGTTTAGGAAGTCTTCAAGTCACACTAGAGTAAAACATTCTCCTATTCTTCTGCACATAAAAAACAATTTGCAAGAAAATACCCATCACATTAACTGACTGTTGGTGTCTAAACAACCCTTCAAAAAATTGGAGGTTATCCATCTAGAACATCTACCAATTTGCTCATGGAGCCAGGAAAATAGAGCTACTTCTCCTGGCACCAAGGTGCTATCATTTTAGAATTCTTCTTAATTTTCCAGAGATCACCTGCAGTGTTAAAAGAGCCGACTGACAGTGGAACCACAGAAAACAAGAAAAGAAAGATTTTCCACCGTGACACAGGCTACCTCACTACTATGAAAAATTAACAAAATTGTCATTCCTCATGCAATTCCCCTCCTTTTCCATCAATTTTAAGAATAATTTCTGATTAACATAGCCAGAAAAGGAAGATAAAGGGAAAAAAATATTAATAACCTTTTAACTGTCAAAATTTTTCTCTTTTTTTATTGAAGAGAACAAATAATTAGCCAAAATTAATCTGCAACAAAACTTGAACAAAGAGGCTATTTCACCAATTTTCAAATATTGGTGTCTGAATAAAAGCACCCAAACTTTTCTGGCCTAGAAATACGTTGAATAAAGGAAGGAAAAAAAAAGTTTTCAACTGTAAGAGTGGATTACATGAAGCATAGCAACTATCACGCTTTGGTCATTTTGTATTTTCTAGCTTTAAGTACATCTCCCTCCCTGTCCCGCACTGCATCCTGGGCCTCCTATCATTACGCATGCATTTCCGGAAAGAGCAAAACATGAACATTTATTTGAAAACACTGAGCAAAGGGTGGAAAAGACTGAAGTGAGTCAGATCAAGGGTTGATCAGCACCCTGTCACCAACAGCAGCTACCACCTACCTACATTCTCACAGCACAGGAATGTCTCAACTCATGGGGTACCCTGAATCTCTTGCACTTTGTCCAGTCTGTCCTTGAATCCCGACAAGCTCCCTGCACCCCGCGTCCCTCGACCAGCGGTTGCACGTCTGCTAACCGATGCACGGAGAACACTTCCTTTCATTTGTTCCAAAATCAAGTCCTCAAAGCTTTGCAGCCCCTTATTCCTACACCAAGAGATCCCGTCAATAACTGCCGTTGCCAGCCTCTCCGTATCGCTGTACCACGATTCTCAGCTTCAGCTGTAGCCCTGCCAGCGTGGAGCCCTCGCTGACTCCATCAGTCCTCTCACGGGAAGTGCCGCATACCTTTTCTGAGAGGCGGGGGCCACGCACACTGGTAAAGGTGTGCTGGTGGGGACAATACTCGGCCAACTAGAAGAAATACTCCATCATCTCAGCTACTAGCTGGCTAGATTAAACAGAATTTAAGCTTCATTTTAAGAATTGCTTCTTGGTGTGCAGGAATCAACAGGATAAGTGACCAGAATTCAATGTGTGGTAGAACGAGACAGCAAGGTCTGAAAGCACCATTATATACAAAAAACCCCAATTGTTTCTCTAAATAGGCTTGAATTTTCCTGACTGCAGAGGAGAGGCATAGAGGCACTGAAAGATATGGCTCAGGTTTACTGTATGATAACCCAACCATTCCTTCTACTGGTGGGGATCTCCATGCATGGAATCAATATTAGTTATGCTATACTCGGACATGGTGGGAGGGGTGTGTGGATTGAAGGAAATTTATCTGAGGGGGAGAAAAATACTTTTACATTTGCCAGTCATTCCTGGGGAACTGTTCTACATGACAGGTCCATCTAAACATGAGGAGGAACTTCTTTCCTTTGAGGGTGGCAGAGCACTGGCACAGGCTGCCCAGAGAGGTGGTGGAGTCTCCGACTCTGGAGACATTCCAAACCCGCCTGGATGCCATCCTGTGCCACCTGCTGTAGGTGGACCTGCTCTGGCAGGGGGGTTGGACTAGATGATCTCTAGAGGTTCCCTCCAACCCTGGTGATTCTGTGACCTAATCCTGATCACTCTAATAGAACATTCTATCTTGGACTAAATGAAGAAGTTGATTCCATGAAGGAAAAATCAAAATACTGTTATTACCTCTACTTCTGAACTCAAGAATAACAAATTGGCAGCACCTTTTCAAGAACTCTACCATAACAGCAGAATGTATAACAAGATCTAAATACTAAAAGCTGAAGCTAGACAAATTTAATTTAAAAATAGTTTACACGACAGCAGAAGTGATTAAGCACTGTAACACCGTGCCAAGAGAGGTGGGGAGGCAAGTAACGAATTTGTGTTTTGCAGCACCAAGACTGGCTTCCTCTTTCAAAGCCTACTTTAGTCATTTGTAAGTTATATACTGTTAATTTTAGTGTAAAAACACATAAGGAATCATAGATTTAATTGACTGACTTTGTTCATAAAAGCCAAACCTAATTTTTTCAAGTGTTAAATTTATCACTCTCATTTGGCATTCAGGTAACCCCTTCAGTAAGTTTTGGATTAGAGTAACGTTTAGTTTGAAGGAGAATGAAACATTTCTGGAGCAAGAATTAAGCTCCCAGACAACTGGAAGAACAAACCAGCTTGCTTCCCAAATTGTGACATACCTATGATTTTAAAAGAACAGAACAACTCAGCAGAGGCAATTTAGGATCAAATGTGTCTTCCTGAGAAACTCAACCAGAGAACCTCAACCACTACTCTGTTAATAAGTTTTAAAAAGCCTAAGCATGTAACATGCTCTAGCTCCAGATGATTGAAAGTAAGATGATTTTTCTTCTGCAGAATTCTAGAAAGAGGAAATAATACAAAAATTCCTGTTCTCTCACCACAAAGAAATATCTTCTATCCACCAAATATAGTTAGCTGGCAAACGGGATAATATTGCATAAGCAAAAAATTTTTCTAATCATCAAAATTCCATGAAAAAATAATTAACTTAAAAAGCCTGCCAAATAGTTCAAGGGCATAGCTGACAAATATTTGAATTGCATTAAATGAAATCTGTATCTTTAATTCACTTATAAATGGGCCTACATATCAATTTCTCTCTGTCTTCCAAAAGGATTTTCTATGACAGTAAGTAAAGACATCAAATATAATCTAGTTTTAATTAGAAATGCTAACCTCTTACAGTTTTTAAGAGGAATTATTTTTGTGGAAGAATACAAATCCTCAAGCAGGTTATTACTAGAAACAGATATCTATGCTCAAACCAGGTAACAAAATTGCACAATTTATTTGCCAAGGGTTCATCCCCCTGTCCATCCCGAAGTACCTCCTCTCATGTTGCACATATACTGTTAAAGAATATAACTTACTGTATACAATAATAACTCGTAATCCACAATGATAACAGCGTAACAGGCTGCAGTGTATGAACAGTAGCATCGCTGCAAGAGTTACAGAGATTTAAACCAAAGCATACTGTACTGCCTGCAGATGTACCATAACTGACTCATTAAACAACTTACTCTGCTTCTCAGTTATATATAATACAGGAATACTATTTCAATTCTTACCTTCAATAACTTAGTAGCAAGTTTTAAAACGTTGTTCACTAGCGTCAGTTCCTCCTTCTTATTAGGCTTTTTCTCCATTTTCAAGTACAAGTTTATCTGATTTAAATAAAGTAGGAATATCATCACTTATTCAGAATTTAAAGAAATTCATTTGGAAATATTTAATAATAAAATGAAGTGATGCCTCAGCAGCCATATGATAGAACAGCAACAACATTTCTGCACGCAAACAAAATTTTTGCCTCCTTTTTAAATTTTAAGGACAGATACTGGCTCAGTGCCATAGGAAAATACAATGTTTCATGACATAACAAAATACATTTGACACTATTATAAGCAACAACTTTTAATTTTAGTGTAATCTACAAATTTGGCAAGCAAAAACATCACATATGTAAGGTTTACATAATTTCTTTTTCCTCCTTCAATAACTGCCTGAGGTTTGTCAATTTATTTCCAGAAGGTTTTTGTATTAGTGTGCACATCTTAAAAGGCTTAACATCCCCAAAAGTTACCGAATAGACTGAAATGCTAAAACCTAATTCTACTAAAGCGTAATTTCTTTTAAAAGATTTTAGTATAATTGAGTACTTCATAAGCATCTTGAGTGTAGGAAATCAATCTTTACAGTGCCTTGAAATATTTGAAAAACTATTAAACTCTTCATTGCTGTAGAAGAACAGTATATTGATCGTTTCAAGACTTCTGTGATTCAGACTTTTTTAGGTCATTTTTTTCTGAGAAAGTTTAGTTAAGAGTACAAATTAGCTCTCTTTTAGCCTTCTGGCAATTTTGAAACAGCAGTTTTCATTCTCAAATGACCTATCTTTGATATCCTAGACCATGCAAAGGTTAGTTTTTCTTTTTTATTGCATGACAAAAGAAAAACAAAGGAAAAATATCTTGAAAAGCTGTGAACCTTTTATTTTAGAATGACGACCTTCAACAAAACAAAAATGAACAATTTATAGCAATATGCTGAAGTAGTCCTTCAGATGACAGAGACTCTTACCAAGCCACAGAAGTGAAGTTGCAGAAAGGAAGTGGTGCTATATAATGCTACGATATATTTAACTACCTTCTTGTAAGGTGGTTATTGAAATAAGGGCCACAGACATCTAAAAAAGTAACTGAATATTATCAGATCTCCCTGAAGAGGTCACTGTAAGTTTCTCACACAAGTCAAAAATCAAAAGCCACGCCTAATATATTTCAAGGAATATTAAGGTCCTGAAATATCAATTTAATTTTAAAGTAAATTATGCTTTTAGAGGCAAAGACATTGCAGTCTTTAAATATAAAATTACTGATTTTAAAAACTGAAGTGTTTTTAAACAGGAATAAATTAAGAATAAAGGCCCTATTTAGCAACTCTGAAAAAATGGTAAGGTAATAAACCCTAGGAAGGTTCAAATCTCTTTTAACAGTTACTATGATTTCATTAATTTATGCATAAAAAACAACATTCAATGACAAACTTTGAATCAGGAGGGGAGTTTGAATGTGTATGCGCACAGCCATCCACCATAACTATTCTGAGACTCGAAACCGGCAAGACAACAACTTTGATCAGACCACACATTGTAATTTACTCAAGAAGGAACCACTGAGGCACTTAATTACAGGCAAACAGCATACAGTCAAAAAATCCCTTGATGTAAAACGACTGATCTTTCAGTTTCCCATCATGAATCCTAATCATGGAATTCATAGGTTGGACATAAAGCACACAGAAGTGGCTGGAACTTTGCTGACAGAAAGTAGAATTTGCAATTTTATCTTATCCATGAAGCACTTTGATGGAATCTGGGGTTTGAGGCTTGTCTTTTTGGGTTTTTTGTTGTAGTTTTTTTGTTCGTTTGTTTTAAAGCTTCATTCTCCTCTCAGCAAGGCCAATAACACTGGTGTGAGATTCTGAAGGACACCAGTTCAGATGTGCTTTTTCAGATCACGTGAGCTTTAGCCAATTGTTTGGGCTTGACCTCTCGCAAAAGGCCAAAATGTCAGACTTTCATGAGTTCATCTCAAGAACATTGTAAATATGCTTTGGCATCCAGCTAGTATGTGAAACCAGTCCAAAATGAGTCCTACCCAGGGCGACGTGTATCCTTTTTATTTTCTGAGAAACAATTGCGAATTCTATTTTAGTTTTCATTTCATAAAGCTCTCAGGCGTTTTTGAGGGAAATGACTTATAACAGGATAAGCCGGATTCAACACAAAAGCTAAGTGTGGGATGACATAGCACTTTCTCAATGTTATTTATTTAAGTTCTGGGGACACAGAGAGAATGCTTTTTTCAACGTCCATGCTGGCTTAAAATGTTCAAGCAATGACTCTCACGAAGGGCATAATACAGAAACCTATGAAAGCAAAACAAAGGCTTGACATTCTCTCTCTCTCTCTCGTCTTGCTCTCAGCATTTTTTTCAAATCCTTATCCCAAACACTTCCCTCCTTTTTCATTCCAGAAAGAGAGGACATAAACTTCACTGGGACATTAGGCTATTTGTACTCTGAGGACCAGCAGAACAACGCAAAGCTCTCCAGGCTCAGGAACTGGGGGCGGTTTCACGCTGGCGCAAACCACAGCCTTCAGGGCAAGGTGAACAGGCAGCCTGTCTTCACGGGGTCTGGCCTCACCTTTCGGAGTAAAGACATACTGAATTCTGAGCAAATTATGTAAGCACTCATTTATACCATCTGTCCTAAGCTTCACATCCTGACTTCAGGAGACTTGGTTTGGGAGATTTTATTCTCCAGCTTGAACACATTTCCCGCAGGAAACCTGTGAAGATTTCTTGAACTGCCTATTTACCTTGTGCTGAGCGCTGTGTTTTGCACCAGCGCGAAACTGCGCTGAGCAGAAAGAGAACTGAACACACTTAGCTCAGAAAATTATCAACAGTGCCAGGCAGAGCAGAGAAGGAAGTTTGCAGTACAAATGCCGACTAGAACATTCCTGAGAAGAAAAGTACGTAGATTCAAAGCCAAGACTGACAGACGACTGAAAGAAAAAGTTTCCAAGGAGCCTAGAGGAGGCTATATGTAATCCATCCAAGTCAAAATTATTGGACTGGAAACAGTGACCCACTTTGTAGAGGGCAAACTTGTTTTCACACCATTTACTCTCACATCCAACGCTTTGAGAGTTCAGGTTTCTACTTCCTGTTTAAAAGTTACTTTTTATGTTGTGTTCTGTTAGAGCTTTAATTGTATCAAATGACATATAATGGTTATCTCTAAGCCTGTCCACTTAAAGAGAAATTGGGATATGGCTACCTCAGTGTTCCATAAAACTTTTAAACAAAGTCATACTCTTCTCACAGAAATTGAACTTCAGGTTGTAAAGTGGTGTTTCACTAAACCAGGCTCGTTTAATACATCTAAAACGCATGCCTGAGACCTACCAGTTGAATGACTTGTTCAGATATAAAAATACAGGTCTATACAAATTCTCACCTGCTCAGTAAGTAATATTGAGGTATTGCTGTACTTTTTACTGGTTTCAGATCCAAGAGTAACAAATCTTAAGAGAAAAAGAGTGAGTGAAATGCACCAAATTACAAGTTCCCAGTTGTAGTGACAATCCAGGAAGATCTCATGCATGTGAAGCAGCTGAAAACAAAAAAAGGGGGGGGGGGAAAAATCAAAATTCAATTCAAAGTAATAATTACATTACAGCATAAGAAAATAATTACATACTTCGCCAACTCCAAGAGAAAATTCCCAGTAGTAAGTATATGGATCACTTTGGGGTATAAAAGATTTTTGAATCATAATTTAAAATCAATACTGTGTCAAAGATATGAGGCTTGAGAAAAGATAAGCTCTGAAAGGCTCAGTCAGAATTTAGGCACATCTTTTTTTCATTACCCCTAAAGCAACAGGAAAAAAAAGTACACATTCTAAGACAACTTTAAACTTGTGCTCAAACTTGCAAAGACACCATATAGGATAAAAACCAAAATACACTCTCAAATGTACTGAATTATGTAGAAAACTGAATTCAGGCAGAATTACTACTAAGTTATATTCTTATTAAAATATTTATAATTAGCTACCAGGAAACCACATTAGCATTAACTATAGAAGAAAGTAGGGGGAAGAAAATACAATCAGAAGCCATTCAGAAGCTTCCCTGTATTCTGAAACAGAAGCTCAAGGAAGTATCTTAAGCAGTAAAAATTGCCTTTAAACATAGATTTGCTTATTAAAAGATATTCCACTAGAGGGCAGGCTAATACAGTTAACAGTCTTGTTTCTCACAAAAATCATCAACCAAGGTCAATCTCAAAGTGTGTTTCGATGCAAAATGTTGGAAAAAGCCCCAAACCCTGTGTTTCAAAATCCATGACGGAAAATGAAGGAGGGCACAAATTTAAAAAATAACAATAATATCATGTTAGAAATTATGCTATCAATAAGTTTCTTCATCTCTTAGAGAATAATATTCTAAAGTAGATAAAAATGAACAATACAAAGTGGAGCTTAATCTTCTGAAAAGATTTAACAGCTGTTACTGATTTTTCACTGTGGTCTTTTAACTTAAGAGGAATCACCATGGAAAAGGCACTCAAAATTATTTTTAAAACTTTTTAAGTCATAGTTGCAAGTATGATTTCCTCACCTGTGCACAACAGATAAAGACAACCGAGATAGTTAGTAGGAAGGCAGATGAAACTATCACGTCAACTGAGCGTTGAGGACCTCGACGCTGAAAATAAAGGATATGCAAATATGAGAGTGAAAACCTACTCAATCAGCACTGATATTTAGCATATCCAGTAAGATTCACACCTCGAACCTATGTTTTGTCATGGCTCGCAATTTGGCAATCTAAGTTCCAAACACCACATTAGATCCTAATAATATCACTACATTTGAATACCCCCTAAAGGCATGTGAGATTAATTGAGATACAAGCATTTAAAGATAACTATAAGAAAAGAAAATATTCACCACTTGTTCAGTTAGCTCCTTCATAATGTGAAGTCACTTTCATTCAGGCAGCATGTCCCCGCATGAAAAATTCAATACTGTACTGGGCTTTAACCCCAAGCATCAAACCAATGCTAACAAAATATTTTTGAACACCAAATCGCAACAGGGTATCAGGATATGATTTCCCATGGTTGGTATTTCCCATTACTTGCCTCTTTTACACAACAAATTTTTAGCTGTAAATCACTGTCCCACTGTGGTAGGTTCAATAATATAATCTTGTCCCCCAGAACAAGAAGGAAAACTGAGAACAAACACGCTTGTCTTGAAAAGGTGCAACCTATTGTTTTCAACCTTTTTTTTTTTTTTTTCCCTGGTGCTTACTGGTACAATGAAATATTTCTTGGTCGGTTATTTTTCAGTTGGGTCAGTTCTCTACGACCTGCCTCTAACCACTGATTGCTTTTTTCTTAGCCACGTAATCATACAAATGTGTCTGGTGGCAGAAGAAATGGTGGAATATACAGATTTGGTTGTGAGGAAAGAAGGCAAGACACTCTCCCCACAACAATGCTACCATATACAGTCTTTAAAGCATCAAAACAACACTCTGTTGTACAAATGATGTTACCCTCCTTTCTTCCCACCCAGCAACCCAATACAGACCACAAGGAAAAAGATACAAGTCTCTCAAATGTAAATTTTAAAGGGTACCTCTCTTTTTATACCCTCCCCAACAGATACTTCTATAACACAAGGGGTGCTGTAAATGAATCACCTCAATTCCTCTTAAAATGACGCATCTCTCAAATTTAAGGTTGTGCTTTACAGTAAAAATTTTGCCTTCTTACAATTCCCTGCTTTCTACGCTCCCCAGTCTCCACACTGTAACTTCTTCATGCTTTCATAATCCATTACCTACTTCTAAAAGCTCTTGATAGCAAATTTCATCTAACCTTTCGTAATTGCTGTCGGAAAGAAGCATAGGTGCAAATAAGGGGATTACAATCACTAACAAGAAATGGTCAGTTGCTGTTCACCAAAAAACTGATTCTAGAGAAATCAAACAGGGGAAAAAACTAGCTTCACCTGAGTTGAATTAACTAATTCAGAGAGAAAAATGGTAAAAAAAGTTGGGGGAAAAAACAACCCTAAGATAATATGGATCCTTTCACAAAGAATCAAAATGCTCTGCTTGAAAAGAACATTAGAGAGATATAAGGAGATTATCACAGAATCACAGAATGTTAGGGGTCGGAAGGGACCTCTGGAGATCATCTGGTCCAACCCCCCTGCCAGAGCAGGGCCACCTACAGCAGGTGGCACAGGATGGTGTCCAGGCGGGTTTGGGATGTCTCCAGAGTCGGAGACTCCACCACCTCTCTGGGCAGCCTGTGCCAGTGCTCTGCCACTGGAGGAGGAAAGTTCCTCCTCATGTTTCAATGGAACTTCCTATGTTCAAGTTTGTGCCTAAATTTCATTACTCAAATATGAGCTGAACATACAATAGAGGGATTGGAATTTCCTACAGATTATACTTGGGCTTAATTTCTAGCTTCACCTGGCACGTATACACTCACAGAACAAATATGCACATAAATTGCCTGCTTCATAAATTCCTCCTGTGTTAATGACACTAACTGGTGGGGCTCTTACAATAAGGTATTGGCTGTATTATACTACAAGTGGTCATTTTTATACAACTTATTCACCTGAGAGACTTTTCTGCTAGTGTTAGTGAGACAAGACCCCAACTCTGAACACACTCATGCTTTACCCCAAGGCAAAAACTAGACATTTACTCACAACCTGGCCGCCTGTAGACACTGCTGGCCCAGACTCACCACAATGAAATGTATAGGGTATGTGCTCCAATAGGGGTAAGTGCACAGGAGGAAAAATTCAGACTAGAATACCACCCTTCCATCAACAGCGTATGAGATATTTTATATTAAAGTGGTAGCAAAAATATACATTATTTTACCTTTAGATAGGACCTGAGAGAAAGCCACATTTTTATATTCTGTACTTTTTTCAAGCGGAAGTGAGGAACCTCTGATTTTCTTGCCCTTCTGGCAGATGTTAAATGACCAAAAAGTTTGGCAAAAAGTAGTCTCTGCAGAAAAAAAACCATATTACTTTAACTATTAATTGATTTTCAAGGGCACTAAAAAGAAAACTAAGACTTCACTTAATATGTCAGTAATGTACAATGTATCAGCATAAATTAAAATAAGTTAATATAGTGCAGAAATAAGAGTAGCATGTAACTAAAAAAGAGGAAATCCATTAAGTTAAGAAGTTTTAAAAGTCTTCATATTCTAATGAAAAACAAAGTTTAGGTATACTTTTGAGTTCCTTTCTTCGAATTTCAGACAACGGACCTGCTACCCTGTTGGAATCAGGGAGAAAAATCGAAATTTGGGAGAAAAATCAAACCTGCGAATCATTTCAATTAGAGAATGCCTGTATCACAGAAGTTCCTTCCAAGATAAATTATTATTAGAAGGAGGTTCTAGTCTACTGTATTAAATCACGTATTTTTGGCTATAATTTGAGAAAAGGAAGTATAAAAACTTTTATTTTGCAGACCAGTAAGTATCTATACTCTGCAGCTAGTAAGGAATACTGATATTCTCTTAAAAGTTTAAATTGCAATTACAAGCAATAAATTAACAGGTGTATTACTTCAGACAGCAGCCCTCATGGTCTCCAGCCGTGGGACTGATCTACCACCAAAGCCAGCAGGGCTCCTGGCTGGGGTCTGGACTGAACTGTTTTGAAACAAGCTGAAGGTTTTGAATGAGACACACTGTTAGAAAAGAGTTCTTTTATTGAAACTCCTTCTCCTTGGGGAAAACTGAGTCAAACTGAGACATGATTAAGAGCTGGGTTAACGCAATGAGCCAGAAATATGAAATAAAAGATTAAAAAGTTTACCCTCAGAAATCGTCCCCAGGAAAAAAGGTTTAGCTGCAGAGACTGTACGGAGACTTCAGTCCACTGCAACTGAGTCATCTCCTAAACTGTAAGCCCACTGAAGTATTTGTCATCACTGATCTATGAATCACAGTTTGCTGAAGAAAACAAGTTTAAAATATCCACGAAGTCAAAAAATTGCAAACATTAAACCTTGTTTTGCTTTGGATGAAGCCTCTTGGTTTCCTGTTCGTACCTGTTTATATGTCCTCTCTGCTACACACAGCAGAAAAAAGAAAATCCAGACTAGAGACACACGGACCACAAAACTTATAATAACCATTGAGAGAACCAGAATATCTCCATTTGATCCAAATGCAGTCATGCAAAGTTCACTGGCAGAATGTGCAGCTAGCTGTTCCAAATCTTTAGCTTGGGAAAGTCGAAAGACAAAGGGCATTAAGCCCAAGATTAAAGATATGACATTTCCAAAAATCTGATAACCAATTCCTGGTATATAGCTGTTCACCTAAAACCAAAAGAAAACAAGGTGTATTATTTAATTTTTGGAATTAACAAATAGATTATTAATGTTACTGTCTTACTATCAGAAAGGACACTTTATAACCTGATAAGTTATATCAAACCTGCAACTAAGCCTCTTCACAATTTACTATTAAGAAAAAGGAAGTCCTCAAAGAGCACTTAATCTACAGGAACCAAATACAACAAATCATTTTAAAACCCAACATCATAACATTGCAGTTAAAAGACTCCGGTGCATATTCTTGTATTAAAAATTAATTCAACACTGAATTAGCAAAGCGCACCGATCAGGCTGTGTTGCTTACATCCTGTATGTTGCCCCTATTCGTGTTTTGCTTTTAGGTTTAATTTTTTTTTTTAAAGGAATCAAAGTGTTCACAGAGCACAGACAGGACTGGAGTTCTGTTGTGCCGGCTATGGCTTTCTTAAGTTTACTTTGGACTGCACCCAAAACTGTATCATCACTGAGTCAGGTACAGAGATCTGAACTAAGCTGGTGAATACATTGCTTTTTAACAAGTTGGAGATGGTAAGTATCAATTTGTCAGAATTATTGACAGTTTTCTTAAGCTATGCCAGAATTTTTACATTCAACTCTACAAAATGCCTATGTTGTCTATATTGAAAGAGTACAATATTAATCAAATGCTTTTCCAACTGTTTCCTGAAGAGTACAAGGAAAAAGAAGGGATGACTAGTGAGACACCCCTCTCACCCTCTTAGATGTTTGTTTCCTAAACAGGAAAGCTTTTTTTTTTCCCCAATGTGAACTTTAGCATCCAGATACTCAGATCTGTATATTCCTAACCCAACATGAGTTTTTCATTGGAATCAAGGAAATAAATAAGAATATTCACACCATATATCACACCTTTGGAACAATAAAACAGGTTGGCTATGTTAGTAAGCACCTAACAATGCACACACATTTTATTGTCCCAACACTTAAGATTTGGTAGCTCTTTTATGTGATAGTAACAAGTAAATCTGTGACCTACACCATGGAACAACAACGTCAGTAACAGATACTTTAAAAAACAAACAAAAAACCACAAACATAAAACAAGCTTATTGTTGGCAGTGCTTAGACTCCTAAATACAGTATTTGCATAAAGTAAAAAGAATACTCACTCTATTCATTATCATACCACTGATTTCAAGCACAGACATATCTGCTTTCTTGCAGTCATTACCCTCCCATACAATTGCACTTATTTTTTCTAGTCCTGGATTCAAACTGTGGATCCAAGGCAAATGACTCTGGTAAAGACAAGGAATATATTTCATCAGAGAAAAAAAGAAATAATCTGTTGTCCTGTCAATATGCCTTAGTCAGAAATATGCTGACAAAAAACCACTTTCAACTGACGCAAATATTGTTATATAGCATTTACTTCTAGTATATGTTAACAGAATTCCAAGAGTCATACACTTTTTTTCCAAGAAATAGCTGTGAGTAGAGATCTCTCTCCTTTCTTATACTTAATTTTCTAATAGTGTTGAGTTATTGCAGTGGAGGATTAACTGGCTTCTTTTTTGCTCAAGCATATCAAAAAAATAGAGAGGTATGGAAACAAAGGTCTACTTACAAGCCATCTTTAATTCTGCCACATGTTTAATGGAATATTTTATTTTTCTGGTTATTGGTTTTTTCCCCCTAGCATTCTGAGAAGTACTATTCTCTAGTCAAGTTAAGGCCAACAACCTTTTTTCATTTGCTTTTAATGATACATGTGTATTCACTGTCCTCGTTAGGGATAAAGGCTCCCCCTACACTACCTGCACCTGGCAAGACTCAGAGAGAGCAGGAGGAGACTAATCAATACCTGCTGCTCCAAGGGCCAAACAATCCCAGCCTCATTTAGGGACTGCACTTAGGGCTGAGGCACTTTACACAGACAGTCAAGTGAAAACTGAAGGATCTGGAAAAATTTTGCAACGAGTTCTGCTGCAGCCATTTCCTGACTTCCCTCAGCTCCGTCTCACTCCTCTCCCATTGTGGTGAATAAAACTGCTCTCCACTCTGGCTGGTCACCCAGCACTATGCACATCAAATGACTGGAAGTGGTGGTGCTGGGCCAGCAGGGGGAAGCCTGTGGTATTTTTTTTTAAAAATGTAATTTATCATTGATTAAAAAGTAAAGCTTTTTATTTTTGTACTTGTTTTATGAGTATTTAACTGAAATCTTTCTATTCTGCTAAGTACTTGATTATCTCCTTATTTCTTCCTTCCAGTAGATGACAAAAAAAAGAGTATATTATTAAAACAATGCAAGTATTAGTTGCAAGGCTTTCTTGCACCGATTTCCAAGGTCTCCCTCTAGAGGGAGTATCAACACCAGGAGCTAAAACTCAGAAATTCACAATCTACAATCAAACAGAAAAACACTCGACTGCAGGAAAACAAAGTCAATGCATATACTGCAACTCAACTCCCCATTATAAGGCTTCTATTTCAGTGTTCATATAGAACACGTGCAAGCAGAACTAAAAATCAAAAAAGCAAAGACTGCATGAAATCCAAAGTGCTATCTCTTGCGGGGGGGGGGGGGGGGGGGGTTTGGGGGAGGTGCAGAGGAGGGGGTTAAAAAAAAAAAATCAACAAATACTCTGGTTGGGAATGAAATGCCTGTCTTTCGACATTCTTTTCCTTAGCTAGCATTAACACCATCCCTTGCATGGTATTCCATGGTGATGCACTACCAACACGTATGACACGTTTACCCAGAAAAATGTTTCACATTCTCTCCATCTCTGTACTTAAATGGTTCAAGTCAGCAAAACAATTAACATGCAATTTAAAGTTAAGACTTGTACTAAAAATATAACTGGCGCTGTGAAATCTGGATGGATTTCATCAAATGAAGACTTTAATTGTTAATGACCAAGTATTAAGAAAGGATCCTGTCCAACATTAACCCAAGGCAGGCTGCAACTGAAGTGTTGCCCAACAAACTGAAATTTTCAGAAATGACTGAATTTGTTGTTATAGAACAGCATTAAAGAAGGGAAATAAAATTCTTTGGTTTAAGGTAAAAATATTATATCTAAATGGAATTTAGAAATGTGTAATACACATGTAACATCATATATACACATTATATATACATATATAACACTACATACTATGTATGTTATCTTTCTGTTTGCCTTTTTATATATATATGTTTATATATAAGCAAACAGAGAGATGTCTGATATGTGCTCACAAAAAAGTAATTCCACTAGAGGGTGAGAAAAAAACCCACCTCAACCAAACAAAAAAACCCGAAACTCAGAACCATGTACCACAGAGGAAACTTAAATCAATCAGCACTTGTCCTGAACTAGAACTAAGATTCAAACACTCAATTATTCTGTAGACTATTTCAGTATATTGACATATCCCTCTTCATTTCACAAATTAATGAATCAGTAGCCGAAATCAGATTTTCCTTGTTTTAATTCTATCAAATCACTTTGGCTGTTACTTCCATTTAGTATAGAGTTCTTTCTCCCGGGCCTCCTGACATATAATAAAGCTGATAATACTGAACTTGTGTGTAGTGTAAAAAAACGAAAATTGGTGGATGCCAACCTGATGAAATGGGTCATCTCTGTATTCTTTCTTCACACATGGATTCACTTGAGGGCTTTCTACATCTGTCTCACTGGTACAGGAAGAGTGGCACTCTGCACAGTGTAAGAGGTCCTCCCACAGCACATCTTCGGTTTCCGACTCTGGCCTCGCACTCTCAGAATCTTGTCTGGAGCTTGAACACCGAGAACTGCAGCTAGTACCTGATTTAGGTGTATCCTGAAATTAAAACATGCATTGGAACGAATGCAGCTTTTTCCTTCTACATTCTCGTTCTAAAGCTCAAATTAGCGAATTTGCGTTTATCTGGTTTTTATGTTCCACCCATTATCTTTTTCATCAGAAAGAATTACATGCTTATTGAAGGCATGTCTAAGAGGTTGCACACTTTTAGACACCATACAAGCATGTAACAGTCCATGGTCCCTATTTTGTGGGGGGGGGGAGGGGGGGGTCACATAACGAAGACTCAAATCGTATTTACTATTAAAAGGAAATAACTATTTTAAAGATTTTTAGAACTCATTAATTTAGACTGTAACAGTAATTAACAAGCCACAGGCTCCAACTACGTCTCAAACTTCTGATTTTATAAGCTCTAAATTAAGCCTCTTCTAAAGCATCTTTTAAAGCTTCATTATTTTAGTGAAATGGTGAAAGACATGAGTGTGTGAGGCTTAATGCCGTATACACTGGACTGAAATTGTAATACAGAAATGTGACCGAGAGTGAGAAAAGCATCATTCACAAAGTATTTTAAAGTAATTTGACATTTTGATTTTCTGCCTCTAGCTCCTTGAGCTGAAGTACTTTAGCTACTTATTAACTCCTCCATAAAGTACAGAGTTCTTTCTCTGGAAAGGGCAAGGCCCTGGAGGAAGAAGGGACAGACATTTCTTGTCATCCAAGACCTGAGGCACTCAAATAGCCTTTCAAGCAAGCAGTGTGGACACTATTTAACTACTTTTAAAAGAAAGCTTGATATGTTCCAGAAGCACATTTCTGAATGTAAGAGCCTGTAATAAAAGAGGAATTGACACTCAAAATCCTCTACAAATCACAATGCCCCATTGTTACTACTAACATACTTTCTCAAAGACAGAGTGAGCTTGTTTGAAGACAGAGGGGAAAACTAAGCAAGAGTATACACAGTCATACATAAAACTTTAATTATTTTAAACAAACTGAGATACAAGCATGCCTTATTATGTTCAAATTTTCCCTCTATCTCTTAGAGAAAGAAAGAAAAGTGTTAAGTTTGGAACATTCTGATCTTCCCATGCACACATATGAAACAATCTAATGTTGTCTTCAGAAAAGAACTACTGTCTACAGTAAGCAGAATCCATTTCCTGCAAGGCAGATAGGTAGTTTTAAAGGCAGAACCACCCTACTCATCACCATCCTCTGGCAATTCCGCCCCCCCCTTAACAAAAAATTTATTTCTTTCTACTAGTTTCTCTGGAGAATATACAATTTTTTACACTGAAAAAAATAATCAAGCAATGTTTCAACAGACCTACTAATTTAATATGATTTGTAATGCATTGCTATCTGAAGAAATATTCTTTGTTATTCCTGAAAATCATGCTTAAAATATTTTATGTAAGCAATTTTGTAAAGAAATATTTAGAAAAAATTTCATCTGAACTCTTTCCCTTTCTTTTACAAAGTGAGGGATAACATCAATGCAGAAAGAGTCTAAACTGTTTTCCTTAAAATAAAAGAATTAAAAAAGCTATTTATAGAAGGCAGTCACCACTGGGTACCATTGAGTTCTGAAGTTAATAAAGTAAGAATATTAAAAAAGCTTGCTCAAACAACAATGAAGTTGACAAGTAAACACGAAGATAAAAGGAAACGTAGGACAGAAGTTGAGAGTATATCCAGTGACTTCACTAAGTTGGGTTTTTTTTAAATACAAAGCAAGCTTTCACAGATTTGAAAACCATTGTCTCATTTCCTTTGTAATCATGTGGGGGAGGCGAGTTGGTAACAGAGAAAGGCTTCCTCTTTCATGGCATCAGTCAGATAAGTAAATGGGCAACAAATGAAATATTACTGCCAAAGATACGCGTGGAGCAAATTTAGTCTCTTCAGTTTCTGAATATATCTACACAGTCTTCCCTAGCCCTGAAGTACTCCACGCAAGAAAAAATACATTTAAGCTGGAAAAAAAATTGACTGTAATCATATCTTTCCTCTTGTCAAGCACTACCAGCTGCACAAGTACAAAGTCAAGAGCCATCTTCTGTAATATGAAACAAACAGTTCCAAGTATCGACCTGTTCAGTTATCCTAACCCAAACTTGCATAAGGCATTAAGCACTCAAATCAATTAGCCTTCTGGATCTTTTTAACCAAAGTCTGTGAGATATAAATGAATGAATAGAAGAAAATATTATCTAATAATGTTTTTATGCAAAGCACCAAGTTCAAAGTTTTGCAATTGTTATCCGAGGAAGCAATATCTGAACCCTTCTAGAGGGACATTTTGTATATGAAGTAGAAAGCTTACTCATGAAAAGTAGAAAGCTACTTACAATAGGCTCTGCCTACTGGACTTTTGTCAGAGCTGAAATTACTCTTTACACTCTTTTTTTCATAGTCCTACTGAAAAAATGGCAATACAGGCCTTAAAAAAAAAAAGCTCCATATATCTGTTAAGTTGCATACCAAGAAAGGGCATAATTTCTTTAAAATGATAAATAAAAACACAGTAACGTATCCCTTTCTCTTTCAATGTCCGAGTCCTTATGATTAGACTCTGCTAAAATGGAATCTATGAATTCCCCTCTTCTAAGCTATGATGTCATCAAGTCTCTTAAAATTTCACTATTTTTATGCTTTAACACTTTTGTTACAATTTCATGACAATATTTTAAATTATTGCTTCAATAAATATGAGGGAATAAAAACTCAAGAGCAGAGTCAATCAGACCTCTCCACAAGAAGGCTAGTAAACCCAAAATACTAACTTAATGGAGAGAAACAGCAGCACTAGAACGATGAAAAATTGCATATTGCCAATTACTACTGGTTTTGTGACAAATCAAGTTTCCAGAGGAGATAATTGGTGTCAAAAGACAGCAACAGAATCGACCATAACCTGATGCAAGATTTATAGAATCTATTTTAGGCTCCTTACAACAAATTGAAAAATAGGATGAAGCTCAAATCAACTAAATAAAAACATTCTCATTTCAAAAGTCTGTTATTAAAAGAAAAATCAAAAAAAAAAAATCCCTGTGCCCCACTAGCACGACTTGCAGTTAACAAGCTCCTAAAATCCAATACAGGAGAAAAAAGGTTTGAGAAAAGTGTATCTATTGAAACAGAAACCAAGACATTTGAACAATTTACAGAAAAGAAGCAATGGAAAAGAACATACCTCCAGAGGATAGTGTTTTTTATAATGGTGAGATTTCCTGTTTCGAACTGTACAATCACTAGAAGTGCGCTCCACATTGCGACGTAAAGAATATCCAGTTTCAGGCCCTTCCTCACTAGAAACTTCATCTGATAAATTTGTCACAGTCCTGTGAGTATCCTGGAGCAAAAAAGATAGTGTTAGTAAGACACACACTCATACTTACTAGGTCTTGTTCTTAACTACTGAAATCAAATTTCTTCCTGCAACATTATTATCTATGCTCGGTTAAATCAGACATTAATGCATTTTCAGTTGTCAAAGTTAAGTGGTACAGCAGAAATTACAAACTAGAAATTGGAACATGAAAATAAACATTTCTCAGATGACGAAGGGCTAGTTCATATTATACTGAAGAACAATACTGACATTCTTATTTTAAATGAAATTTTGTCTAAACCAAACCTACCAAGAAAAGCTTAGCAGCAGTATATCCAGAAGATTAAAAAAAGCAACAAAAAAACCCACCACAATTGTGACAGTAGACACTATGAATTGAATTGGCAACACATACAGTACAAAGTCAACATTACCTCTTCTCCAACGATAAAGTACTACCGATTGCATGTAGAATACTCAGATCATTAATTTATTCCACTTTCCATTTCCTTGATTTTAAACTAAAGTTAAAGTAGCCCTTATAGTAACGGAAAGAAAAAAGGGCAGCAAAGAATCATTCAGCTGCCAAAAACTTTTTTGTATATTCTCATTTATTATGAGATCACCAGATAGGACCCTGTAAAGTTTCCTTTGGAGCCTTCCTGTCATCAATCAAATGTTAAAAGAACAAAAATAGTGAAGCCGTTCTCTATGAATGCAACAAATCCTTCCCCTCCCCCGGCAACTCAAACATCATCGTCTCTTCCACAATGGACTCTGTTTTCTGAGATGCTTCAAGGTCAGGTCATTTCACTGTTTAGACAGTTGAGTTGCATCGGGAAAGAAGGACAGGAAGAACAGCCTGGAGTGTCTTATCTACTTTTGCAGTGGCACCAAAGTGTATTGGTTGTCTTTGGAGGAAGACCTGAGAAGGCGGCAAGAAGAAAGGAGCCCGTTCTAGCCTCTGCCAACTTCCCTTTAATGTGGGTGCATACTCACCAAGCAAGTTAAGCACAGACAACATCTCATCTGTTACATCAAAGAAACTTTAAACTCTTTAAAATTACTTTTTCTTGAAAATCCTGATTTTTAATTTTGATTTTATTGAATTTCATCAAGAATGCAAAATGCTTGGAATTGCTAAAGACAACCGAACCCCTGTTGTTGTCACTGCTGAGACAGCACCTCCTGCAGAGCAACAGAGTGAAGTGTTTGCCCCGAGATGAACCTTCATCACCTTCGTTCTGACTAATCATACAGATTTTTAAGGGGTTGTTAAATAATTTGGCTATGAAATCCACAAAGAATGCCTCTCCTTTATAAAAATGTATCCCTGTAGACTTCCAGTAGAATAACCTTTACCTTTGGTATTATAACGGAAAACCCCTTGCTGTGATTGATCGTTGATGGTAAATCCTAGTGAGACAGAGCCAAGTATCAGAGCTATAACAGCAGTCACTACATCTTCAAATGCCAATGATAAGAGAGTCAGGAAAAGTGTTTTGGAAAAGCTATTCTGTAGAATAGCTGTAAGATGAAAACAGGATATCCAGAAGATAATCACACACAGCCAAATTACAAATTCTGCTTTCTTTCATGACCACTTCCTATGCTTCCAGAGTCCTGCCTACTTCATTGAGAGGGAAATCATGCTTTCCTCATCTCCTACAGAGATCAATAACGTAATAATAAAAAAAAAAAAAAGAAAGGAAAAGGAAGGAGATTCACAGGCAAATGCTCAGAATGACCTCAAAATTACAAATTGTCAGTAATCCAAAATTTGTTCCATTTTAGCATACAGACAGACCTGTGCCCAGAGTATCAAAGAGGCAGGAAAAGGTACAGCGTGTTTAGCTGGTCTGGAAAAACCCACAGATAAAAGAACACAAATTTGTGCATTGAAATACAGAATGGCAAAGAATATTTAGATGTCAGTACGGATGCTCCTACAAGAAAAAGAAAAGGCTAGGAAGAGAAAGATGAAATAAGAAAACAATGTAATTTTTGGACCCAGGACCCTAAGCTGAACTTCATTTTTAAAACAATTTTTAAGGACAAGAATAAGAATGCATCAAAAGCGTCATAAAAAATACACCTCGCATATCATTTAACAAAGTAATAGTCCTGCTTTGAAAGCAACTTACTTTGAAAGCACACTTACTTTGTGATGACTGTGATTGCTGAAGGCGTCTCTCACTGTTGCAGGGCTCCACCCTGACTCTTCTGGCTTGATCACTTCACATCGGCGGTCATGGCCCTGCACACATTCTTCACTGCTTTTACCTGTCTTTTTCCCATCAAGGGACACGTAGCCATTATCAGTCTCAGTGGATTTATCTATTGAGCTTTTTGCTTTCTTAGATCTATATTTGAAACAAATATATGTATTAATGATTCTCTCAATTTTTTTCCCCCAGTCTAAATCCTGTTTATCCCTCTCAAGCCACGTTTTAGTTTTACTAAGATGATCCCAAACTGAAAATATTAACATTTGATGCAATATTTATAACTATTTCTTCTAAATATTGCCTATTATACTTTCCTAAAATTGTAACAAAAGCAACTGTCAGTGTCTGAAAGAAAATCGTATCATTAACTACTGAAAGAAAAGGAAACCTATCTTTTAAAACTAAAACTTCACAGCAACTTTGGCAATAGAAGAACCACAAACTTCAAATGTAAATGAAAAACTTCTCTATTCTATCTTTAAAAAGCAAAAAAAAAAGAGGTATGCTAAAAGTTTAAGTGTTATAATTCAAAGCAGGTATGCCATTTCCTGAAGCTACAAACAAACATGCTGTTTAGTATACTCTACACATATATTTTTTGTTGTTATCATTTTAAATACACTCTGCTTATTGTCAGCTCTACTAAACAGAAAGTGATTTACCCTTTTCCATATTATCCAGTAATGCCCTGGCAACATATTTCGATATATCTTACAAAAACACTAGCTAAGCCTGTTTTCAAATCAAAAAATAAGTTTATGAATTATGCATCAGGGTTGTTATGCTTAAGACTACCAATATTGATGAACTGTCTGCCATAACTAGAGGTCAAGGCCCTTATCTAGTCGATGTAGCAAGAAGAATATCTAATGCCAGAAAAAGGCTTTCTCAAAGCAAATGTTTGGATGATTAACATCCAAATTAGAAAGTGTAGTCGATCAAGGAATGAAAAGGAACTTTATCGATAGAGACTACTTTAAGTCTTTGCTTAAGTTTCTGTATTCTCAAAGTAAGTGACATGGGGAAAAAAATAATCAGAAAAGCAATTAATATCTTTTTATTAAATTTTGTTTGTTAGATTCCCAGAACATTTGGGGGGGNATAAATTAAGTTTCCCATTTTTTTAATTTTTATTAAAAGTAGAACACTGGACATAGGTCATAAAACCATCAAGAATCTGTTCAGTTGATCTTGTGCTCCCAAGAGGGACAGTGTATTGCATTCTGAGAGAGCTCGGATTCCACAGCAGAAGATTAAACTCCTCTTCAATATGTACATTGAACAAATCGGGAGAATTGGGATAGTTGCCTCACATTTCTCCCAAGATAAGATATTCCACCTACACAGGGGAGACTTGAACACAAAAAAAACCACCAGCTAGGGAGAGCTAGGTAAAATGGAAAAATCCAAAAAGGAACAATTCTTCTGTTGGAATACAGACAAAATATGAAGAGACAACATTACTAAGGTGTTTGATCCTCCTTTTCCATCTTCAATCTCATTCCACTTTCCCTCACCCCTTCCTCAAAAAAAGCTAATAGCATTTATAATTATTTTAAACCAAAGTAATTGCTGCTGCACTTGTCTTGTAGGAACTCACCTACTATTCCCTGACCTATTCCCATAATTCTTAGACAACTATTTCTAAATGAGCACAAAACGAGCAGAAACACTTTCTGTAGTTATTATATATTTGCATGGATTCATTTTTACTATGAGCTTGCAAAGGTAAAGAGAGAGCAAGATGCTTTAGCATGTGTTTTGTGGTGGAGAAGCAGTTAGCAAGCCTCCTGTCTGGAGATCGCCAATGCGCTAGTTCACATACAGATTTTTAATTTTCTAGGTCCATTAAGAAGTTCATCGAAGACATTATTGAGGCCAACTTTTAACACTCTAAATATACTTTTGCCACTTTGTAAAAATTTCTTTTTAACAGTGCAACAGGGAATGCAGTTCTCATCATCCAGATGTACACACATCCAGTCAGAGAGACTTACTCCAGAAGGTACTAAGCTGTATGACTGGACTAACAGGACAACTCTTCCAAGTTTGAGAAGTTTTTATACGTTTCACATGAAACTTGAAAGCTATTAGGAAGAAGTAGCCTCAAACAGTTGAATGGGAATAGATAAGAGAGAAAAAGAATGTATGTATGCACGTATAATTTCTTCAGACAGGACTTCACTGCTCAGGCAATTTTTAAGTGCTAAAACCGCAAGACAAACACTAGTCTGGTATCAACTCAGGCTCATTTTGAAAAACAGGTAACTTTCACCTGTTTCTAGTGTAGAAACCAAAATTATTTCTTCGAAGAATCCCTACATTTAAGTGTAAGCCTCAAGCCAGAAAAGCATAAATTTGAGCCTAAAGTTAGGCTTTCATGCACTATATTGTGTTAAAAGGGAAAACAACAATAACAAACATGAATAATACTTCACTAGCTAATATAAATTCATAGTTTCCTAGTATTACTATATATACACATCATTAATCAACTTTTACAATTTCATGCTAGATTTAAAAGTATTTAAGAGCAAGACAGGACAATACCATGAATAAATTCATGGTCTCAAAAAGCCTGAATATATGCAAAAGCTAAGAATGACTTTCAGTCTTATTCATGCATTAGCTAGAGAAAATATTGAGGAAGATTTAAATCAGGTTTCTGGAAGACTGTAGATTTTCACTGTCAAGTATTCTATTCCCGTGCATTTTCACTGGGGTTGGTCAAAAAAGCTCTCTTCCCTGTTCACGCTGCAAAACTTCTAAAGAAGTTACAATTGTAAGATTTCTATAAACGGAGTAAGGACACACACAGAGAGCAAGTCCCAAATCAGTACTGCATTCTGTATAAATTACCTGTTTGGATATTGCCTTCCTTTCCAGTGAAACTAATACTTAGTATTTTTTAACTTGCCCCTGCGCTGGATTAGTGTTAAGAATTATATTTTATTAGCCAGACTGAGTTCTGCCATGCCGAAGGATATTTATCGAACACACAGTTCAAGATTACCAATGACCTGGGCGTAGGCAAATAGTCTAGATACCCAGGGCCCTGCCCTACAGCAAAGAACATCATTTCTGAGGTTAATTTTGAAACCATGTGTTTAAGACCTATATTTAAAACTCAAGAAAAGGGCACTTCAAAATTTAACCTAGGTGAAAAAAGTGCTGTTAATAAACACTAATGAGACATTCTAAAGTGCTTTTCTAAAGAGCTTCAAAATTAAAACATGTCTTAAGAAACAGGACAGGTGTCACTGTACAGCTTCTTCGCACTGAAGTTTCACAAGATTTTCTTCAGCAGAATCAGCAAGCAGCCAATGAACTCCACACTGCACTCCTGCTTACTCCTTCCCAGCCCCATTCTGCCATCCCACTGTGATGACACAACTGTTTGTATAACCACAAAAAAAAAAAATTACTGATCTGCATGATCTCCTGGGAAAAAAGGTTATTTTTAGCTGGACAAGTTACTGGTATGGTTTGTGCAGCTCTGGACATACGAAGAACTGTGCCCCTGTAATTGAAGGGGTACCAAATGACTAAGGGCTACTTAAAGCATTCTCAGTCACTCTGTGCTCTTTACCCTTTCAAAATACTATATATACTAAGTAGTGATCACTGAGGCTTAACATCTCTATATATACACACACACTACCTCTCATTAAATGGCTTAAACAAATCCTTAGAGCAACTCCCACACAGCCCTTCTCAACTGAAAACACTCTTGAGCCCAACAGGAGGGAAGGTAATGAAAAAAAAAAAAAAAGCATCTTCCAACACTCCTTTTCTTATTGCAGATCAGTATCTTCAACTAATGGAAAACATTCAAAGGTTTACAAGATTACACTCCAAAATTGCCACAAAGCAATGCATACAGACCCAAAGAACAACAGCTGTGGCTATTACTATGACTCCTAGTTTGTCAAAGCTAGCTTATTCTACAAAGGAGAAAGTCAAATAAACTTTCCTCTTGCAATATTTTTAAACATTTTTAAAACTCCAGAGTTTCAACTATATATTACCAGAATATAACATAAGATAAGCTTTACCAGTGGTTAAGAGCACATATCACAAGTATGACAGACATGTTAGTGTTGCTGTATTTAAGATGCAGCATGCACAACACAAAACATCAATGTAATAACTTGCAATATCCCTTTTCTCAATTTTGTATTATTTTATTAGCATATTTTCTCATAATAATAAATTCTGATATATAGCACTCACAATGCTGTGTGTATAGCATATCTTGAACACAGCCTGCTACAGAATGTTTTTTTTAAAAAAACTCAATTGCTCAGAGCACTGCATTAGCAGATCGATCATTTGCAAAACAGCTCTTGAATGTAACAGGGTTAGATGTTTCTTCCAACCACTGGAAAATGCATCTTCAATGTTTATTTGTAAACTAAACACTGTGTCCATATGAATCGTGAAGGCTTCTCCTTCAGAAAAAGCGTGTGATTTGATGACAGTGGTAAAGTTCAATAAGCATTCTCTCAAGAGTAATAAGCAGCTAATGTAATAAAGTAAAATCAAAGAGTCAAATTTTCTCATTGGATTAAAATTGAAAAACTGAGTTAGTTCATTCCTGATAGCCCACACAGACTACTCCTACATCAAAATAGAATGTAATTAAAAGTGAATTCCCTATCTTTTCAAAATTATTGCATCAGCATTTGCAAAAGTCGAGAAACAACACATTAGTACATGTTCAAATACTGAGATGAGTTTACTACTAGGAACAAGAGCTGGATCAACATAAGTTTAATCATTAGATCAATATTTACTTATTTAGAAAAGGGATAGTGCATCTCTAACACATATGTAGCCTTGAATAAATACAAACCCTGATAAAAAGAAAGCAGCATGCCAGATATCTCTGAAGACAGCGCCAATACTGCAAGAGGTGCTTGTACCGTAGCTCTGCATTGTTCCCTCCTGTGTGTTATCTGTGGTACTAGAGCCATCTCCTTCCCTATGTACTTCCAAATGTGCTGCTTTCCTTAATTTCCTTCATCAGAAGAGATTAAAATTGGAAGGTCGCTTTAAGTGCAATCTACTAGTTCTATTAACGCGTTCAGCAGTTTAAGCATGCAAAACCAAGCAAGATTTCAAAATATTTTGCTAAAGCTTTACCGCATCAATTTAATAACCTCTGCTTAATAAAACTAAATACTTAATCATTATCATAACATTTAAACCCAAAATACATTTTTATCTCATCATCAGAGGCTTAGACCCACAAAATTCACTACTGCAGGTTTTCCCATTTTAATGGGACAATTCACTGTAGCAGACCATACTCAGTGAAGTGCTGGAAGACTTAAGTTCTAGGCTTCCAAGAGTATGTTCTTTAATGTAAGTTTCCCACCGGATCATTACTCACTATTGCACAGAGTTCTAAAACTAAGTGTGCAATAATATAAATACTGTCACTCCCCCACTATCCAGACACAAACCATTTTGAGGTAAAATGTCAGATTCAATTAAAACAATGTATAAATTACTTAAAGCATAAAAGTTAGAGCGCACCAATTAAGCACCCATTTTAAAGTTTCGGACAAAAACAGCACAAATTTCTCATTCCTTGCAAAGCAGACACTGTAAAACCCTATTTTTTCATGCAAGAATAGTTTAACAATCCTAAAGGAGAAGTACTTTAACATAGACTATACCTTCTTCTTTTACCCCCTGTGCTGGGAGGTGGCTTAGGAGTTCGTGTAGAAACAATCTGACAATGCACAGTTCCAAGTAGCAACATTAGCCATATCGGCCCAATTACTTCTGTCAGAGGTATATTATGTGGGCTTTGGGCTGTATAGAATAACACTACAGCAGCAACTGGAAAAGAAGGGAAATTAAATTGAGTTCAATACCTGAAATGTCTGAAACGGCCAACTCGTTAGATGGCTTTTGTTAAAAAGAGAAACATTTAGATGTAGTCCTTTACCTGCATTTTAAACCAACCCATGCAATTCTGAGAGCAAGGAATTATAATTGCAGTGAAATAGGCAGTAATAAAGATTTAAACAGTTGCCTACTGTGTTAATATCCATCTTTTCTTTTACACTTCTGATATTATAGCTATTGCTCAAAAAAAGGTGGCAGAATGAAGTAAGGGGGAGGGAGCGTTTGGAAAGCTAGATCCATCATGAAACAACTTTAAACTAAAGTGAAATTTCAGTAGGAGACAAAAACAAAAAGCAAATGCCACCCTTAACGCAGCCCTAATAAACTGAATTCTGTATCACCTAGAATGCTGCAGCACAATCCAACAAGTTAGGTGACCACAGGAGTCACCAAACCAGAAGCAGGTTGTCCAGAGAGGCTGAAGTCTCCCCATCCTTGCAGATATTCAAACCCTGACTGGGCAAGGCCCTGAGCAACATGTTCTGTTGCAGCTGACCCTGCTCTGAGCAGAGGTTTGGACCAGACGATCTCCAGAGGTCCCTGCCAACCCCGACTGGCCTGTGATTCTGTGGAACCACACATCTATGGGGATGTGGGGACCAACAGACTTGAGACTTACAAACGCTTCATATTCTCTAGCAGAAAGCATTTTAAATTCCATATTCCAGTCAAAGGACAAAATTTCCCATATGGATAGACGGACATGCGTAAGTGGATCCCTGTATACATTTCATATATACTTGTGAGTATATTTTCTAGTAATGAGGAAAGATCAAAGACAAACCATGTAAACTATGAGGTGGTCCAGCTGAAGAGAACAGGACTAGCACTTGTGCTTGGAAAAAGGGCAGCTTCCAATTCCACAGTTAACTGTTAATTTTGTAACCCTATAAACAGCATTTCTATATAGACAACAGCCACACAGCTCTTCCCTGCTCCTGTACCCACAGCCCAACCACTTCTTTAATTTGGAAATGTCTTTACAGGCTTTGGGTCAGTCTAAACACATTTGACAGGCTCGGCGCAGACAGAAGAGGCAGTCCCTCTCTTTTCTCTGCTTATTCCACCTTCTTGTTCCTCTGCCTCTGTGGCTTGAAGTGCTGTGTTCTGGAACTCAGCTGAGAGAAGCCATCAAGAAAAAAAGCCAGAAACTCCAAGAAACAATTCAGAAACGGAACAGAAGAATAATTCTCCATGCCTAACATCTGCACACCCCATGAGAACTTGGGTTTTGTTCTTGGACCACTAAGAAGTGAGAGTCCCATAACTTAGACCTACCCCGAGCACAAGAAATACATGGTGCAAGTTCAACAGCTGTCACCAGTTCTCTCCTAAAATTAATTGGAAAAAAATACAGCCACACGCAAATTCATGTGCCACGTTCAAACACCTGAAATATAGCGCATGAAGCCATGTCAAACATAGCACACATCTGGATGCCATGTTTTCCACTAAAGAGATTAGACGTGTTTTTCAAGAAACAATCTTTAGCAAGGTAACCAGTATTAGAAACATGATGAACATACAAAACAATGGAATGATTTTGGATTGCAGTAATCTATTTCTTATTTCCCATCAGTCTTTTTCCTAAAGTCAGAACCCATATGGTATCTTTCATTACTATATGTGGACTAAATTTTTGCCATATGATGTTTCCCATATAGACAGTATGCATCAATCAGAAATCCAAGTTATTAAAAATAAAATAAACAAAGGTACAGATAATATTACCTCTTTCTAGATGAGCTTATCTGAGTTTCTCACACATACAATTAGCTTCATAAGGTATAAATTGTAAATAAATAGACAATTTTGACTCCTACCACACAATTTGGGTAAGCATATACTTCTGAGAACACAGAGCTCCACAGATCCACATGAAACAGTTTGCAGTGGTAGGTCTCCACAAAATAATTTCACACTTCACTACAAGATTTATTCCACTACTTAAAAAAACATTTAGCAAAGCAGAGTGATCCAGAAGAAATCATCTTCCAGAAGATACAAATCCATAGACTGCAGATTCCCACCATGACGTTTCACAGAGATTTAAGAAAATGTTACAGATTTCCTGATCTTTTCAGTAGGACTGGAGGGAAATCCAAGAACTTCTTCCTGCACAGTGTGTCAATATGCTGTATTTCAGATTATCCTGGAATTGCTCCTACCAACAGCTAAGTCTCGGAAAAGAATTTCTCGAACCACTTTTAATTATTTCTTTACTTATTTATAGTAAAGAAATATACAAGTATACTTGTACTTTTCTAAATTACTATGGTTTATTTTGTGAAACAGACACAAATGAAATTATATCACAGAAAGGAAACAGCTATAGCAAAGAAAGCAACTGTACATTTCAAAGAAGAGCAAGCATTTATTTTTACAGCATTTAAACCTTTGAAACACTGGTATTACCAGGTTTAAAAATGCATACATACATATATGTATCTCTCCATAATAATCATTTATTGCTACTAGAGTTTCTTGTTTAATACTTAAGAAGTACACGACAGAGATACACACTATAATTTCACACTTCATTTTCCTACTATAATTAAAGAAACATTTTTAAAGTAAAAATGAGGTAATGCTATAAACTATAGCGATGAGTCAGAAGAAAAAGGTTTTACTTCTACCTTAATCCACTGGCCTGTTGCATGACCTTGGACAAAAAGCATTCCTTTGTAGTTCTCCTATCACACATTTTGCTAATCATACTTTACACTCAAGGAAACCAATGCAAACAAAATCTGGAGTTTAAATCTACAGCCAAGGAAAGAATTTTCTGTAGACTTACATAAACGCTAGCAAGTATCCTGCTAAAGCTAATAAATTTCAAAGCAATAATTCCAAATAATGGAGTTCATAAATCTACAGAAAGTAATTCAAAATTAAATAAAATCATTCACCTAAACATATATAAACAAAATAAAGTTGGACCATTCTACAACAGTGTCAGTGAGAATCTGTCATGATGACAGAAAGTCCAAGCTACAATACGAAATTCAGATTCATGACAGAAATATGGCCACTGGATTATGAAAATTTTGTTGTTTTCATAATAAATTCTTGATGTTTTGGCGCTGCCTCACCGATTTTATACAAAAATGAATAACTGAGCAGACCTTCTGAGTAAAATACAAGCAAATCTTAAATAGAAGTGCTAGAAGGAGAGGGTTGAGAGGGGCTGTTTTAAATAGTTTCCAATAAAAAATTCTGTCAATTTAATTTCACTTACATGTACATTGTAAGTCTTTCAATTTATTTCAAAAACCATCAAAAACTCTGCAGTTAATCAGCATAATTTAAAGTGACAAGTGTTTCCAACAGTTGGATTACAGTGTCATACGGAATACTATTCATTCTTTTCCAGTATTTGTTAATTCACAACCTCAAAAATATCCGAAATATTTTGTTATATTACAAACTATAAGGATTAGGGAAATGATGCATTCCAACCATAACTTTACTAAATCATAGATCCCAAGAAGTCGGAGGGGGGAAAAAAAGTTAATTACAAGATAGCTCTGTAATCAACGTCCTAAAAAACATGCTTGCACTCAGAACCTGCACTATCTTACTATTTTGCTGCTTTTAGAGTCTTATGAAAGCTCCACAAATTAAGTGTGGGTATATTTTTAAAATAAATTTAAGAATGGAAACATAAAAAATTACTATAATGGTGTTTCTCAGAATAAGCCACCTATGAACATGGTAACAAACAAACTGTAAGTTATGTATTTCACTACCTACATTACTATAAATGAGATTAAAATTATTAACACTATAGGATTGCTCACCATAGTATACACAAATGCTAATGTACACAACAATACTTCTTAAGTACCTGTCTCGCAAATGGGGATAAGGAGAAGTTTTGACAGGAGACCATATGAGTATTTGTCAATATTTCAAGGTTTGGAGCACTGGCACTGTGGAATTCATTTTATAGCTGCTAACATCATCACACAAAAGACACCGTTGTCTTTCTTCCTTAAACTCAATTTCTTGTTTTAAATACAATTTCCAAACGATACAGTGATTCACAACTGCTACGACAGATGGCAAAACTGAAAAAGTAATATTGTATCTTAATTGGATTTCAGTGGAAAACTTATCAGTCATTTAGCTTCTCAGGGTACTTAAATTGCTCCCGACTTTGATTAACCTTCTGTTCCATTTCTGTTGTACACACTTCTAATACACTTACTCTTTTGGTGACTTTCACACTGTTAGATACTGACTTATTACATTACATTCTTCCCTTTCTAATTTTCCTCATATATTACACATAATTAAGAGAAACACAATGTCAGATTACTAGAACTCGAGACTGAGCATCCTGAAAGTTGTGAATTGCCTTCTGCTTGTTAACAGTTGCCCAAAAGTCCTTCTGTAACCTAGGAAATGTAAAATTATGATGCATAGTCTCACCACCGCAATGGAAAAAATAGCAGAAGCACATAGGACAACAAGCCCCCCATTTGCCAGTCATTCAGGAGCACAGCTGAGGTCTGACTAAAGTATAAATTAGAAGTTCACTGCCTCTGATGTGACAAAATAACACATGGAAGGACAACAGGAAAGTGGTCAAACAGATCAGCCTATCAGGCTGCACAACCTGCACAGGTTTGTCCTTGCCTGCCTCTTGATCAGAGCTCTTGACCTGCGCAAGTACCAGAAAGACCAAGACAAAATACACTGCCTAAGCCAAAGGTTTCTTTCATATTGCTCAGTCCTGAACTAAATTTGATAGTCCTGGAAACCTAAATTATATACAAAGATGACAAACTGATGTGTGTGGTAAATGCTGAAGAAAGTCTGTGAGGAAATCTTTACATTTTCAGTATGCTCCCTTCATATAGGTAAAAGAAATGTTAACCAAAAGATGCATGCTTGGGACTGTTTCATTCCAACATTTCAGAAAATACTGGAATGAACCTTAACGGCATAAAGAGTAACATACAGCAGCTTCCATATGGTTAAAATAAGGCATTTAGTCGAAGCTGATCCTGTAATCCAACTCTACCTTGAAGAAGGTAAAGAACAAGCAGCCAGAAAAAGATGACCCTCGATGTCACTTGTAGCCACCACCTGTAGAAGAACGGAAAGAAAACAACTCTCACGATTCCTTTGCGGGTCAGAGATGTCCAAGGACTTTCAGGTTTTGCTTTAGCAAAAGCAGATCCTTTAAAAAAAAAAGAAAAGAAATTTCAATGTATTTCATTGTTATGGCTAATTATAACTTCAGTTGTTCAATAGCAAAGTAGTTAAGATAGTTATTTAAAGGAGCAATTATTCAACATAAGCATTTGAATAAATCTCATACTTCCACCACTGCACTATCTCCTCAATCCAAAATTTGCATAAATTGTTAGTGCCCTCTTCACTGCCATTATCAGGAACTTCTACAAATACCTAGATTTTGGAATGTATGAATAACAAAACATTGCCATTTCTTGCTATTCAAAACTATTTTAAAATAAATTAGAATTTATTCTGTTTCCCTGTGATAGGAGAAACTTGATACGAAGCAACAGGAAGCCATATGAAAACTCCACATGCCCGTGCAGGCACAGCAGAGCCCCTTCCCGACACGTCAACATCTGTAAATAGCTCACGTCACACCATGCAGAAAAACAGTAAGGTTGAGCAGTATCTGTCCAACTGAGGACTAGGCCCAGGAGCAGGGAAGCCACCCAAAGAATAATTTCTTTGTCTCTCCTTCAACATCATTTTCCATCTCCCTCATTCAAATGTTCTTTCTCTCTCATATCCTTCCACCTCCACTTCTTCCTTCAAATTCCCACTTGTCTGGCAGCTAGAAAACCGTGTAACGTTTCCTTAATAGGGGTGTAACTTCAATTATGCCAAGGTTACTGCTTGGGTAGGGCAACTACTGCATGTTGCTACGCCATCTCCACCTTGTTTACAAGCAGAACTGGCGTTAGTGAGCTCTGTGCTGGCACAGGTAAAACTGCCAATACTGGAAGTACTTCAATGCCAACATAGACATCCATGCAGAGTAGTCATTTACACGATATTCACGTCTATCACTATATTGAAGTGGTCTACTACTGTCCCTTAATTCCTATAATTAATTAGTTTTCAGTTCTGTTTCTTTAAAGTTCAAATGTTATTTGATTTTGTGTCTTTCTCTCACTTTCTCGTTTTTAAAAAGTTATATTGTTAGGTGACGTGATAAAAGCTCCTCTGCGCATCCACAGAGGAACTCAAGGAGACAATGGCAGGAGGGGAAGCCCAACTAATCACAGAACCATAGAATCATAGAATGGTTTAGGTCAGAAGGGACCTTAAAAATCATCTAGCTCCAACCACGCTGCCATGGGCAAGGACACCTCCCACTAGACCAGATTGCTCAAAGCCTCTAGAAGAGCCCTGCTGGACCAGACTCATCAGTGGAGCCATCAGCCCATCGAAGGCCCATCTCCACAAGCCCCAAGCATGACAGAGGCACAAGGGCAGGTGGGAATCCAAATCAAGGAAGGAACACCTTGACCAGGCCCCTCCCAGCGCTGTCCCAGCACAGCCATCAGCCCCCTTTGTCCAGGTGTGGAACCATCACCATGAACCATTGGGAGCAGCTCTCCCAATTAATTAAGCTCTCCCGTTGGTTTGAGACTGAAGGCAAAGAGCACTACCTGGAACGGATTCAGGAGACCATGCTGGCTGCTGGGCTGATGGAAAAAGAAAATGCTATACAGTATTTTCCCTAGTCTGCATGAGGGAAATTAAATAAAGATAAAAATAAATTAAGGCTAAATACAGACTTTTTGAAAAGTCTCATATCATCTGACCTTCTGTTGCTGTTTTGTTATTTAGAACAGGCAAGAAATATTCAAGCCCTATACAATTTTTGCTCTACAGAAATTTCAATGTAACCTTTACTCTAGATGTCAGCAGATTTGGAAGGAGTCTGAATGCATGGCAATAGGAGATTTCTGAGCTAATAACTCCAAAACTTCAATCCACGACAACCTGTATGTTTCTTCTTGCTGTACAGATTTAGATTTTGAAAAAAATTTAAATAACTTTTTAAGCCTTCAGTTTAATCTAGATGTCATCTGTTAACAATATTTCCTATCCTTCTTCTTTAGAAAAGAGTTACATAGGGCTGGTTGCTTTGTTTGGTTTTTTTTTTCCCCCAATATCTAGCAATACACACCTGTTAAAAGACAAAGGATGGCAGTTATTTTTATACTGAGAAAAATCAGCTTTTTCTAGCTCAGGACCTACCTCTCACAAGATCAACATCTATGAGGTCTGGTTTCACATGTCCTGTTTTCTTTGGTTTGTTTCTCAAACCCTGCAATAATAGGCAAATACTATCAAAATACATGTATGCAGATGACAGACATTACAAAAGAAAAAACCTCGATGTGGTCAGTAATTGTATTTAACCTACACTGCCATTGAAAATACAGACAAATGTCAACTTCATTGATTTAAAGTACTATAAAATAAACATTCCAAGGAACAAGGCACAATAAATGCCTTTTGCACTTCACAATCTAAACAAACCCCAATCAATTACTGACCCATTACGTAATTTTTCAAACATAGTTAAGCACTGAGCACTCATCTCCCATGGCTCCGGGTTATGCAGACAACATATGCACACACTTGCAAGAATTAGTAGTACATTTATATTAGGTTTTCAGAACTTTGGCAATAAACTGCTTTCCTGAATCTTTTTTTTCCTTAGATGTCTAATTAAACTTCACAAAATGCTTAACTGCTTAATTCCAAACTTAGATAGCAAATCACGGTGTAATGCAGGAGCTGCTAATCAGCAAGTTCCACTGTCAGAAATCCAAATTTCAAAAAATCCAAATAGATAAGCATTGAATTTTTTTAAACAGTGAATATAGATTAGCCTGTTCAAAAGACGAAAGAAAACCCACACACAACAGGAATGCAGCAGGAAATAAAGCAAGCCTATTTTGTCTTTTAGAAACAGAACCTTCCTCCACTAAATAGATAAACTACCTTGCAAAACTTTCAAGTTTGTTTTAATGCTAAAATGAGATTCTGTACTCAGACAGCTGTGAGTTTTTTCTCATCCCTTTAAATTAGGCCCATGGTCACATTAGCCAATAATGATTCCACAGAGAACAATTCATACAAAGAAAAATATAGTATTTCAAAATATATTTTGTGTAAAAATGGAGTTATGATGGAAGTGGTTTAACTGCTTTCATTCAAAAAACAATTAAATTCACCGGTGAACTGTAGATTTGGAGCATTGTCATATTTCACCCGTGTTTAAAAACATTTATTACTTAGATGTAAACAATAAAGTCAGATGAAAGCATGAAAATGAAATTATTATCAACGAGAGAAAGATCAGTGAAATCTGGTAATGTTAATCTCCATAAGAACAATATCAAGCAAATTTTTCAAACAGGTAGAGTGCAGCTCAAAATATTTCTCACACCTAAATTCAAATGGATTTGTTTTTCATGCTGAAATAAAAATTAAAAAAAATTAATCAAACTGTTCACAATAAACTAGATATACAATCATCACCTGATTCATCTATTAGAAAAATGAGTTTGCTTAAAACAAAATTAACACATAGAACTGAAATATGGATAGGACAAAATGTGCTCTGAGGATGACAAATACAGAAAACCAGTTGTATGGTAGACTAAAGCACTGCAAGGAGCTTAACGTGCAAGATTTTTACAGAACAGCAGTCTTAAAACCACAACAATTTTATGTGGAATGAGAAAACAAGGCCATAATTAGAATTGGAAATTATTATAATTCTAAAAGTAGCTACAGATTCTTGTGAAATCTTACATAAGCGAGCCACTATTTCATAAAGAGATCTAAAGCTTAAAAATAAAACGCTGAATAATATAATAGTTTTCAAACGTATTACTGCTTATGGGGGCCAAGATTTTTCTTGAAAGCCGAAATAAAGTAGGTGACTTTTAGAAGAAATTACCCCCTAGAGACCTATGCACAATCCTAGAAAAAAAATGTGGCTAAAATTATGTTTTAATTTTAAAGAATTCTGATTAAAGTAAGCCAACAGTATAACTTGATGCATCTTTCATAGGAAAAGAAGTGGTGAAACATTCTCTAAAAATTCCATTGGTTCAATCTCAAACGCTTTCAATGTCCATAGACTACACCGAATTGGTTCTTCTTTTTGCCACACAGAGTGAAATAATTCCATTTATTAAGATGCAATTTTTCCATTCTCTTAATGCGTCACAAATATCCGCCATACATCCGGAAACCAACAGTGTTTCAAACTAAAGTTAATTTAAAAAAAAAAAAAAAATCACACTGTTTCATGTTCAGGCCCATCCAGTTAGTTCGTATCATTTCTATTCGGTGCCAAACACATTTCAGCTCATTAATAGCAAAAAAAAAGTTTAAATAAAAACGCTTATGAATAGTCGCTATGGTAAAAATTCTTTTGCACGAACTTTAAAATTAATCTTAATGGGTTCTATTATCATTCTAACTAAACTATAAATTTATAGTATCAGAAGCAGATTTTCCACTAATAACAATTTTTCAGATTTTTGGTAGAGTTCATTTGTGAACAAACAGTACTGTCGCAGCTTGGAGACTAAAGGGCTGACGGCGACACTTGAACCTGAGACAGGAGCTCGGTCCCCCAGCCCAGGCAGACCCCGGCATTCACTGGTTAGTCAGTCACTGGACTTCCGAGCCAAGCGAGCCGCATTCCAAACACGCGCAAGGCATGACTTGCAATTGGAATAACATCTTATCATATAGGAATTAAAGAACTTCTGCCGTAACGGCGAGGGGTTCCCAGGGCGCGGGGAGGACCCCGACGACAAGCGGGGTGGGGGGTGGGCGCGCGGAGCCACCTGCGCGGGGACGTTCCCAAACGCCGTTTCCCCGCGGCTGCCCCCGCTTGGATGAACGGCACCGGCACCGGCACCGGCCCCTCCCGCTGCCCCGAGGGGGCTGCCGCCACCCCAGCCGCCGCCGGCGGGACGACGCCGGGCGAGCTGTCCGGGACAGNGCAAGGGGGGCGGGGGGGTGGGGCGGGCGCGGCGACCTGCCCCGGGGGACGGGACGGCGTGGGGCAGCGAGCGGCCCCAGGGGACAGGGGGAAACGGGGCGAGCTTCGCCACCATCGGGACGGGCCGCAGAGCCCCGCGGGGCTGCAGGCGTGAGGTGCGGGAGCGGCTCTGGGAACAGCCTCAGCGCCGACCGGGCGGGGACTCGGTGGGTCCCGCCGGGAGCGGGGAAGGCCGCGCTCGGGCCCCGCCGGCTCCGCGGGCTGCGAACCATTCCCGACCGGCAGGAAGGGAGGGAGAGAGACACCCCCGCAGGAAAACCGAATGCCGTTAGACACGAGCAATGCCTCGGAACTCATGCTGCAATAGCATACTGCTTGTGTGCGGTATTGGGAGGAAAAAAAAGGTTAATTGCGAGAAAATGTTAATTGAATTAACTTCAACATCATGGAGTATGACATAATAGACAATCCATAAACTCTGACATACAGGATCAATTTCTTTTTCTCCAAAACCATTTAGCAACGTGGCAGACATTGATGGCACCGTTAGTTAAACCAAAATGCAAAGAACGCTGTTAAACTGCTTGTTCAGGGAAACAAAGCCGGGAGTACTTACCAGTCTAATAAACTGTACAAAACAATGACAGCGTCATAAAGGAGGAAAAGTAAACTGCAGGTATAAGGTAACTAACGGAAAGCAAAGAGAGCTCAGATAACTGACATTAGAATTCATCACAAAGAAAAGTGACAGACAGAGGCACTAAAACAGCTAAGCCCCGGCTTAAGATAACCAGAAAGAAAAAAATAACATACTGAGATACAGAAAGATGCAGCACTTTAAATGCTGCACAGTTATTAATTATGTAAAATAAATAGAGCATAATATGCCGGTTACGCTTGGTTACATGCCAGAAGTCTGGTTTTACTTTACCAGTATTAAATACCACCACATACATTGTAAATGACATCAGCGTACACAACCACAGACAGCACTGCTGATCACCCGCCCAAAAGAAAAAAAAAGGTGAAATTAAATATTATTACCTTTATTTCTCTTTGCTCTACTGATTTTTCCCATATTTGTTGATCATATGCCCCAATCTAAAAAGAACATACATTAAAAAAATATACATTAGATTTTAAAAGACATTGATGAAACAAAATCAATCAATCTTTAACAAAATAAGCATGAAGACAGCAGGTTATTTCCTTGGGGAGACTTATTGACAAATCTTTTATCTTGTCCATTCAGCCTTGACCTGGATCTATCTCAGCCAGGAATGAGCTGTGACTGAGGGGAGAGGGGAGCAGAGAGCCTCACCACCACCCACCTGGAACACCGGACTGCTTCCCAGCCCAGGTCGGCATTCCAGGCGCCGTACTGACGGAGAGCAGACCTACGGCAGCAATACTCACACGGTCTTTCCGTTAAGTTCAGGGAAAATACCACGCGCGTCTAGTTGAACCCATACCTTCAATTAATTTAGTATTTTTTAAATCATCTCCCTCTGTATTTCCCCTTCCATTCCACCTGCTTTTACAGCTATATTGTCTCTATCTAAGATTGCACAGCAACAAAATACATGGTCAAGCTGGTAATCAACTAGATTACAGGCCAGGGAAAACTCAAAGAACATCAGGAAAAGGCACTTTTCCCGCTGAAGCACTGATGAAATAATGTTCCTAGTAGACTTACTCCCAGATTTCTTCACTCTCATTAAGTTGCTAGTTTATATATTCTCGAAACTCTTTTAAAGATCTTAGCTTTGTCTAAATGTGAACAAGTTTTTAGTTAAAAAATTGGAATAAAAGAGAATTGTTTTCTCCTGGGCTTTAACCTCATGGCTGTAGAAAACTTTGTGCATTTATAAGAGCAGAACCACAGAAAGACCAAAGGTTGATCCTGCGAGTGCTTACTAAAACCCTTGCGCTAAGACCAGTTTTGATGAGTTCTGACGTTTTAAATAACCATCAGTACAGGTGGCTAGAGCTCATCTAAGAAATTCCTGTGCATGCGTTTATACAAGAAAGCCACTCTATGACTGTCAGATATGTTGAAGAAGGGCAACCTGAAACTTCAGGAAATTCTCGTGTAAGACAGTGACAAGAACAAGCCAATATATGAGATGATATATCCAGGTTTTGTATGAAGTTATCAAAGATTATCAGACTGAACTCCGCAGAAACAGTATTTTTAGATAATATTTGGTACAGATGTCTTTTACTACACCAATTTTAAAGCCTTTCCATCCCCGCAGCTCCACCTAGACATATACACACACGTGCACAGACGCTGCTAGGTATATCTGGGGTCTGATTCATACCTCTGAGCAGTTACGTGTAAGATCAGTTTTAGGTAAGGAGGGAGACACAGACGCGCTTCCACAGACTCGAAGTCCCTTTACTGAGTGTGCATAGAGCTGGGACAAGCAGCTTAGTCCCGACACCTGACAGAGGGGCACATGGAACCCCCCTCATTTGAGCGAACCTGTTTAAATTCAATCTTACTGCAGGAGTGTGACTTCTCATTCCAGTTCACAAATCGGAACAGACATAAAAGGCCTGAGCACGAGTGCATATGCCTGAAACCAAAAAACATTGTTCTGATTTGTCTTTCGCTATTTCAGTCTTCAGTGCTAAAATAGAAGACAATATTTTAAAAAATAAATTTAAAAAAAAAGGCAATCCTTGGGTTAAAAGGATCTTTCAACCAAGGACCCAACATAAATGCAAAAAGATACTCAGGGGAGCCAACAGGCAAACACACCCATGAACAACAAAGCTAGAGGCATCTTCCATGCCTCTAAACCTGACCCTCTATACCTGAAAGCACAGCGGTAAAGTCCAAAGCATATCTAAAATTGAAAGCGAGAACAGTGAATTGAATTATTGAATTACCTGGTCTCCAATTTAAATAGCAATTCCCATTCACGAGAGCAAAACACCCAAACAATTTCTATAGTTTGCTACTTTGAAAATCTGAGGGGGAAAAATATAAAAGCAAACAAAAAACTCCCAAATCAACTAAAATTGGCTTTTTGGTAATAATAATAAATACTTTGCACCTCTCATTTGGGAAAAAAATGTAGACTGTGGAAAATAATTAGGGAGTCAGCCACTGTACTGGGCAGAATTAAGCACTTGCTATAATTAAAGTAATTAAACCAAAGGAAGTTTAAGAGCTAACTCCACATGGGTAACAGCCAGCAGTTAAAAAGTCACTAGCTTGAATAGCCACTCCACCCAGACATTTATACCTAATTGTTCTGGCTTTTTCTCTAAATACATTTTAAATGAAATTTCAGGCCTTCCTGTTTTTCATGAAATTTATTGAGAATAGCCCCTAGTGAGGTTTTTGTGCTGCATAATACTGTGTCCTCCCCTCTTCACTTCCAAAAAAGATTTGTTTCAACAAAGAGAGAAAAGCAGATCCAAGTCTGGCTCCCCCTCGATTACGCAAGAAACAAATGCGGAAGGAAGCCTTTGTGCCCATAAAGCTGTCAAGCAAACTCTGTATTCCTAATTCCATTCATAGCTGAACCTGCTGTAGAGTTGAAAGAGTATTTAAAAGTGTTGTTCTTTTAGACAAGTAACAGACCGTTTCTTAAAGGAATTCTGGGAAACACAGATCCCAAAAGACGTCTGAGGCAAGGAAGTCGACCGATTTAAAATTTGACTTAGATATATTTTCCTACAAACACTTCTTCTCCCTCAAGGCTACGTAGCAGCTTCTGTCTCCACAAAAAGATAAGAAGTAGGGATTTTGCCATTCACATTTTTCTTTTTTAACACTGGCTGATAAAGCAATTCTTCCAGCAGGAGGTAAAACGAGAGCGCCAAATCAACTGTAAGGGAGGTGGTCTTTCACAACTATTTTATTAGACTACTGGATCTGGCCAATCATCTCTGATCAACTTTAATTATTAAAAACTGAGCACAGGGCTATTAAATAAAGGCATACTATTGCAAACTGAAAAGAGTTAAAGGGATAATTACAGACAGCAAGTATCATTACAATCTCTCACTTTTTCTTTTTCCTTTTTGTTTTTTTAAACTTTTTTAATCTACGTAATTTCACCTCTTCATGTTTTAAAGAAGTTTTAGAAGCACTTTAGGGAACAGGAGTGCATGCTTAGCATATCCTATGTAGACCTGATACTCAATTTCCCTTCTCTCCATCTGCATAAGCATCCCTCCATACTTCTCGTGCAAGTGTATCAGGAGGAGACACACGAAAACAAAGGTCTCATTATAAAGTAGCATCCTGGCACACTTCATTTCCCACATTAAACAAAAATAGGTAGAAATAGTGTTACAGAACAAGACACGTAAAAAAACACAAGCATTAATTTTTTTCTTCTCTACCTTATGTCAAGAAAACACCTTTACAGTTTGCAAAACATTTCTTGCAGAAGTCATTCACAACAAGCTAAATTATGACATGATTACTAGAGATGCTAGACACCTCTATGAATTAAATTCAAGAATGTAATTCCTGAATGAATTCAAGAATGTAAGCTAATACTAACAAACCTTCCCAGTTTTAAATTATTGAGAGCACCAGTCAATTCCATCTTCAAAGAGTTTTGATTTACAAGTATTTGCATCTAAATTATGTTTCATGTTAAACCTAAATATTAAGCTGTTAAATGTCTGCATGTAGGCTCTAGCTCTTGGCTATTCATGCAGTTCTTAAAAATTGTACATACCTGCAGGACACCAAAAAGGAGCCCAGCATGTAGCAAAACCAAATAAATTAAGCTCTAAAGGCAAATAAAATGAAGGAATAACCTTCTAGAGATAAGATCATTCATGCTTCCAACCTGAAGTATTTAAATATACACAGAACTTGATCAAAGCAAGCTTTCCCTCAATATGCAACAGTCCCCAGGGCTCCTCTGCAGCTGTTGAAGCTTCCTGTGCCTGGAAGTGTTAAGCCAACATGAAGTCCCCAATCAGCTCAAGTACCAACACACTCCTGGACCCACCAGCTCTGCCTGGACTCTTATCCATTATAGCTGCAAGTTCTGCAGTGCCCTTCAAAGAAAATTTAAAGTACAAAATACACAGGTCCAAAAATTGTCCAACAATAAGTAATGCTTTTAAAAACTGTCCAAGAATTAGTGCAAGACTGTTGGTCACTGGTATTTTCAATCCATCAGTCCGGTCTACAACTGGCAATAGTCTTTTTTTTTTTAGCAAACTATACGATACAATATCCCAATTTTAATCTGATTGACCAGGAAAATTTATTCTAATTTAATTTATAAAATATCTAATCAAACAGAATCTGAAATCTGTATTCATAGCATTTTTTTTACTAAGATCTGGCAGAAAATAAATTAACAAAAAATCTCCCTTGATTTTTTTCAAATTATTTGTTAATTTGAGTTAGAGAATGAGCCTGTCTTATAATTTTCAAATGTAACTTTCATCACCAAACATGAACAGCTTCCAAGATTTCTTGTTGCTGGAAACTTGTCAGTAATACACTACAGGTATAAAAAATTGTGCTATAACCTACCTGTGGCAGAACTAGATAAAGCAGCAGATGTTATTTTACAAACATATAGTTTAAATCATGCATCCCAGGCTTCCTCAATCCCAAGATTCTATCCAGCCTATCCAAACCCGTTACCTCTAAAGTGTTCAGTTCTTGAGACACCGTGCCTCGATAAACACTGAGTAAATAAGATGAAAGGAATTATGTTCCTTTATATATTTGCAGAATTAACAACTATTCTTCAAGCAGCTCTTAAAATTTTTGGCATATGAGGGATTACACACAAAGGCTGAGAACTCTGCCAGTCTTCTTTCGTAATGAAAAAGTGGGGGCTGAGCATCCTAAATTAACCAAGTATAATGAACTTTCAAATAGGTTTTCTGGAAAAAACCAAGTTTCCTCACAAGTAATTAATTGTCAAAAAAATTATTAACTTGTATGTGACTTGGCATGGAATATTAAGCTACACAATTACACAATTGACAAAACTAAGCTAAACTCACCTGATAAAGCTAGTACTTTACCAAAAGATTAAATAAAATTTGAGATCCTTTTTAAGTGCAGACTCCTCAATGTTTTCTGTTCTTAAGAGATACATGCATGTCTTGAAATTACCTAAAATAACTGCACTTATTCCTTCCCAATCAAATACCTCACAAAGCATTTGATCACATTTCTTTATATATCTAAAATGTCTTTGGCACCTGTACAGTTTGGTTTTATAACATTAACAGCACTTAGCCCAAGTAAAAAGTTAAGCTATTGAAAGCACAGCTAACTTTTACTTCAAATAAGGCCCAGCGCGAAGGGTTTCTGCACTGCATAATATTTCTTCTCAGTGTCTTTTTCATAACAAGCCATATGTGCATCAAGATTGAATTTGAGCTTTGTGAATGACACTGATATTCACTTTAAGCTAATGTAGTGATGGTATCAACCTGTAGCCCAATACTCACAAGGCCTTCCGATTCTAATGGAATCGATCAATATTTCAGGAGACATTTATAATTTATGACCAAGCGGACCAGCAAAGATTATAATCCTAAGAATACATAGTATTTCCTGCTGGATCTTAAAACTTTAATGTTTATCAATAATGAAACCTGCATGCTAAGCTTTGCTCTTTAAAACCTCTAAACACTTCTACAAGCGATGTCACAATAGTGTTACAAATGCAAAAGATACAAGATACAGAGCTTGGTAAATAAAAAACAAAGTTGCTTCCTTGCACTCTCTACCAAGGAAATTAAGACTTTAACATCTTATTAAAATATTTAGTGTTAAAATACCAGCTAATATGCTTTGTTAACTTTTATGGTCCAACATTCTTTAAAAAAATCTGTATGATTATGTATCAAATTTAACATTAAGATATTGATATATAAATAATTTCTCTACACATATTACTCATTCAAAAATATCTTTTAAAATGCTTCATATTTAGTTTAAGTATACAGTTTCAGATAGCAGACAAATCATTTCTCATTTTCTCAAAACTCAGGATTATTAAAAGTTATTTTAAACCCCATTTTATTTCTTACACAAACTGATCCCCATTGCAGAAAAGGCAATAATCTACTAGCTCAGCAGTGTAATTACCTCTGTTGCAGTAGATTTCTGCTGTCAGGATGATTTTTTTTTTCCAGGACGTTTCTCATTTTCAAGGGTGGTGGGGTTTTATTCAATTTCATTTATGGTGGGTATGTGGACCAGACAAGCTAAGCTAAGACAAACTTAGCAAATAAACCACAGACAGAAATCACTATACAATAGTTGTACACTGTCTGCTAATAGTGAAAAGTTCAGTAACTTTTAGGACAACTTTTAGTTTTTTACTTTTTAGTAACTTCTTAAGGAGAAGGACAATGAAGTGATCAAAGCTGTATATCCCAAGGTGCAGAGCTCTGGATTTATGAGTGTTGAATTGTTACCTCTGATTAATGAAAGATTCTGGGATTCCCCTCCCTTCTCCCTGTCTCCAAAGGGAGAGCTGAAACCAACTATTTAGAGTAAAATGAAGCAATTCAAAGTTTCAGAAGTCATTTATTCTTAACTGCTTGAATTGTCAACTAACGACCTGCTTAAATTCTGGCAGTAACTACAACAGCACTGAACTTACAACCATTTCACTGAACAATAATTTTACCAAAGCTTACTCCAAAGATACTGTTCCCTTCAGAGTACAATAATATATAATTAAACATTAATCAACTGTGTATTAATAGTATTTCTGTATCACTCATTACAGATTAATTCTTGGTAAATCAGCCCTACTTATTGCGCCGAGTATCGGTTTACAGACTTTAGTGTTATCTACTAAAAGCATGAAACATCTTTTTTCATTGCGCAATTAAACACAAAGGAAAATTATATACATAAGAATAGTTAGCAACAGTTTGCAAGTTAAATTAAATGAGAGTGCGTGAATAACCAGCATCTACTCTAAGCCATTTCCTAGTGACACAAACTGGGCACTAAAGGTAAATTTAGGTACCATCTTTGGCTTAAGTGGACTATAGAGCAAAACCTAAAAAGAAGCACAAACTGAATGAGATTCCATCTCTGTCATTAATCACAACTGAGCACAATCCCTTCTGATAATGTTTACTCATCTTCAAATTTCAAGCAAAAGTCCTCACAGAATCGCACAGCTTTGAACCTCTGGGGGTCACAGAATCGTAGAATCACTTGGGTTGGAAGAGACCTTCAAGATCATCGACTCCAACCATAAACCTATGCCAAAACCACCCCTAAACCATGTCCCTCAACACCACGTCTACCCATCTTTTAAATACCTCCAGGGATGGCGATTCCACCACCTCCCTGGGCAGCCTGTTCCAATGCTTGATAACCCTTTCAGTAAAGAAGTTTTTCCTAATATCCAACCTAAACCTCCCCTGGCACAACTTGAGGCCATTTCCTCTTGTCCTATTGCTTGTTACTTGGGAGAAGAGATTGATGCCCACCTCGCTATAACCTCCTTTCAGGTCATCTAACCCAACCTCCTGTGCAAAGCAGGTCCAGTTACAGGAGGCTGCTCAAGGGCTTATCCACCAGTAGAGATCTGAACATCTCCAAAGATCAGGCATCTCACAGCCTGTCCGGGGTCCTGTCTCAATGCTTGGCAAACCTCACATTAAACATTTTTATCCTTGTATTTAATCCGAATTTCCCACATTGCAATTTGTATTTATTGCCTCTCATGCAATCCCTGTGCACCTCTGAAGAGCCTGTCTCCATCCAGCCTCCAAAGCAGCAGTGGTGACAGCGGGAAGTTCTCCACTTTGCCCTCTCTTCTGAGCAAACCAAGATCTCTCAGACTCTGCACATAACATGCTTCAGCCCCATAACTTGCACAAAACAAAGCAGCCTCAAGACGTAGCTGGGAAAAGAAAACCACTCTGACAGGCCCAGTATTCAGTATAATTCCCTGAAGACCACTGAAAACTCAGCAGTTTTACCAATATTGCAACTAGAATTTAAAAACAGCAGTGCCCTTATGCCCCTGACCATTTCCACTCCCCACGGCACGCTTGCCTTGTGCCAGCACATTCATCTGGGTGGCTGAAAGATCAGTCAGATCACTCCAGAAGAGAAAAGAAAATAGTAGGTTATAATTTCACAAGACATAATGAAACAATTCAAGAACCAGACGAGGGATTTAATCTCTTTGCTCCTCTCTCCCGCCCTCCCCTCTTTAGTTAGATAAGTTCAGCTCCTTATAGATTCACAGTCTTAGTTTTAACTGGATTCATCCCCTGACCAGATTCACCAGGTAAGCGCATGAAGGTCTGTGGAAAGGCACAGCGGGCACAGAGCCAACAGCCAGGCAAAAGGGAAGCCTGCTTCATTCAGCCACAGTACTCATTTTTGACTCCCCTTTTGCACAAGTTCAGAAACTTAATTTTTGTCTCAGCAAAACAAGGTGCTGAAGGCAATTCCCACTATTTGGTCACAAGACAACTTAAGTACCAAATCCCAGCACTACGTGGAAGGAAACTCTTCTAAATATACCTTCCCCCCCCACCAGTGCAAGAAGAAAATCAGGTGGTTTCAGGGAACGACATAATTTTCATTTTTTCCCCTCCTTTATTAACTTGGCAAGCATAATCTTGGATTAATGAGCTGTAAAACACTGAATATTACAGATCTTAAAGCAATGCAATTAGAACTCTAATTTCACCCTTTAAAACCAGGAGAGAGAAAACATCTCATTTCTTTTATTGTATCATTTAACAGCTGTACCCAAGGGACACCCAAAACAGTGGAAAGCTGCATCGGCAAAGTTAACTGATATACAATCAGGTGCAGGATTGGGGTTCTACTCATTTAAGTCCCCTTCTGCCTTCCCCTACAACCATCCCCAACAGAAGGAATAACATAACTCTCTCCCGCAATATTATCAACAAATTTGTATGAAGTTCCCCATTTTAGCAGCAAGGTTTCTGTGAGGATTGAAAATCGGAAAGTTGTTAAGGTAAAGTTACGTAGTCCCCGAACTGGAAACCAGATGAAAAATTGCACGTCTACTACTATCTGTGAAACTTGAAAGTATTATACGAAATTAATGCAAAAAACTTAAGTTACAAGCTACATAAGCAATGTTTTAGATTATTATGAATTTTATTATTTTAATATCAGTTACCATTATTGAAGCAATACTTCAATATGCGTAAAGTATCAGTATCGGAAAGGTATGCCATCACATACTGAAACTGGTTAAATGGGGAGGGTGTCAGATTTTTTCAGAGGAAACATTAGTCACAAATCTGAAGTAAGTTGGGTATTCTGGTAAACACACGTTATCCTAAGGATATTAACTAACAAAGTGCATATATGTGAATATTGGCTTAGGAGATGTCTGGCACCAAAGTTAATGACCCGTTCCCTGCAGACACACCTTTTATTGCAAGAACCAGTGCAGCAGAAAGTGTTGAAAACAACAAAAAGCCTGTCTGACACACGGGTATCTCTCTCAGCACTGGCTCCCCAGTGTGCCCAGGAAGACAGCGGAGGCTTTCCCTTGCAGAAGTGTTCATACCAGATGGGAAACACAAGCTATCCCTGTCAACAACACAGCAGTAAAGACATGTCTATGCAATCTTAGAGCTCAAATAACAAGCTGGTAGAACACACTATCTAAAATCTTACAGCGCAACTTAAAATTACTAAGAATTGATTACTGTATTTTTAAAAGGCTATAATCAAGGGCTCCGATGCACTAAAAACACAGCAGATCTATTGCAACAACGAAAAACAAGTTTACATAACAAAACGTCTGACCTTTTAAACCATTAAGCGCATTACCAAATCATCCTCGTGCGAGGAGCTCAATTTCAGACAATAGTATGAGTCATATGAGTAAACTTGGTGTTTGGAAAACTTGCCTAAAGTAAAGTTGGAAGAGCTCAATTCCTTAACTCTTTCCATTAAAGAAATATAAAAATGCCTTAGTTTTGAGAAACTAAAAGACCTTCAGACGTCGATACTGAGTAGACATAAAATAAATACATCCAAAAATACACCCATAAATGCACTAGAAGTGAAAACAGAGAAACAAAAGGAGCAAGTTATCTGTTCAATATTTCTTACGCAGCCGTCACCCACTCAAATATATTTTTCTTCTTTATGTATGACTATAAATATCAGAAGTTCTTCATGTTCTTTTTTAGGGCATTCATACACCAATTCATTAATTTGAAAATACTTCTCCAAAATAACACTTTTATTTCTCTCATTTCATCATATAGGCAAGTCCTATCAATTTGACCAATACCGTCTGCAACCCTGGTTCTCTCTTGCCCCAGAAACAATGTTTTACTGCCAGAATGTGCTACGTTTTGATCCCTCCCCGCTTTCAATTTCAAGTCTGTGTGACTACTGTTTCCTTACTGTTGTGAGGAATCAGCAGACCTAAAATGGCAAGCTGAGAGAGACAACTCTGAAATAAAAATTTAAAACTGAAAGTAACCACCAGTTCACAGAGTTCAGTATTTTGCCAACACAAGCAATCACATAATAAAATGCATCAGAAAGGACAAAAAAAATGTCTGGTACTAACCAGACATAGCTCTTCCTGTTCCCCAGTTTGAAATCTTTGGTGCAAACAACAAATCCATGGGGGAAAAAATACTCTAGGAGGCTTAAGTAAATAAATAAAATCAACAACATGGGTGAAAGAGTCTAGGTGCTCCCAGGAAAGAATTACACACTGCACTACAAAGTTAAAAAAAAAAACCCTTGGCGTTATCAGCCTGATCCAGGAGAACCTTCAGTAAACAGGACCTAAGAAACAACAACCTAATCAGCATGAATATTTGCATGAGATGCAACATTTCTGCAGTGCAGCCATTTGGCCCAAAATAAGACTCCACTTCCTCATACCAAAAGAAGCAGAACCTGCTCATTTGGCAAACCCTATGTGGATCGCAATTAAATTTTGTTCACACCATGGCAAACACTGACATCTGGTTTGTGCAAGATCTTATCCCTCCTGAAGACAGCCCAGTCTTTCATGAAGTGTCAGGAGTCACCTCCTCACAACTCCTGCCCGGAAAGGCAGCACGCCTGTAAAAGCCTACACAGACTTGGAGCAGAAATATTGTTGTTGCAATGAATGGAATAATTGAAAATGCGTGTGAAATCACTGTGAAAAAAATGACAGAACAAGGGTTCAAAGAAGGACCTGTACTGATAATGAGCAATGCTGTTAGGAGCAGCGTCCCAGGAAAAGTAAAACTGAGGAATGGGTTGTTTATATGAAGACCAGAAGGCCCGTCCTCTCTAAAATCACAGCACAGTGACTCATCAGCAGAAGAGCCTGCCTTCCTAACGTCAGGAGGACGGAAAGTTGAAGCATATCACATATGGCATTCCTTTTCCTGTACGACTGACAGAAAAACAGACATGTATTTAAAAAAAAAAAAGAGAGAGAGAGAGACAACAAGCACAAACTTCACTTAAGATTTATGGAGACTTCAGACTCTTTTTTGCATCAAAGAACCATTTATAGATAAAGCCGAATACCAAAAAAAAAGTCTGTCCAAAGACTAGTTCATCATCACCAGCAAGAAAACCTGAGAGCTGTGATGAGGATCTGATACCCACAAGAGGTCCTGGCCACACCAAATACCCACTCAACTTGGGACTTGTCAGTATTATCAGTATGACACTGTGACTGAATGAAATTTATGAGAGAATGAGTGGAAGCGGGTAAAAATCAGCATCCCTTTCCCCTTCCATAAGATCCTGCACTGAAATTTGTTACACTAAATCTTCTACAAGTCATCCTCCAAATCTTTAAAAAATGGGATTGGACCTGCAATCAAGAAACGGTTCAAAACCAGCGTAATTCCATTGATACTTTTACAAAAATACTTTTTGTAAAGCTTGAATAAGAGAAGGGAGAGAGTACACAGTACAAAAGCAAACAAAAAATCCTCATTACATTCTGATTTTTTTTCAATTTTTTAATACATAATTGAATGTTCGGTATAAATTAAGTCAGCAAAATTAATTTTTCTGCTTTTTCAACTGTACCTTTAATTCACAGTTGTAAAGATCCCAGCAAAGCATACCCCTATTGTCTGATTTCAATAAATTAACAGTTGTTTATCTAGAAGTTAACCAGAATTTCTGTTTTGAAAACAGAAATTTGTTTGTTGCTCTCACTCTGCTAAGGACAAGATGCATCCTCTCAATAAGATAGCCATAGGCCCAAAGAAAACAGTAACTCACAGAAACTTACTAAATCACGGAGAGTCAAGGAAAAAAAAAACTATCACACCTTATTTATATCTTAGCAAAGAAGCACATCTTAAAATTTAGCAAACTTTTCAGCTATTTAAAAGCAATTTAACTGACTAAGTCAACTAGAATACTAATTTTAAGGGGATATAATGATTTGAAATTGTCAAAATAATAAATTAGAGACATCAACATTTCCATATGCAAACATGAATCAAAAGATACAGTATCAGGCAATGCTGTAACTATGTATCACCAAATAAAATCTTTTTCTTCTCCCTACTACCCTCAATTTTTTTCTAATTTAACTTCTAAAAAGCCCTAACCTACCTCTTTTGAGTATGGATTACACAGTTTCTTGTTACTGATAGAAAACAAGTTTCAATTCTTAGTTTGTACTTAAATACAAGGATTAATTTATGTGTTACAGAAACATTATCCTGTATATTCATTAACACTCTACTGAGAATGAAAACTTTCTTTCCTTTTTTTCCAAAGCAGAGGTAGCCAAGGGAGCGAGGGGTTTTTAACACAGACCAAAAGCTATTCCATTTCACTGGACAGTCAGTAAACATTTATTTACTTTTGGAAAGAAAGTTTCAATCTACTCACTTTCATGCAATGCTAACCAATAATGCAGCAGCATTTTATATTTATTATACCTTACACACAAAACACAATAAGCCAACTTTTTTTTTTTTTTTTAAGGCACCATAAAAACAAATAGAAAGCTTACCTTCTTCTGGTACCAAACTATAGCATCAGTTACTTTGGACGCCATCTATTCCACTGAATTCACACAGTCATTTTAGGCTGTTAACAGAAAAAGACAGAACTTTACTTCCACCTTCCCTATGAAGGCAAACATAGGGAACATATAAACATACCCATTACCTGCAAAGCACTAAAAAGCTATGTTGAATTTACACCTTGCCACATCACTACTTTTGTAAGAGTTTGGGTTTTCTTCTCTAAGCAAACAAAAAAATATAAATCTGCTGCTACAGGACATCAGAAACCTGAGTCTCCTCCATCCTTCCCAGTAAAACACAGGAGCACAGAGACAATCCGTTGTTGTCTCATGAGAACCTCATGAGAGTTACATTACATGCAGCATTTTTATTCTGATAAATTAAGCAACCTATAGTTATTACAATAGCACAGTATTCTGAAGTCCAGGAAAAACTGTGTTATAAAAGGCAAGAAAATTTCATACTATTAGATATTTGGGGAGGGGGGGAAATCAGTGCTAGAATTCTACTAATCATAAAATTAATACACTGATGAAAACAGTAGGCTAAAACTAAGTCAAAAGGAGAAAAACAAGGAAGAGTGGTATGTTTGTTTTAATGGCAGCAAATAGTAGTAGTATTAATAAGTCTTTGATGGCACTGTCATTAGTTTCAATGTGAAAAATCCCGAACCTTTCAGCCTACATAGAACTTTATTAGCTTGAAAATGAATTTTGAAAGTTTCATTTCTTGTAATCAGTCAGAGTTAGTTCAGGAGGAAAAAAGTAATAATAAAGAATAAAAACATAAAAAGCATTCAGATTTAGAATTGTTGTCTTTCTACAAAATTGCAAATATTCTCTTGTACTGGACATTTCATAAAATCTAAAGAAAGTATAGGCAAGAATTACAGAATCCCTTCCGGATATTTTATTATAATATGCAAGTTCGTTCAGATATTAATGTATTATCATTAAAACCAAACTCAAATATTTCACAAATAGATTGCTTCAGATATTAACAGAAAGTAACAGTTAAATTACTTTAATACCTACATTTCAAACTGTTAAATAAGGCAGGAAGCAGCTAGTGGAAGAAGAGAAGGAAGAAGGAATTAAAAAAAGCTGTTAAAATACTTGCCAAAAAATCTGAATATGGTTGTATTTAACAATCTTTCATCTCGCCGATTCCCTTTAAAAATATATGTATGCGAACAAGTATGGCATACTCAAGCCCAGTTTAAAAAAAGTCAATGGGGCACGCTATACTACGTGTGACCTTTTAACATGAGTTGGTAAAAGCTTAAGTTTTCAGCTCCACCTAATATTCAGCATCCTTCCTATGCTTACAAAAAGTTCAAGAGCGTTATTTCTGTATAACTGCAACAAGTATTTAACATGCAAGGAAATTCCTACTTTAGTCTGTAAAGCTATAAATCCCTAACAAATCATGCAAAAGGCTTTGAAAAAGCTAGTGCAAGTAACTTCAAAATACTGAACAAATTTTCTAAACGTACTATCGGAATGATTCCAGGATCAAGCATAATTGGTAAAAATCAACCCAAGAAGATGTCTTAAAAAAAACTTCACAAAAACAGTTTCACAGAATCACAGAGTGGCTGAGGTTGGGAGGGACCTCTGGAAGTCACCTGGTCCGACCCCTCTGCCCAAGCAGGGACACCTAGACCAAGTTGCCCACCACCATGTCCAGGTGGCTTCTGAATACCTCCACGGATGGAGATTCCATAACCTCCATAACCCGTTGCCTCTGGTCCTGTCCCTGGGCACCACTGGAAAGGGCCTGGCTCCATCCTCTCTGCACCCTCCCTTCAGGTATTTAAACACATTGATAAAATCTCCCCTGAGCCCCGCTCCTCTCTTCTCCAGGCTGAAGAGCCCCAGCTCCCTCAGCCTCTCCTCACAGGAGAGGTGCTCCAGTCCCTCTCCAGTACGTCTGTGTCTCTCTTGCGCTGGGGAGCCCAGAACTGAAGGGGGTACCCCAGTGGCGAGGAGGAGGAGGGGTAGTTTAGCCACCAAACTACGCATCAAGCGTTCTTCCAAGATCTCTCTCAGTAAAAAGTTATCAACAACAATATCGCACTTTGTATTTCTTAGTTAAAAGGAAACAAGAATTATTAATCTGTAGGCAGTTTTTATAGTAAAAGTGATCTTTGTCTTTAAAATAAAGAGAAAGATAAGACATTTGTTTACAGCATTTGCACAGATAAGAAAGGCAAAGAAAAATACAACGTTCAATAGATGGGATGGAAACTGAAACTGTGCAACAGATTAAAATAGAAATGTCTTTATGAAATGCCTAAGCATTAGAATAACTCATGCCACTTTACTGTACATTGTTCATCACCGAAAATGTCAGGTTTTGAAAAATAACAGCGGAGATAAGTCTACTGGATAGTAACAGCTGTTTGTATGGAAATCAGAAATACTCCCTTTACAAAGGCCCTATCAACACTCCCATCTTCCAAGACACTTCTCGGAAAGAAAAGATGACCCTCCAAAATACTGAGTTCTGCACTTACACCTTTTTATTCAGTCTTCCCTGACTCGTGTATGGATTCAACTAATAGATTGATTTTATTCCAAGTCCTGAGGATTTCTGAGAAACATAATGCCATAAGTTTTCATGTTTCACAATGCTTTTTCAAAAAAGAGAAATCAAATACCCAAACGGAACTACATTTAAGATTTCTAACAGCATAACTCCAATATATTTTATACAACTTCAGACAAAATTACAACACAATAGAAAGAAATGTCTCTGAGAGAGCTGAGACAGTCATTAACAAATTTCAGAAATGGCAAGGCGCTGCCTTTTGGTGCAACTGAGCAAACATTGAGATTTTCCCACTGTTGATAATATCACCATGTAAGTCACATCGAGTCAGTTAAAGCTGGCAGCCACGACTGTGTCAACAACTGTAATTGTTTCTGACCTAGTTGTTTCTGATAATAGTAGCTGTTTTTCTAAGAGCAACTATCAGTTATTAAGAATTCATTGGCACAATAAATATAAAAATATTTCTATCACATGGAGCCCAACAGAGACTTTGATATAACTTGGCATATTACATAGACTGTTTACCCTTCTTCTCACTCATACAAAGCTTAAAATCGGATTTGCTTTCTTGTTTGAAAACCTGTTTAAGTAAACTTAAATTTAAAATCATTTGTTACGCTGGACTATAGACTCAAAAAACCATAAAATTATATAGGATGAGGGATAATGGTTTTAAACTGGAAGAGGGCAGATTTCGATTATGTCTCAGGAAGAAATTTTTCACTCTGAGCATGGTGAGTTCCAGGGACCCCCTGGAACGGGTTGTCCAGAGAAGCTGTGGAGGCCCCATCCCTGGAAGTGCTCAAGGCCAGGTTGGATGGGACTTTGAGCAACCTGGTCTAGTGGGAGGTGTCCCTGCCCGTGGCAGGGGGGTTGGAACTAGATGATCTTTAAGGTCCCTTCCAACCCAAACCATTCTGTGATTCTATGAAAACCCTTAGCCATACATAGCCTCCACACACGAAATGACCTACATCACACAGTCACAGCAATAGCAGTTCCACTGCTCATGGTGGTGCCGATGTAGGAAGGATGCCATACAGATTTTGATCACATTTGCACCACTCGCCTTCCCCTCCTCTGCAAATTCATCTTGGAGGACCTTTTACACCTTCTCGCTTCTCTTAAACCAACATCCCCTCTCAGATACAATATACCCTGCTTCCTTCCACCAATATTACAGGTTGAGGAAAAGGTTGGAGAAACTCATTACCAGCAGTAAAGAACTAACCCTTGAACCTCCGCAGAGACCTTTCCCTCAACATCTACATTAATTGGATCTCTCTCTCCAGGGTCATGATTTTTCAGCAAATCAACACTAACTTATGAATCTAAAACTTCCAACTGTGTCAATTACGGCTGAAACTGGACAAGCCATTTTAAAGGCAGCAAACTTTTTTTGCAGTAGTTCTACAACTCACTCGAAACCCCTTTGCCTTAAGAAACAATTACATCCCAAAGCTCTAAACCATGTATAATGTAGTTTCATTATACATTTATTTGATTTCTATCAACAAACCTATTACTGAGATTACCCATTGTTTTTATATTTTTAAGAAACTGTACTTTAAATCCTCCATAGAGTCTATTTTGTTGGTGTTTAAAGCATATTTGCTTACGCATATGCAAAGACGATACGTACAAAAGTAAATATGACAAAATCATGGGATGGATGTCTCAAAGGAGTTTGGTGTGCTAAGTAAAAATACCTCTACAAGGAAATACCACACACTTTGTTCAATTGATATAAACCAATTTCTGAGACAGCACTGAAATGAAAGGTTAAAAGGTGCGTTTAATTATTTCCGGACAGTGTTTCTGCTTGCAGGGGCTGGGATTTGTCTGTGGTTTGGTTTTTCTTTGCGGGTTTTTTTTCCAGACAGTATAATGAGTTTGATACACTTGGCCTGAAGCTAACTCATTTGGATGAGGAACGGATGGCAGCAGTTCAAGGCACCCAAGCTGCAGCCCTGGCTCCGACTCTGCATCTCCCCACAGCTCACCCAACACCTACACGGGAGACCAAGTATTGCAACAGCTTCAGAACTCTGCATGTTCATTACAAATTAATAGGTTATTTGGCTGACAATCTGTATTGATACTGACCCTGAAGCCAGACTGTGCAAACTGGGCTCTACGGCGCACCGGTACCAAAAGAATAAAGTGAGCACATCAAAGCAGCTGATGCGCATCCAGAAGCCCAGCAGAGCACTGCCCTGTTCTCCTCCCGTCCTCTCCACATCTGGCCATTTGTTTCGTGTTCCACATCAGGGACAGTGACTAACTGATTAACTTAATCTTAACGAGCTGCAGACTTAGGAGCAACACAAAAAAAATACTGCCAACTTCAGAGATTAGACAAGAACATCCCAATATAAAAGCTTGATCACAACATCTCTGTGATTAAACAGAGTCATTCATTACACTTCCACCAAACTCCCAGTTAATACTACGAATAACAAGCAACATTTTTTGATCAAAACTTCATTACTTCCTTAGAACTGAGAAGAGCTGACCACCTGGTTTTGCTGATCCCCATTCAGCAGTGAGGTTTCTTAGCTATTTCTTTTCAATTTCAGAGCATAATCACATTCCATTTTGAGCACACGCTACACCTCGCAAGCAAATGAGCAGTTTTTCAAAAGCCACAGAAATCTATATTTAGACATCTTCAGGCAGTTAAATGCTCATTCAAGCAGTGGAGTACTTATTGTGTAAGTATTAGAAACTACGCTACAGAGATTTAAATAAATTCAGAGTAAGTACATTTAAAAATTGTACTCATATCCACAGGGTTTTGGGAACCCAAGTCAGGCATAAATGCCTACATTTCTAAATGGCAGTGTACAGGAAATAAAATCTATTCTGAACTCTGACAGAAGTTCAGAATAAAACTGCTCCTCATAGTGACAAAGGCAAAAAATAACAGTTTTTGGAAGAATAGACACATCTCAGCAGTGTCAACTAGCAAAAGGACATAATTAAAAATACAACACAAGCAAGGAAGCATAGGCAAATAGTTGCTTTCCTTGCCTGTAAACACTGTGAATCACTAAGTATTTCAAGGAGCCTGTTTCCCTTACAAGAATCCTGACCTGAATGGTCAGGATACCATCCAGCTGTTGAGTCAAGACTTGAATGTCCCTCTCAACATCATTATGATCATGGAATGATGAGGTTGGCATGTTCACTAGACATCATTAGGAACTGCAGAGCTGTAGCATTTGTCTCAAATGTTTTTTAATATTACATCAATTTTTATTACCTTCAAAACAAGAAGAACACTTAGCAGTAAATTAAAGGCCGTTTAAAAAAAGTTACTGCATAAAGCCATGAGAATAGTAGAACACGGTTTCAACTGCTTTCCGCAATACAACTATTTTACCATTATGGCAGATGTTCTGGTACGAAGAGTAAGAAGAGACAATGAACCAGAACAGTAAAGCCTATGGCCTAAACTGCGCATTTTGTAGCAACACTTGTATCACACAAACTTACTTAAAAGTAAATACTACACCCACTATTGCACAGCTGGAAAATAACTTTAATGAGGAAAACACCAACCTGACTTCCCAGGTTCAACATCAAACCCTAAGTTAACATTATCATCAAATTGCTGACGTTATTTGATACTTTAAGTTAGCTTTAAATGAGCCCAATAAACAGCTTAGTCATACAAGGCACCCGCTGTTGACTGAAAAGCTGCTTATACCATGATGAAACAAACCAACACAGGGATGAACGTAATGCAGATCCACCATGAAAACCAGGAGTCATCCTTGCTACACTCACATCCACGGGAGTTCTGCCGCTGCCACCAAGAACAGGATTAAACCCCTGAAGCCGTGTTTCAAAAGACACATTCCTTTCACGTGCATTACAAATGAACCATTAAACCTACAAGCCCTTTTTCTAAAAGGAACATCAAATACTATATAACGCACTCAGTGTTCTGTTTAAGGACTTTATGCATCGCTGTTCTCAACAGAGCATTTCAGAATTGCAGATTATACAAGCAAAGGAGAAACTTGTCACTCCCAGGTTCACACCTTTCAGGGGAAGCTTTATCACGTTCCTTTCAGCTAGCCTCAAGACAATCTGAAGGAGCCAAAGGGAAGGAAAAAACAAAATTAAATTAAATAAATCAGTTACCTGTTAACTGTTAAATCACTGTTAACCTAAGGAGCGGCAGCCAGCACGAAAAGTACTCTTGCTGCCACGCCAGCAAAGGCCCCCCCAGGTTGCTGCCTTGCAATCCAAGATCATGGTAGTTTGTAAATAATAAGGAATTAACATACTTCCTTTCCCCAAAGAACACCAACAACTCTGCTAAATTTGGATACCAGCATTCCTAAGATGCTGCTCATCAAAGAAAATGAGTTTTCAAACTTTGTTCTTCACTATCTCAAAAAAAAACACAAAAAAAACCCTGCAAAATACACAAAAAACAATCACCCCTAAACAACTGGTGGGAAGAAAAAAAAAAAAAATTGACTAGCCCTAGATACCTGTTTGGGGAGTTTTGCTCTTTGTTTGAGGAGTTTATCAGGCCAAGACCAGCAACAATAAGAAATGAATCCGACCCCATGCTGGCTGCTGTGTATCAAGCCCTGTTCTTTATGAACACAAACATACCAAATGTGATATATATCGTAACACACACAGCCATCTGGCAGCATGTCCGTACCTGCCTGTGCCTCCACTGAGATGACAGTTGGTGAAAAACAGATACTCTCTCAGGCCTCTGTATTTTGCCCACAAAGCACGGTATCCAATCCCATTTCTGCCACTACATATTTACTCTTCCTTATAAGCTCATGCCCTTTATCTCTTCCCATCCCAAGCAGGGAGCTCTCACAGCTGCAGCGGCGACACATGGCATGCAGCGAAAATCACTTTTCAGGTTCTGATGGGAAGTAGGCTGGACTTAGCCACCTTCACTTCCACAGGAAAAACACCAGCATCTGAAGGAGAAACTAGCAAGGAAGTACCACAGAAAATAACTGTCGCCCAAGGAATACTTGTTTTGCCAGTGAATTACATAACTGCCTGAAATAGTAGCAAAATGTTGAGTATTGGGATTTCTGACATTTATTTCAGACTCTGGGAGAAGAACATTGCGTGCAGTTGTTGCAACTGCTGTAGCTGTTTCTGGAATCTATGCCCTCAGCCTTAAGGTCTGTGCAAATTTCCTAATTTTGTTACATAACCGGTTTCTGTTCATGGCTCCATTTGAAGGGACGTGACACAATTTCGTAGTCACCTTACTTGTAAAAAGAGGAGGGGAAGGACTCTGTACTGAGAAGTTCAGGATTCTACATCTCTCATAATTTATTACTGAGCCTGATGCAGTGTTTGTCAATTGGCAAAAGGCTCCTAATATTCAAATGTATTCTACTGTTGAATGAAGTGGAAAAAATCGAAGGGGACTATAATCAAGTTAATTTTGCCTCTTATCTTCTATAAGGGATGTTAGTTTTAAAATTCCCATCAATCTAAATGCAGTAATTGCCACGAGCATGCTAGGTCTACAAGCCAAGACATTTCTGAAAATGCTGCATCTTTAAAAAAAAAAAAAAACCAAATAAAACTTAGTATATGGTCAATCTCAAGTTCTGCTCTTTCTAATTCCTGGGTTTTGATACGAATACTATACACATGCATACATATCCCATTAAACATATTTACAATCTTATAGTGAGAAATCCCTGAAATATTGCACGTATACATCTACGCTTAGAACTGTAACAACTTTATTAAGGAACAGAATTTTTATAAATGCTAAGTTTTTCATTTATATATACATTCTTCCTAACAAATACTCAAAAAAAAAAAAACCCAAACCCAAAGACAGTGGCCAGTTCTTCTTTTCTTCTCCTTGTGATTCTAAACATGATAGTAATTTCCTGCACCAATAAATCTTGCTCAGTGAAAATACTGACTTGGTGTTTAGGAAGACGTGTTTATCTGTCACCAGGCAATGCACAGCAGAGTTGTGGCTGCTCGATGAGTACAGTCAGGAAGTTGAAAACCACTCCTAAGTGACCAAGTTTGCATCACGTTCTACAAATAGTTATCCAGCAAGTTTCTGAAGCAGCTGAGGCATGAAGTGGCTGAGCTGTCAGAAAGAGCTGCAGTCTCTGATAACAGCCACTGCTCTGTAGGAACGGAGTAACAAATGCTGAGCCTATTTCTTTTTTTTAAAAAGTCTCTGGAGTGATCCAAGCAAGGAATTGCAGGCTAACAAGCCTTACATGTGTATCTGGCAAGCTCCTCAAAACAATCATTAAAAATAGAACACCATTATACCTGAAAGACTATCTGATAGGGTCTAATCAGCAGTTTCTGCAAAGGAAGATCATGTCTCAGTCTATCAGTATTTCTGAACATGTCAAACTGACTGATAAACAAGAGCAAGCGATAAAACATATGTGGACTTTCAAAGAGCTGTTGGAAGGATGTCAAAGACTTCTAAATAGCCGGCAGTTTGTGAAAAGCAAACATTGCCATGGATCAAAAACCAGCCAGAAAATTAAACACAATTTTGAGGTCAACATTCTTAATTGCAATAGGCTAATTGGATAATAAAGATTATTAGCAGCATCCAATCCAAATAAAACGGCCTATTTATTGCCTGCTCAGGCGCCCAGAAGCTCCTTGGATCACACAGAGCTGATCTGCCACCTCTTCTATTCAGTGCCAGTCCAAGGCAAAGAGCACAAATCCGAGGGAGCTCATCTGGGAGCTCCTGTTCTCCTTCACACAGGAACATCCTAATCCCAAAACTAAACTCAGACTAAACCTTCCCAGTCTGCTTTCTTTATGTTCCTCTAGGCTTCACATAGCTGAACACCCCGCAGTGACAGAGGTAGACATTCGGGATCTCTCCCAGTATACCCATGCCCTTGGTGGCCAGCTCTTTCTGGAGGTGTGACACTAAAGCCACTCAGGATGAGAGCACCCAGAAACTGTGACTTCCAACTTTCTAAGTATGCTGGCCATTAGACTTCTGCGAGAAAGACCAACACAGACACTTATCAAGCCACTGCTCCATCAGGCGCTGACAGCTAATGTTAGCTTACAAATAAATGGAGATGCTCCGCATTTCTGCTCTTTCCCAGAGGGAAATTTCAGCAGAAGAAATCACTCACTAAAGACACGAGGTCCACACAGAGCCAATGGAGAAGGTCAGGGCGGGCTAGCGAGGCTTCACAACTGTTTTAACCACTCTAAACCAGTATTACCATAGTCCACACTCCTCCTCAGTCACCAGCTTCCATCCCTCTTTTTATTAGCACCGGCGCCCATCGCACAGGAAAGAACTTCAAGGATCTGACTACAATTACCAAGTAAATGAGCAGTTTTGGCCTGGATTAGCTCCACAGATCTATGGATCACAGAACAAGATGAGCACTAATGCCATTGCCAGTAGTGAGGCAGCTCTGACCAAAGTCAAGTGGATCTCCACCTGCAAGCCTTCAAAAGTACCATTAACAGAGTTAATCTGGACTAATTAAGTCTGTTTCCCCTCTCCTCCTTCCCCTGTTTAGACCAGTAGCCTAGAGTTTTTATGGAGTAGTGCCTAAATTAGGCCCTTAAATGGTGTGAACTGAGCCCTGACCTATTATTCCAAACATCAAGCTTCTGTAAATAGATCCAGCAATGCTCACTATATTTGTATTTTATACGTCAGAGAAAAAAAAAAAAACCAAAACAAAACAAACCTGAAGTAGTAACACTTCCAGATTACAATTAATCTTACATTAGCAAAGCTTAAGAAGATGGATCAACTTTAATGGTGAATAAGCAACAAAACCAGAGTTTAGTATCAATAATGCAACTGATATAAAAGGGGGGAAGTGAACTGCATACACCACACAAAGCTTTAAAATCAGGTATCTCAAATTCAAAAAGGAGATTTGGCAGCTCGTTGAGCTCTTCCATTTGATATCCTATAGTCAGAAGAGTACCGAGACACCTGAATAAAAGAGGAATGAGAAGGAAAACCCTGCAGTACAGCTCTGTTGATTCAGTTGTGCAATCTGACCTGAAATTCACGTATTTTATCTGAAGAATATTAAACTACTGGGGGAGGGGGAGGAGCTCTGAAATAGGCTATGCATTATCAACCACTTGAAAGACCACTCTCCTGTTGAGACAGGCAAGTGTGAACAGAAAAATAAGGAATTATAAATTAAATGAGACTTTAAGAGATATACAGAAAATATGGTCAAGTAAACCACAGCTTCCAATAGTACTGTGGACTTTATTCATTAGCCGATCTTAAGAGGATAGCAAAGTCAAAATTTTAACAGAGAAATATTATATTACAACACATAATTAGACTGTACCACAGGAAGTCACTGAAGCCAAGGTTTTGCCCAGATTCAAAAAGAAAGCAGCTATTTAAACACACAATAATAAGAAAAAAAATAAACACACAACCAAGGGAATCTCAAGCTCCATGAGCCAGGATGCAGGAAAACATCCAAAGAGATCACTGGGCTGGATTTGGCCATACAAACTCTACTTAAGCCGGCCCCACAAGGGCCGGTAGCAAATACTGAGGAAAGCACATGAGCACCACGCAGGCATAGAACAAACTGTCCCTTAAGACAGCTCAACACGACAAGTGTTTAGCTGCCAGGCTGGCATCTGCCAACCACCTAACCCCCAGAAGCATCTGGCGCTGGCCAGCTTCCAAAGTGCAAGGCTTGCATGACTTCATATTTGATGCTATATTGCTTTAATTTCTTCTCCCGCTTTGCAATTGTGGTGTTTTTTTTTTTTTTAAGAACAAGAACCACAAATGTATTTGTAAACAGGAGTTCAATCCAATGCTTGGACTCATTCCAGGAAGCCATCTACTCTCTCTGGAGTATGTCTACCAAGAGATCTTCGAACGAACAGAGAATTAAATACTGAACACTATGTCTCACTTAAAGAGTATTCCCAGAAGTGAATTTGGTAAAAAATACCCTTTGCACATTTAAATTAAGAAACAAGAGAATAGCTCTATGAACTCTCCAATATCCTCTCCTCAACTAAAAAACAAAAACAAAAAAAACCCCCACAAATATAAGCTATACTTCCAAACTTCTTGACAACGTAATGGGTATCTCTATACACGTATACATATTTGCTCTAACTTTGAAGCTGGCCCTGCTTTGAGATGAGGCTGGACCAGGTAGATGACTTCCAGCAACCCCTTTCAACCTGAATTATTCTATGACTACACGTAGAGCATACCCAAACACTACACAGTAATACACCATAGCTCTAATTACTATTAGCTCTTTCGCCCCCCCCCCGATGAGCAATTTATTAAGCTCCTGTATTCTCCTTACAAATTTCAATATAATTTCTTCAAGCAGTTAAACATTTCCTCTGTACCCAGCAAGAACGACCTTTATGAGTAACAGCACAGTAAACTCAAGAGAGAAAACATGATATTAAAACTTTCAAAGTATTCTCTTTTTCACATCACTACATATCTTAGAGTAAGTAGTGGTCAACTGTCTTCAAACAGTCAGAAGGAGCAGTACCTGTGACAGGTATCCTAAAAGACTTTTGGTTTGTTCCCTTTGTAAAACACAAAAACATTACAGGAAAAAAAAAGGCCCACCTTGTTCCGTGGGCAGAAACAATTAAGTCAGTCTGTTTTTACTAGTGTACCATGGCTCCCTATTGTCTTTCAACACTTTTTTCCCCTGCCCCTCACCCACATTACCAAAGTAGCAGCGTCCACCACGAGCTCGGCACATAGACTGGCCAGCAGTTAGTTGCAATCTTGCTGAGGAAAGAAGGGACTCATAAGTAACTGCCTTTCTTTGGGTGGGAACATTCATTTGGGTCAAAAATAAATGTAAAGTTAGAAAAGTTATAAAACTTTTGAGAGGTACTTTTGACAAATTTTTATAACTTGGTCACTGTGTAGGTACTTAATGTCTTCCAGTTGCCATTACATTTGGTTTCGTGGTGTGACTGACGACAGAAGTTACTCAAACAGAGGAAGACAGACAAAATAACTGCACAAGCTTTGTGTCTTTAGTAAGTCTAGCTAAAAATTCACATGAACTGTTTGCTGATGAATCTGTAGAGTATGCTGTTTGTTAGGAAAAGAACTTCCTCACAGACCAAAAAAAAAAAAACAAACCCACCACCAAAACCCTAACAACCCTGTGACTGTCATCACTCTCACTCACAGGGGTCCTGAGAAAAGGAAAAAAAAAAGTTTTTATTTCTTTAACAAAATGTCTACTACAAACAAGTAAAAGATACGATATTTAGAAAAAGCCTGGGAAGACAGTATATGTAACTTTGGAGAACTGGGAAAGAAATAATGTCCACTGCTTTCCAGTGACTCCTGCCAGCTGTGACAGGAACAGCATTGTTCAACTCCAAGAGCCGCTCTGCCCTTCGCTGCAGGGTTAACCACCTCAAACAAAGCTGACTGGAAGTCTTTTTAAGGCACCTATGCCTCCCTTCTCACACAACATCAATATTCTCTTTCCTGTTTCAAAGCTCGCAGGATTTTGAGTTCTCCCAGAATTCACACCAATAGTAGGCAGCTATGGATACAGCTGGGACCAACTTTTTGAGATAAACTCCACTTTGGGAGAAATCCGGTGCTACTGGAATACCTGAAATACTCCATGGAGTTCTCAGCAATTACTGACAATTTATTTGTACGTCACATTCCACACAACGCAAGAGGAAAAAATTCTACTACAAGCATTGAATCAAACTAACTAGGTTTCCAAATTCTTTTTGAGATGACTCAGGCTCCTGTTTTATCCCTTATAATATTTATATCCAGAATAAAAACATACATTGGCAGCAAAACATAGCAACAGAAAATTCAACTGCATAAGCATTCCACTTCAAACGAGGATCGGGATCTTAAACACACCAGTTCCAAGTATTGCTCTCAACCTTCACCTTCAGAAATGAAAATTGTTTGCAAAATTTTGCAGGGCTCTGGAGGAAAAAAAAAGAAGTCAAAACCGACAGAAGTACGATGCGTGTACATACATCAGTTCGTAAACACCTTACTGGAACAAAAATAAGACTTCTGAGAAAAGGATTATCCTTTCCAGGGAGTCGCAAATAAAGAGGCAAATCAAAGCAAGATCACCAAAACCTTCAAAGCTACAGAAACAGCCAAATACATACAGCTATTTATAACCCAGAGGTTTATTCAGTGAACACTTTTAGCCTCTAAACCCAGGAAAACAAAAACATCCCATGCCAAGCGCTAAGGTATATAACAGAAATATATCCTTCTGCCACTTAGTGACCGCTCCGAGTACAGCTGAAGATACCAGGATTCACTTACGAGGATTAACAGGTTATTTCAAGTGATGTACTTCTCCCTGATACAACAGATACTGCCATCTGTTTAGCAGCATCAACAGGAAGATATAAGCAGGCAAATTACTGATGACACACTGTATTTAGTCTCATTCCTATTAGAGAACTCGTGTGTCAAAATTGTAAAACCAGCTGTTTTTTCCGTAGGAATATTTCATCACAAAGAATTTCAGAACCTTAATTAAAATACTTTCAACAAGTCAGGTTTTCCAATTAATGACTTTTTTTCCAGGTAATTATATGACAGATGGATAAGACACTGGCAAATATGGAACAAAATGCAAGACTCGGCCACGTTACTTTTCAAGTGACCAGTAAACGCGGAAAAGCAGGAAAAGACAAAACACCAAGCGTGGAGCTTAGAGAATATGAACTTTTTGTGGCCGGATCTGATACAGCCGAGTCACGTGCGCTCAGGGAGAATGTATGAAAAACAAAAGCAAACACCTGGATAGTTATACTACTGCGGGATCACTTCCCCCCCCACTGCTCTCTCCTTTGTTTCTCATAGAAAAGGCAGCAAATAAAACACTTACCAGGGAAAGGAATACGACAGAAGAAGTTTTAACTCACAAGAAGTAACCTAACGTTTAGGCTTCCGAACTGAGAACCAAGGGCAACACGTAAGCTGTAGACAGGCTGCCAGTGCGTTAGGGTGGAAAGGGGAGAAAAACGGGATAAGGAATAAGGCAGCAACGACCAGGAGAGGAGGAAGGCGCGTGAAGTACAAGCACACAGGAGACGAGGTCAGAAGATGCCCAAATTCAGGACCTTTAAAGGAAAGGAGGGGAAAACAAAAAGCCCCGCCACCCGACAGGGGCACTAAGCCACTCACCCAGGAGAAGGTGCCTGACAGCACAAGCCAGGCTCCCCGAGCGGGGATAACGCGTCGGGCAGAGCGGCCGGCGGCTCCCGCCTGAACGCGCAACTCAGCGCCTGCCGCCCACCGCGAACTCGGCCACCGGGAGGGCCGAGCAGCCCGCTGCGCCCCCCGGGACGGCGCCCCCCCTTCCCCCTCCTCCTCCTCCTCCTGCAACGGCGGAGCCCGCTCGCACCTCAGGCGTGGCGGGAAGGGCC